>CANTUT010000893.1:242500-644491 GCA_947687605.1 Reutealis trisperma
TTGAGATTATTGATGGAAATGGAAAATATTATTCTTTTTAGTAATGAAAAAATATTGATATATTGTTAGCAAACAAAAAATTCTTATTAGGAAAGAGGAATTTAATAATTAGTTTTTAACGAGCCTAACAAAAAGATAATTAAATATAAAATAAAATTTAAATAAAACATAAAAAAAAAACCTCTTATTGGTGGAAATGCTATTTTATAAATAATTTTTTTTATTTATAAAATTTTTATATCAAAAGGGATTTTTTTTTTTAATTCATAAGGTAGACATACTATTTTAAAGAAAAATAAAGATGGATTAACTTTCCGAAAATAAAAAAGGTTGAATAGTCAAAAATAAAAAAGATAGAATAGTCAATTTAAATTATAAAAATAAGGAAAAGCAGTATCAAGAACCTTTAGGAAAGTGTCAATATAGCATCCCTGAGAAAATTTATGTAAAAATGCACTTATAATGGAAAAGAATAAAGTATTTATTTAAATTTTCATATAAGTATTATAGACGAATAAATCTAGAAGTGGTCATGAGTTAGGGTGAAGATGAGGATTGATTCTCCATCTCTATCCTCATAGTTATAATTTTTCTTGTCACTGTTCTCGGACTTCGCTCCGCTATATAAGGATAATATTTTTTCTTTCCATATCCTCATTGATATCTCCATTTCTGATTCCCATGTCACATTTTTTATTAAAAAGTATAAATATTAACTTTAAAAATTAATTAGATCGCGAAATATAAAAACAATAATTCTAATTTGTATGAAATAAATTAATAAAGAAAATCACATATATTAATAGTCTATAAAATTTAAAAGCACTATTCATAATTTCGTATATTAATAAAGTTAATAACACTAGCAATATTCAAACATTCACTTTAACTCATATAAAGTATACCAATAATGCTAATTGATTCAAAACAATTCAGATTTTGTTAAAGGACACAAATTTTATAGTACGTGTCTGTATGTAGATATTATAGTTAAAAAAAATATCGTAAAAGAAAAACAAATATAAAATATTAAAAAAATACCTTAATAGAAATTGAGATGATCTTTTTGTAAAATAATCTTCAATGAAATGTAAATTGAAGAAAATTATTTGGAGTCTTATACTCTTGTTTGGATGGAGGGTAGATGATGGTAATTAATGGAAGAGTACGGAGAGAAAAGGGAGGGAAAGAAAGTGGAAATGTAAATGCTAACATTCTTCTTCTTTGGAAAAGGAGTTGAGGATGAAGATAGTTAATGAAATGGTGAATATTAAAAGTACAAAAATAAAATCTTTTACAAGCAAAGATAATTTAAATTAAGGATAAATTAGTAAAATTTTTAACTTCATTTATCATCTTTGACACCCTAAATTGAGGTATAGAAAAAATAGAGTTTTGAGGGGTACGGAAGGGTAAGTCTTACCCTTCCTTATCTTTCTATTTTTTTCAACCTTTCTTCCCAAATGAGGGTAATGTTGTACCCTTCCATAATTATCCTCCCTTTCCATCCCCTATCCTCCATCCAAACAAGCATTTAGAGTTGTTATGTTGAGAGGTTTAATATGGGAGAGGAGTACAGACATTATTATGTTAATATGGAAAAGAGAAAAAATTATAGATAATGGCTAAACCTAATATCACTTATATATATAATAGACCAATGGTATTTATGGAATTATAAATTAATGGGTCCCCACAAGGTCGAGGATGGGTGATCTCCATAGTGCAAGAAGTATAACCCCATCCTGCTAAATTCTTATATCATGGACCTTAGTGCATTTGTACCATGGACTTGGTACCCAAAACACATGCGAATCTTTGCTTATCTGTCCCTTAATTCAAAACAAACAAAAATTTCATAATTAACAGGATTTCCATTTTCAAATTACCACTTTCAAATCTCCATTATTTCTTCTCGATTAAACCTAAAAATGTACAGAAAGTTTAGATTAAAACTATAAAAACTCTCATTTTTTCATATTTTTTCCTTGTTCATTCTACAAAAACTGCAAAATTAGCTGTAATCCTTCCAAAATCGTCAAAAGCATCGTTGATCCTATAATAAATCATCGACCACCAAGGATTTGCAATGGTAGAAAATTTCAAACAACAAAATCAAAAAGTTCTTTCAGTAGCTGAATCTTCAATACATTGTCTTAATTCCCCTCTTAATCCAGGTAAACTATTTCATTGTTTTTTCGCTCTACATATCTCTCATTACACATATTTTAATTTTACATTAAAACTATTTTTAATATTCTTAAATTACAAAACATAACAATGGCTTGTGAACGAAGCTTCTTGAGATAAAAATATAAGGTTAAATACTGAAACCATATGTTAGTAGTTTTAAAACAGCATATTCATCGGTTTTTTACTTCATGTTCATCAGGAAAAAACTTGATATTCATTAGTTATAAACTACATGTTCATCACAAATAAAATTCATGTTCATAGCATTTTCACAACTTTGAAAACACATATATATAGCTTAAAAACAAAATGTTCATCACGCACCAACTACATGATCATCAAATGTATACATTAGATTAATTACAAAGCATCTATGTGTTCGTCAAACATATTTAGTACTAAAAATTATACAATTAAATGGTTATAGATTTAACATTATTAAATTAGCTATACATTCATGACATTGGCATAAATTCTAAATGTCATGTTCTCTTTTGGAAGTTGATATTCAGGTTAATAATGATGAATTATTGGAACTATGTGTCAAATTTGTTGGTGAAATTTACAACTTATACATTGCTCAAAGGTTGGACAAAAGGAAAACACATCAAAAGAGAATAAGTGTTACTAAAAAATTGACATCAAAACTGGTTGTCAAACTTTATGCAATTCAATATTGATGAAGGAGTTTGAACTACAATGAAACACCATAAGGAGCACAATCCTGATCTTTGTCCGCCAAACCAAACTCATCTCCTTCGTTCATATAGACATGTCATAAGAAATGAGCTCACTTATCTTAACTACCTCAAAAGAGTGGAGTTCCTTTGGCTAATGGGATTAGACTACTAAAAAAACAATCGGGAGGATCACCTTTGCTTGGATTCACAATTAGGGATGTTTATAATTACTTGCAATTGGAAAATACCAAAAAACTAATGTGATTCTAATTTGCTCATTGAGATTTTTAGAAAGCGACAATATGATGAAAAGGATTTGCTCTTCGACTTTGAAGTTGATAGTCAATCTAGACTATGTAGTTTTGGAGAGATACACAAATGAAACAATATTATAAACTTTTTAGAGATCTTTTAGTCCATGATACCACACACCATACTAAAAAATATGATATGATTTGTGGACAATTTGTAGGTATGAACCACCATTGTATTAATGTGATGGTTGGATGTGGTTTCCTCCTAAATGAAAGAATAAAGTCTTTTGTATGGTTGTTTAATACTTTCGTAAGATCTATGGAAGGAAAGCATCCACAAACAATAATGATTGACTAATTTGCTATAATGGTTGTTGCAATTGCTCAAATCTTTCCCAACTTATGCCACAAGCTTTGCATATGGCACACAGGGGAGAATTCAAAGAAAAATATCAAATCCTTAAGAAGTGAAAAAAGATTTATAGACTTATTAAACTATGTGTTGAAATACACAAATACAGAAGTTTAGTTCCAATTCTATTGGAACAGGTGCATCAGTTTTCCTCATTAAATTTACTTTTTTTAATTGAACATGAGATTAATTACAATGAATATCTAAGTATATCGAAGTGACTATGTGTATTATATGAAATGAACTTGGAACTCATTTGATGCAAATAGCATCAAATGAAACTTTAATTATGTTACTGCTTCTTATAATGAATATGAGATTTCATTACAATAAATATCTAAGTATACTAAAGTAAACGTGTATGTTATATGTAATGAAATTGCAAATCATTAGATGCTGTTTGCATTAGATGATATTATAAGCTTGTTACTACTTTTTGAAATGAACATGAGATTTCATTTTAATGAATATCTAAGTATAATGAAATGAATATATATCTCATATGTAATGAACCTAGAAATCACTTGTTGCTATTTGCATGAGATGAAACTCTACTTCTTTTACTAAACTTGAGAGTTTATTCCAATGAAACTACAATTATACTGAAATAAATATGTATGTTATGTGTAATAACCATCAAAATGATGTGATGATTGTATATTACTACTTATTCTAATGAACTAGAGAAATCATTTAAATGAACATTTAACTATTGTCTGATAAACATGTATGCTATATGTAATGAACTTGAAACCTAACTTATTATATTTGCATATGATAATTTTATCAGGTTGGTCACAGAATATAAATGTTATAATAATACTTGGATACAAAAGCTTTATAACTCCAAAGACAAATGGTGTCCTGTATTTACCAAATATTACTTTTCTAGAGGTATTTTATCTTCATAAAGGAGTGAGAATACAAACAATTCTAGTGAGAATACAAACTATTCTATCTCTAAGAGGCTTTCCAAAACTATTGGACTATGTGATTTCTACAATTGTTTTTGCCAATGTAGTCTCAAAATGGAGGAATAAATAGAATGGAGGAAGACCTACGTAGCTTGCAAGGCCAACTGGAGATGGCTATGAATCATATCAAGCTCCTTTTGCATGCAAGACAAATTTACATAATAGAGATTTAGTTTTTGTTTGAGCAATAGTTTATGAAAGGTACTTCATACCATCAATAGTATGTGATATTAATTTAAGACGACCTCACATATCATATTTGGCAGCTAGAGGTTGATTTAATTTGACATAAGGTGCAATTCAACCAAAAATAGCTAACCATATCTTGCACGTACAAGATGTTTTCAGAAGTGGGAATATTTTGCTTTCATTCTTTGCATATCATGGATATCTATTGTGTTAAAGCAATACCAAATGAATATAAAATAAAGAGATGGATGAAAGAAGCCATTCAAAATAGATAAGTAGAAACTCCATCATCAAGTGAAATCAAATAGCTGTTTCACTTTGGAGAATACAAATGAGCAGAAAGTTTAGCTACTTGATCTTGGCTAGAAATAGCATCATAAATGAGGCTAGGCCTATTTTCTTAGATGAACCTAAAGAAACTCAAGGGGCTTCAACTTAGAAGATTCAAAATCCAGCTAAGAATAGAGCAAAGGTTGAGCACAACAAAAGGAAAAAGAGCATAATAGAGAAAAGGTGCAGTCAAGTAGAAGGAAAAAGGAAAAATGCTCAAAGGGTTGCTTTGCAAATAGAAATAGTAGTACAAAATCCAATTCAGGTACTTTGTTTATATTCATTTTTTAAATACATTAGTTATATACATCTAAGCATTTGTACATGTCGAATTATAATGAACATTCAATGTACAAATAATGAATATGCTGCTCATATTTGATGAACATGTAATCAACACTTAATGACCTACTACTTATATGATGAACATGTAATCAAAACTTAATGAACCTGCTCAATATATGATGAACATACAACTGATCAATAATGCGTACACAACTTATAAATGCAACTACCAACTAATAAACATACAATTAATAACTAATAAATCATAAAAATAATAAACATACATTTACATCTTACAAAACTAATATTCATAGAAAACTGGATTCATATTCTAAATTAAATACTTTAAAAAAAGTATCGTATATTACAGATAATGTAAAAATTATATCACTTAACTATTTTACAAGAGCATCACATGTAAAAAAAAAAGTTTGTACAAAATTAAAAATATTCAAATAAAACTTGTCCCTATTGCTATAAACATCATATTAACTAAATGTTCAGCATTAAATATTTCTGTACATACAACTAACCAAATTTTCAACCTAAACCCTTCAATTTCTCTTCAATTTCTTTAACTCAACAAATCTTTCCTTGGCTACCTTTAAAATATTATCTTTACACCTATTGAAACCAAACATCAAAATTATTGCAGAGTACTTAGCTGTAAAAGACTTCAAGGCAAGGTAAATACAATACAAATGATAAGAAAAAATAATAATGATAAGAAAAAACACTAAACAAAAAACAACAAACAACAATAACTTCATTTTTCTTCCAAATTACATTCTTAATTATCACCTTGGCTTCTATAAGTCTCTATATGCCTTATGTAAAAAACCCCACAATCAATAGTATTATGAGTTGATTTCTAGGGCATTTTCAACATCATTTCATCAAAATTCTTTAAATCATTATCTCTACCAAGCCTTCTTATTGCCAAATAATTGGCAAATGCATCAGCCTAAAATAAACATAGAATGAAATATAATTAACATAAATTCTATTTACTATGAATATACAATATATACAAAATGAACATACAGGTCAAAAATTCATAAATAATAAACCTTCATAACAATGCAACATATAATAAATAAGCAAACAACTTATAAGTAATGAACATGCAACCTATAACTAATTAACATTAAATTTACAAATAATGAGCATGCAACTATTAACTAAATAAACGTGAAACACATAATTAGTGAACATGAAAACTATAAGTAATGAACATACAATTGAACAACAATCACTACAACTTACAATTTTCCTTGGACAATCTTCATATTTTGCCTTATAACTCACTAACTTGGATAATGATCTGTTGTCTATAACTTCAATCACATATCTTAAAGTTGATGCAGACCAAAAAATAATGTGTGTAATGATGAATAATAAAGAACACCTAAATTTATAATTATTTAAAAATTAAATTATAAATATATAAATAAAAAATTATTATAAAAAATTAATTATTGATAAAAAAAATAAAACAACTACTTATAAGGTTAGTATCACTTTTATTAATATCATTAACATATCGCAACTTGTAATCCAAAATATTATTAAAATTCTGATTTTTTTCTGCTTGCGACTTATTCTGCATGAATTCAAATTGTGGTTCCAATTGGATCTAAAAATAAAAAAATAAAAGCAACGACATTGTTAATACTAGTAAAATACTCATAGATAAATTTTCAACATATCAATTATTAAAAAAATTACTCACATATGCATTACTGGAGGAAAAAAACCTCTTAAGCTGCCCAACTCGATGTCTCACGTCCACCAAATTCATCCTCACGCACCAAATGTCTAGAACCACATTAACTACAAACTCTCCATCACATAGCATTTGAATATCATTGCGGTTAGCCCAAAAGTCCATATAGTTAAACAGAATTTCACTATCGAAAGAATAAAAGTTATTACTACAAAATATAAAACTTGCATATAATTAATAAGTAATAAAACTATTAGAAATTAACTTCACTCTTTTAGATCTTTTAAGCAAAACACGTGGTTTGAAATCAATTTCTCCTTTTCAGTAACATTAGTCAGCTTTGGATCATATTGACTCTAGAAAGGTGACTGTAAACATAGAGGAAGATTATTAAATTTCCTCACGGGCTGAACTCTCTTCTATACATCATTTAGCTTTGTTTCAAATTCATCAGTCAAACTATAACATAAACGAAAACAAAAACAAAATCATCAAATACAACAAATATACAACTTATAACTAATGAACAAACAACTTATAACTAATGCACATACAACATATCAGTGATGAACATGCAATTCATTTACAGTGAATATACATACCAAAAATAATATAACTATTAAAGATAAGTAATAAACATACAGAAGAAATACAACAATATAATATTCGTGCACAATATGTTTTCACATTACAACATTAAATTATAACTTAATATAAATATACACAATACATAATCAACATACAACTTAAACTAATGAATATATAACTTATAAATGATGAACATACAATTCATTACTAACAAACCAACCTAACAATAACAATGTCTCTATAAAACCTTAATAAGTAACATATAGAACAAATAAAACAACATAATATTCATAATACATAACAACAATACAACATTAAACTGCAAAGCAACAAAAAAAAAAAATTCAAATTCATAAATAAAAATTATAAAAAAAAAAGACAGTTATGGAACATACTTATCAAACAATCTTTCATCATTATTGTCTCCATCATCACATCAAGCTTTAACAGGTGGTGTTTTAGCTTCATGTCCTACTGATTCACAATCTCATCCATTTTATCCTTCTTACTATCACTGCCTTTCTCTTGAACCTGAATCATAAAATAAAAAGCATCACTCCCACCATCACTTTCTTGTTCTTCTTCAGCAGTATCAATATGGTGTTTTGGAGATGACATTATATCCCTACATCCTCAGGAGTAAGACCTAATGAAAATGAATACATTTCATGACCTTTTTCTCTAGAAAATTTTTGTGTATTAAGGATTGTTCTCCTAAGCTTGGCTATTGCATCAAGAAAACTAGGATCATTAAAGAAATCATCATCATCGTCACTACCAACAGACTTTTCACCAATAATCCCAGTAGCTCCTTCCTCTCCTTAAGAGTTTGAAACAAAACTGAACATATTAGACACTGAACAAAAAGTTTTCTTCAATATTTTACTCCCAGGATGCACCTTCCTATCTTTGACATCATTTCTCCAAAATCAATAATTGAATCAGCAATTTTCTTCAAAATAGAAGACAGTTTGACCATAGAATCCTACAACCATAAAATATTCATCATTATTATTAATAAGCTAATAATTATAGTTTATGAAATTTAGGTGTCATAATGAACATATATATAGGTGTCATAATGAACATATATATAGAAGGTGTCGAATAAATTCTACATACTTAATGAACATAAAAATTATAAAAATTATAACAAATATAAAAAAATTTACTATGCGTAAAAACACAAAAAATAATTTTAGATTACCTTCCTCAAATTTTAAGATTTAGAAGATTAAGGTCTCTGCCTCCTAGCATCATCATTTTCCTATTCACTTTCCTCTATATTCTCTTCAATATCAATCTTCACAACTTTCAAATGATCAACGACTTTACCTCTACCAAAACCTCCAGAATTTGACTCTTGCTTCACTACATCCCTGACTTTTTAAGAAGTCCAACAAGATAGTATTGGAAAATTTCTAGTATCAATACCCCTCACCTTGAACTCCACTCTATCCAAGTAACAAAGTTATTTGTTCAATAAACATGTAAACAAAAAAAAAATTAGTAATCACAAATGATGATGAACATCACAATAAAAGAAATGAACATAATAATAATAGATAATGAACCTAACAATTATAAATAATGAATATATGAAAATAATGAAAAATAAAACAAAATTATAAAGCACTTATAGTTAAGAAGGCTATAGGTCCATTAAAAAGAGCTTTTGGATTCTTACTCCATAACTCAACATATTTGACCAAACTATTTATAATGTAATGACACCAATTAAGTTCCTTTATTAGAGTCAAATCAATCAAAGAAAATAAAATCTTAAAATTACATTTCCTACTTTAATGCCCCTTCAGCATCAGAAACTACAAAAACAATAAAATCTCTCTTAAAATCTTCCTTAAAGTGTCTTCTCTTAACAATCTATCAAGCATACTTCTTGTTACATGACCACTAGTAGCGCCACCCCATCTTTTCCACTACCAATGCAATTAATCAATATATTCTTTACTCTTATTTTCAACTCTACTCTCAATCACCTCCTTATTGTCACAAGGAAGATCAAACACACAAAAAATATCTTCCTCAATGAAAACATGCTCCTCCTTCCCTAATACTAAAGCAAACTATAGATGTCAAAAATTTTCAACCAAGTACATATGTAAAGCTCCATGACATTCAAACAATGCTAGCTTTAAAAAACCATCAAACTCACACTACAACAAAATTGGTTTTTAAGGACGAAAAATTTCGACCCTAAAAGTCAAACTTTTGTCACCAAAAATATTTGAGGATGAAAAAGTTTCGTTGCTAGCTTCGTCGCCAAAGATAGAAGTGGACAAAATTGCCGTGTCCCTGAAAAGTTACTTATATGCGACGAAATGACTTTTTGTCCCTAAATGATAAAATAATAGTCGATGAAAATTTCGTGCTTAAAAGATTAAAAAAAATTGTCGTTATTGAGTTGCAATTGTCGTTAATTAATCATTTTTTAGCGACGAAAACTTGTTTAGTCACATATACTAACTTTTTAAGGATAAATTTTGTTTCGTCCTTGATAATTTTAGGTGACAATTTTGCCTGTTTTGTAGGAAAAAATGTTTAACTATAGGCGATGATTTTGCCTATTTGGTTGCTAAAATTCAAAGTCTCATATAACCTTGGTTGGACTTTAGGTGACGAAATTTACAAAATATTTCATCGCCAAAAATATTTTGTACCTTTTTTTTTACTGAATTTCGTGTGAAAAAAATAATTGGTTTGCATTATTATTATTTTTGTTTGTTTTTCTTGTCTTACATTGATTACTTCCATACAATCATTGACACTCAAAAAAAAAAAGAAAAAAAAAGAACTCAAATGACATTGCAAAAGTGAAATAGAAAATGGTAAATTAAATAACATAATGATATAAATATAATAACTGTTTTGATAAAGTATTCAATAGTCATAATATTTTCATCAAGTTTTGCCTCCAAATAATAGTTAGTTACACCCTTAAATGTTTTCGGAGAGTTAGATCAATGTATCGAGAGGATCTATACCAAGAATTGATTTGCACAAAATGTACCTTTGTAGAACTTTTGTACCAAAAAAAATCATAGGTGCTATACCAAAAAATCTTTACAAAATACCCACAAATCTGTTTGTTCATATAAAATCTGCAAGGTACAAATGCTCATTGGTTAGATTATATAATAATAAAAAAGAAGTATGAGATTACCAAGTAGCTAATTTTTATTAACTGAGTCAAGTTAAAGGGCAAATATCCAATAGTTTAAAGAAAGAAAAAATTGAAGGAACAAGAAAACATCCAAAAGCACTATATGAAACTCAACTTCCATACATAGTTATAAAATTGCATTTTTCAGGTTGGATGTTAAATGAAAGTATATAATACTCCAATGGAATATAAAGTTATGATAGTTAATCTGCATAAAAAAAAAAAAAAAAAGTAGCCCTAAACCAAGTAAACACTAAAGTAAATGTAAAAAAGTAAATCAACTTGCTTGATAGTCCATATTAATAAGTAATATAATAATAGAAAATAACACAAAAATAGGTGCTAATACACAATTACTATGAGTTAATGTACAATACTTATTAAGCGGGGTAATTTTACCCATCGTCCTCCACGAATTCACTAATGCCCATGTTAGTCCTCCATCAAAAAAATGCTATGTAAAAATACTTAACTTATAGCTAACGATTACTTAAATGTACAATTAAATTATTCCGTCCATATAGCCGTTAAGACTCACATGTGGCACACATTAACTGATTATAAAAATAAAAAAAAGATACGTCATTATCCTACTTGAATCAGTCTTCTCTCTGCTCACGTGAGTTACAGCAATCCCAACTCTTTGACATGGGTGTTACCTTCCATCATCTGTCTCTCCATCACCGTTCTAATATATCTCTCTCAATCTAACTCACATCTTTCTCTTTCCACCTTGCTCTCCCTTGCCTCCCTTTATCTCTTATCACAAACCCTAATATCTGTGACGTACCTAGCTTGGGCATTGAAGAACTCTAAAAAATTTCATTCACTATTCAATGGATTCCATGGATTCAGAACTTGTGGTAGAGTTCATTAGCCAGATTGGGGTGCCGTTGTGTGAGTGTGGAGAAGAAGCTCCTTTAAGAACATTATGGACTGAGGTTCAACTTGGAAGAAGGTTCTATAGTTGTCCTAACTATAGGGTAAGTGAAGTGCTTTTAGATGTTTATGTGATTTCTGGGTTTGGGTCTATAAACACTCGAATTGGACAAGTAATTATGCATTAAAAATTTTGTATTTGATTGCTGCAGACAACAAAAAGGAAATGTAAATTTTTTCTTTGGGCTGATCCTGAGTTAATAGAGCGTTCTAGAAGCGTCATCAATGGGCTGCTGAGGAAAATAGATAGGCTGGAGAATGAAAATAAAGCACTTAAAATGAGGGATGACACCATTAAGTTTGGCAAGGCATATGTTGTGGGGTTTTCTTTAGTGGCCATTGGTATCCCCATTTTGTTAGCCGTCTTGGCTAAGAAGCATAATTGATCAAGGGGTTCTTTTATGTCCCGTCACCCATATTTGCTTTGCTTTGCTGTAGGCCTAGTTATTTGTATTTGTTTTTGGTGTTTATATTATGTATTGTTGCACCAGTATGGCCAAGTGACTTTTTTTTGTAATGGATGTTATGGAAAGTTGAATTTGTAATATGGATTTTTATTATGAACTGAATTGAGTTATATCTAGTATCTAAAATGCATATAAAACCCCACATATGATATAAGCACAATTATAATTGAATGGAATGGACTAAACTAGAACTAGACCATTGTAAGAAATATAATATGATAATTGCATACATAATTTGATATAAATCAAGTGTTGTTTATAAGCATAACTTTTTGGCTAATACGCCACAGATTCTAAAGATGAAACTAGAAATATTTGTCAAACTAGTTTCAAAATAGAATCACAAAAATAGATTTTAAGGTAGTACATCACTTTTAATATAATAACATATTAGTAAGCTAACAAAAACTAATATAAGAAATTCATAATGAAGCTTCTAAAATACTTTGCAGATTGAAACAAAAAGCTTCTACATAGGTAGAAAGTTGAAGCTTCACTTGGTTTGTAAAAAGCTATGGCTGATCTAACAACTCCTTCATTCTATCAAAATGTTTGACTCTTCCTGAGATCTTGCCTTTTGGAGATCTAACATATGTAACCCCATATCTGCTGCTATCATCTTTATGCTGAGAGTTGTGTTGTTGGCTTCGCTAAGTCAATACACTTTGTTGACTTTAAATTTCTTGATCAAAATGGACAAGGGATGAATTGGGTTGTGTTTTTGGCTGTTGGTTCCTTTTTGTCACTAACTTTGGTGTATATTTCTATATTAACACATAACCATACAAGCAAACAAAGAAATAAATTTGATATCCTACATTCAATAAAAAAGCCAACATGCATTTAAGTTAGTGTTTACTTGAGTTGGCTTTCTTGGTAGAGCTGTACTTATCCCTACACTTCTCTGCTTTCTTGGTAGAGCTGCACTTGTCCCCACACTTCTTTGCTATCCACTAGTCTGCATAGTTAAAATAAACCAGTCAATTATAAATAAGTCCTAGCATATGTGCTTGACACACTTGTAATTAATTCATACCATTGGGGCAATTTGAGTTGTTGCTGTAATAGGAATAGTTAAAGTTCCAATATCAAGTTGTGGTATAATAGCCTTTCATTAACACACGTCATAAAATTAATTCAAATTAACATATAATTTAGAAATTGATGCCTAATATATATTAAAAAAAATGAAAAAAGCATATGCACTCACATGTGATGTTGGGACTTTTTTCTTTTGGCAGGACCTTCTGTAATGCCCATCCTTTTTACACACAGAGCGTCTCATCATTAAACCCTTCCTAGGCAATTTTAAAGTGATTCCTTCTTCATCCTCAGCTAGTACTTCATTTGTTCTAGCTGCCTTTCTTTTGTTAGCCTCAATCTGAAGCTCTTCAGCTTCCTTTCTCCTCTTAGTGAGCTTTCTGCCTCTTTTCTTTAACACCACAGGTGGAGGAGCGATGATAGACCTCCCATCACTTTTAGGTCACATGCTCATACCATTGACTGGTTTTATCATATGACTATAAACTTCTAAGGTAGTGGACAGATGATAAAGCTTGTCTACATATGTTTCAGGTATCTCATTTTGTCCAAAGATGCATACAATTGCATGTTGACAAGGGATTCCTATCAACTGCCATCTCCTGCAAGTGTATGTTTTTGACTCCAAATCAACAACAAACTGGTGACCCTTCCCATTAACCTGTGTCCTAGGTGAGCCAACAAATGTGGGGAAGTAATCACTAGATAACTCATTTAACTTTTCTAATTTTTTCTGTATTTTAGGACATAGAAGTTTGTTTGCTAATTTGGCTTTCTCAAAGTCAGATTTCTTCTTAGCTATCTTTCTTATCAGTTGATTCTTGATCATCTCTAACATGGTGATAATGGGCCTGGTCCTAGCATCTAGGATATACCTATTGAAACATTCACACATGTTATTGAATAGGATAGCACATTTGGTTTTAGTTTTGAAGTGAGCCCTACTCCAATTCTCACATGGTCTAGCCTTCAACCACTCCATACACTCAAGGCTCCTTTTCTCAACATCCTCTAAGCAATCTTCCAACTAGCTCATATAACTTGCCTTTGCACAAGCCCACAATAGATCTTTGAATTCTTTCCCTTTGAATAATTGTCTCATGTTAGTCCACAAATGCCTAACACAAAACCTATGCTCAACATTTGGGAACATTTCACCAATTACATTCACTAGTCACTGCATCTCAATCATTTCAAACAAGTCAATTTATACAAATATTTCAATACCATAAATAAGTCAGTTTATACAATTATTTGTCAAACAGAAATTAGTAAAAAAAATGAAAGTAAGCTAACCTTCTGTCTATTAGACATGAATGTCCATTGGCTTGAGTTATATAGCTCCAAGTCTGTCTATAAACACTTCATGAACCATCCCCAATATTGCATATTCTCCCTTTTCACAATAGCATATGCTATTGGAAATATGCAGTCGTTGGGATCTATACCCACAACACTTAGGAGTTGGCATCCATATGTACCCTTCAACCAATAACCATCAAGACAAATTATAGGCCTACATCCAGCCTTGAATCCTTCTCTAAGTGCTGCCAGGCACATGTACATCCCTTCTAACTCACCTTTGTCTTCCATAAATTCCATTATAGATTTAGGATTGCTTCTCAGTATCTCCAACTTGTAACTGTGGAGCTTTGAATACTACTCTACCTCATCGCCATTAATTTTCTTCAAAGCTAGATTCCTGGCTCTCTATGCTTTCATCCTAGATATGGTGTACTTGTAATCATTCTTAATTTTAGCTATCATAGCATGGAGTACCCAGTTTGGATTCTCCCTTATCTCATCAATATACTGATTTGCTATCCATTTTGCAGTGTAGTGAAAATTTTTATACTCCTTAGGGCATATGTGCTTCAAGTTAGCCCTCCTAATTTGACATGTAGGGTCAGACAAATTCTTTCTATCTAAAATACTTGTATAGATTCTCTATCTACACCTCTTGTCAACGCAAACAGCCTCAACTCTCACCCTATCATTTTTTGGAACCATATTTGGTATCTCTGTTTGATACCAAAGTTTCTGATTACCTTCTTCACTTCTTGTCTATCCTTGAAAAGCATTCCAATACTAAATGTAGGGCTTTCCATATTTGTTTATGCATTAAATTTAGGAAACTTTTCCATTTCTTCATCACTAGAATCAGACTCTGTATGTAATTCATCATTGGTAGCATATTCAAAGTCTTGATCTTCATCCCCAATATCCTCATTAGCAGTAGCATGCACAGTTTGACCTGTACTAGTAGGTCTACCCCTTGATTTCTTTGCAACCACACTAATGTTATTGGCAGTATTTGATTGGTTCCCACCCAACACATTAGCCAAATCATCATCCATGTCCTCCATGTCATAATATGGATCATGGAGTTCATTTTCATCCACTTCTATAGATGGTACAGGTGGGACAACATCCTGTGCATCAGAGACAAAGCCACTTCCATAGTGAGGTGCAAGCTCATCAACATCTTTGTCACTAAGGACACTGGTCTGAGTTGGGAGATCTTGATCAATAACATTTTCTATGAATATGTCAATCTCACGAACATCAGAAGCAATCAAAGCCAGCTCATAAATATCTGCCTCTCTTTTAAGTAAAATTAACCCATCACTATATTCCCTATCAGGCTGCTTCCACTAATATCTCAATTCACCTGTCAATAAAAGCTCTTCAATTACGTCATCTATATCATGCATATAGAAATTATCTGGGTGACAACCCCGCATGGTATGAATGTCACCATTCTCATATGCTTGCTCTCCTTTATGTCCATTATAATGTAGCTTTACTTTGAATAGGCCAGCAGAATTTGTAACAAATTATAGCTTTATCATTTCAGTGCATTTGATAAACCAATTTGTGCAATGTGATAGAACAAAGATTATATTATCTAATTGACTAATATATGTCATATTTAAGCACTGAAGGTGGCAATTATAGCCAAATAGCTAGCATCAATTTCAATTTATTACTGATTACAATATCCTAACTACCCATTGGGCCATCAATACCCATAAGCAATATAGTAAGATAAGCCCCTTATTTTACAATATGTAAACAGAACACCCACACTCAAAAACATAAAAACCCCACTTAAAAAAGACAATCTCAGCTGAACACCCAACACATCATCACGAAAACCCCACTTTGAAACCAAAATGTCAATGGAACACCCTACCATAAATATAACCCACACATGCAATTGACCTTATCAATTCGAAATTAAGCTTTAATGAAACACATACCTGGTGCTTGCTGCATCCCTATTAGGCAAAGGTGGACCCCAGGTTTCAATCAAAAAATTTGTCTTACTTTCTCTATTTCTTTTTCCCTATACGCAAATCATTAAACTCCTTATAGGCGCTAAATTTTCCCGCCTAATGTCACTATAAAGCCTTCATCAAGCTTGTTCAACACTCGATTTTAATAGAAAATTTTCCTCTCAATGCTGAAGTAACGTGCTTTTGACAAGAAGTTGGAAAGGTAAAGTGAAAGTGTAAAAGTAAATTCAAAGTGTACTTGAGCTGGTGATTTCTAACGAGGAAAGAGGAGAAACACGCGCAGAAACACAAGGCTGAGGAGAGTTAGTGGCTAATGTGTTCTTTTTTTATTTTTATAATCAATTAATGTGTGCCACGTGTCTCTTAATAGCTATATGGATGGAATAGCTTAAATGAACATTTAAGTAATCATTAGCTATAGGTTAAGTATTTTTCTATAGCATTTTTTTGATGGAGGACTAACATGGGCATTAGTGAATTCATTAAGGACTACAAGCGAAATTACCCCCTTATTAAGCAGTAGTAATCCATCAAATTTGCAACCAAAATAAAACCTAATAGACAAAATCGCATAAACCTCATGTAGGACCCCTAACATTCCTAGTTGGAATATCATTTGTATTTTTAAAATAAATGATATTCAACATTTAACACATGTATAACAAAACATTAGAATCCAATTTTATCATCAGATAAAAATTGCTTTCATTTCTCAAATAATCCATCCAATATATTGGAAAAATAATCTAACAAAAAAAGAACAGAACTTGCAATTGACTACTTGTAAGCAACTAACAAGCTAAAATATTATTTGTACTTTGTTAATAGTGGAAAATGCTAACAGCTACTTCTCCAAGCCAGCTTTTTGCAGTATAAAGCTCTGTTTTTAGTTCTTTGGAATTAATATTTTCAATGGCAGGCACTACTAGGAACTTCAAACTCAAGATGTTCACCATGAAATATCCACCAACTATACTCACTATCTATACCCCGAATTTGCAAATGATTGTAAACCACATCATAGCTTTTGACTTAGAAATTCAAACAATCTATGCAAGGACATCGAATTTCACATTCTTCACCTATGTGTTCTTGACTAAATTTGATAAAAGATTTTACCACTTCCATATACTCAAGAGAAAACTTTTTGGTGGTCATCCAAAAACTTTTTGGCGGACATCCAAGTCTTATCCATGATTAATTGCCTTGTTAAACCAAATGCATAAGAAGAGAAAACTACTTAAAGAAACAACCTAAACATTAAATTTAAGAACAAAGAAATCAGTTTTATTTTAAATACTTAGTTGGAATTTGATTAATAATGCCAAAGGGTGATAGCTATGTAGTACAACTAAAGAAAAATAAAATAATTAAATAAAATAGCAAAATAAATAGTAAGATGATAATAATAAAAAAGGAAGACAGTAGTTCCTTGCTTAAAAAAGAGGACAGCAGTTCTTTCTTAAAATAAAAATAGCAATAGTTCATTGATTCTACTATCGAAAAATATAAATCAACGATAACTATAGTTTAATAAAAGCAATTTATAACTTGTTTGAATGGATGGCATATTAGCATAGCAAGAAGTGCAACAAACTTAATTGGAATTTAATACAAAAAAAAAAAAAAAAGGTTTTAATGTGTCAAAGTGGAGACTTTCAATGTCACTATCAAAAGACTAATTATAAGGTATAGAAGGGCAAAATACTAACAAATGTAAGAGTCTTGTAATTCTATATATATGTCAAATTAATAGTGTATTAAATCAAACCCCAAATTCAAAATTTCCATGTCATACAGTCTTGGCAACGTACACTTCTATTTTCTATTATTAAATTAAATGTTAGTAGGGCTTAGTAATTGTTGGCTATATTCGACCATAGCTTTTGTAGCTTGTTTTCTCTAAAATTATGGTTTTATGGTTCTATCTCAATTATATAACTTAATGTGGCCAATTATTCTTTTTTAAAGTAAAAGAAAGGAAGGTTATTTTATAGATCTACTAGATCTTATTTTGAGAGGAGTAATTTTAGTTAAATTTCACTAAGAATTAAAAAGAAATCCACATTCAAATAGAATAAAAACATTTTATTGTAGCATATAATGGTAAGAGATGTTTTACAAAAGGCCTTCTATTTTGGCAAAAAAAGAAATTTATTGCAAATAAAAATTGGTGTTTCATGTGTTAGTTTTAAGTTAAACATTCCATTTTAGCATATAATGGTAAAAGGTATTTTAAAAGGTTTGAAATGTTAAAAAGGAGACACTACCTATTCAGACCTCTATTTTCAAAATACTTAAAAGTGACCAAAGGAAATATATATATATATATATATATATATATATATATATATATATATATATATATATATATATATATATATATATATACAGAGAGAGAGAGAGAGAGAGGATTGAATAAGAGGTGCAAGTTCTGCAAGTTCTCTTCATTCCTGCATTCAATCCTACATATATATATATATATATATATATATATATATATATATATATATATATATATATATATATATATATATATATATATGTATATATATATATATATATATATATATATATATATATATATATATATATATATATATATATATATATATATATATATATATATATATATATATATAATGAAGAAAACCTGCACTATCTATTTGCCACTTAAAGTTTATATAAAGGAACATGTGTGCCTTGTCCAAATTCAAGTCTAAAAAAAAGGAAGTCACGAGAAGTTTGATATCTTATACACATAAAATTTAAATATGTAATTAGTTAACCATTTTCAATAATTATCTATCAAAAACTGATAGTTCTAAAGACTGTTTTAGTATCATTAAGTTAAAGCTGCTCATTGTTAGTGATTATATATTTAAGTTAATTCATAATTGATAGATCAAAAGTAGTAGTGATTAAACGTTTAACTCATATAATTAAAATGCTTAATTTTCTCTGCACATGTAAAACCTTATTTTAAGGTATGCCAACAAACATGTGAGAATTTTAATAGGTAGATGGCGACCTCAATGTGTTATTGTGTATAAAGATTTCATTCTTTTTACATTTCTTTAATATGAGAATTTTTTTTTTGGCACATGATTTTATTTGTTGGAACTCTAGCAAATAATTATTAAATATTAACTATATGATCTGTGAACTATAATTCTGCAGTAAACAATTTGTGTTTCTCAATATTATTTAAATAGTTGGTGTACTCTATGAAATAATTTAAACTAAACATCACCAAATCAATTTTATAACTTAAGTAGACTATTTCCATCAGATTATTACATGTTGCAAAGTAAATTGAAACTCCCTCATCTAAGAACTAGGTCAACCAGTTCTTTGGGAAAACAATAGTTCAACTTTGAAAACTGATAACTAGTAATCTTTTTATCTTTCTTTTAATTTTATTTTTATGTTTTGTGAACAAAAGTCTAGATGGAATAAAGAAAAACATTTGGTTTCTATTCAATGACTCTTATTTTATCAGTTCAAAAAAAGAACTCAACAACCTATATAAAATGAAGGATTTGTGAGTGAGATTCTAAAAAGTGAGATAGAAATTTAACAACTCAAGAATTCAACAACCTATATAGACTTAACAAACCCATAAACCCATAGAGTGAGATACAGATAGATGATTTTAAATCATAAATTGAAAAAATAAATAAATAAAAGAAACAAACCTGAAGTTAATTGCCACAAAGATCCATAATTTGAGTTAGAGTTTGAAGCAAATAATGAAGGGAAAGAAGAAGAACAAATCTGATTCACACACAACAATAGATACCTGTTAAAGATCTACAATATTTGATTTTGAGAGAAGAAAAGAAATAACAGCAACCTTAGAATACGATTAATGAGAAAAAAATTATCTAAAAATGATTGAAGTATAACAGATTTGGCTTACATTTATGCAGCATTCCACGGATGAAAGGGTTTCTTTGCATAGGTCGAGGGTTCAGTGGTTCAGTCATGGTATGGGTTTTACAGAGAGGGTTTTTTTTTTCTTTTCTCATTTATAGCAAAAGTGAAGCGACGAATTTATTTTGCCTAGAAACAAAGTCTAAATATATTTTAGTAATGATAATAATATAAAAAAAGTTAAAATGGGGAAAAAATTCCATTATGGACAAAATATATTTGTCCTTAAATATAAAAAGAATAGCCTACCATCTCATATTATAGCCAATTATTAAATTTCATCCCTAATTTTTTTTCTCCAATTTTTCCCACTCCCGCGTGCACGAAATTTATGTCGAGAAGGGATTGATAAAATTAAAGACGATTTTAAGGTGTGATAGAGTAAAATAAATATTTGGGGATGAAATTTTTTTTGTAGGAATAAATTTTTGTCCCTAATTACAAAATTTGTTATAGTGCCAGTATCCTTAACTGCACGATGCTGTTTGAGGGATAGTTGCTCAATCAAGTTATATAAACTAAGTGTAGACATCCTAGCTAATAATACAAATCTATTATGAGTCTTCTTCACCACTACTTCTCCAACAAAAGTAGAATCACTTTCCTCCTCCTCACTCTCACTATCACTAGGAACTCCTTTGCCTTTCTCTATTTTGAGGATCTCCTACTCCACTGCTTTTTCACTAGAAGCAAAACCACTTTCCTCTTTCTCACTCTTACTCTCACTAGAAACTCCCTTGCTTTTCTCTGTGACAACTTTATCACTAGAAGCAGAATCATTTTCCTCCTCCTCACTCTCACTTTCCTCCTTAACATTCTCTCTATCACCTCTTATTCCTTGATTTGTTGTAAGTTCATTATTTCGTTGCCCTGCCAACACAATATTTAAAAGTAAATTCAAGCATAGTAAACAAAGTAAACAATATAATTGTAGGATTTTAATTTCTTTGATTGATTTTACTCAAATAAAGAAACTCAATTGATGCCATTACACTATAAATAGCTTGCTCAAATCTATTAAGTTATGGAGTAAGAATCCAAAAGCTCTTTTTATTGAACCTATAGCCTCTTAACTGTAAATATTTTATATTTTATATTTTTATTGTCTTTTTTCATTATGTTTCATATGTTCATTATTTATAATTTTTAGGTTCATTATCTATTATTATTATGTTCATTGTTTCTGATTATGATGTTCATCATTATTTTTTATTACTATTTTTTTTTGTTTATATGCTTGTTGAACAAATAACTTTGTTACTTAGATAGAGTGGAGTTTAAGTGAGGAGTATTGATATTAGAAAATTTTCAATACTTTCTTGTTGGACTTCTCAAAGAGTCAGGTATAGAGTGAAGTAGGGGTTAAATTCTAGAGGTTTTTGTAGAGGTAAAGTTGTTGATTATTTGAAAGTTGTGAAAATTGATATTAACGAGAATGTAGAGGAAATGGGATTGGAAAGTGATGATGCTGGGAAGTAGTGCCTGAATCTTCTAAATCTGAAAATTTGAGGAAGGTAATCTATAACTATTTTGTGTGTTTTCAGGCATGGTAAATCTTGTTATAAATGTTGTAATTTTTATATTCATTAAATATATATAATATATTCATCACCTTGTATATATGTTCATTATGACACTTAAATTTCATGAACTGTAATTATTAGCTTATTAATAATAATGATCAATATTTTATGATTGTGGGATTCTGTTATCAAACTGTCTTCTGTTTTGAAGAAAATGGCTTATTCAATTATTGATTTTGGAAAAATGATGGTAGAGATAGGAAGGGTGCATCTTGAAAGTAAAATATTGAAGAAAACTTTTAGTTCAATGTCTAATATGTTCAGTTCTATTTCAAGCTTGTAAGGAGAGGAAGGAGCTGTTAGGTTATTGGTGAAAAGTCTATTGGTGGTGATGATGATGATGATTTCTTTAATGATCCCTTTTTTTTTTTTTTTTTTTGATGCAGTAGCAGAGCTTGGGAGAGTGATCCTTAAGACACAAAAGTTTTCTAGAGGGAAAGGTCATGAAATGCCTTCATTTTCATTAGATCTTACTACTAAGAATGTAGGTGCTATGATGCCATCTCTGAAATGCCATATTAACGCTGCTAAAGAAGAACAAGGAAGTGATGATTTTGGTTTTGTGATTCAGGTTTGAGAGAAAGGCAGTGATAGTAAGAAGGATAAAATGGATAAGGTAGTGAATCTAGAGGACATAATGCTGAACACCACCTGTTAAAGCTAGATGTGATAATGGAGACAATAATGATGAAAGATTGTTTGATAATAATGTTGCATAATCGTATTTTTTAATTTTTATTTGTGAATTTGTATTTATTTATTTTTCATTGTTTTGCAGTTTAATGTTGTATTATTGTTACGTATTATGAATATTATGTTGTTTTATTTGTTATGTATGTTACTTATTAAGGTTTAATATAGATATTATTGTTGTTATGTTGGTTTATTATTAATGAATTGTATGTTCATTGTTAATGTGTTGTATGTTCATCATTTATAAATTATATGTTCATTATTTTAAGTTGTATGTAGATTGTGTATAATTATTTAAGTTATAATTTAATATTATATTCTGATAGCATATTGTGCATGAATATTATGTCATTGTATTTCCTCTGTATGTTCATTATTTAGCTTAAATAGTTATATTATTTTTAGTATGTATGCACACTGTAAATAAATTGCATGTTCATCACTGATATGTTCTATGTGCATTAGTTATAACTTGTATGTTCATTAATTATAAGTTGTATATTTGTTGTATTTGATAATTTTGTTTTTGTTTTTGTATTTTTTTTATGTTGTATTTGATTGATGAATTTGAAATAGAGCTGGATGATGTATAGAAGAGAGTTCAGCCTATGAGAAAGTTCAAAAATCTTTCTTTATGTTTGCAGTTATCTTTCTAAAGTTTATATGATTCGAAGCTGATTGATGTTACTGAAAAGGATAAATTGATTTTGGGATATGTGTTTTGCTCAAAAGATCCAAAAGAGTGAGATTAATTTCTAATAGTTTTATTACTTATTAATTATATTCAAGTTTTATATTTTGTAGTAATAACTTTTATTCTTTCTATAGTAAAATTTTGTTTAACTATATGGACTTTTGGGCTAATCACAATAATATTCAAATGCTATGTGATGGGGAGTTGGTAGTTAGTGTGGTTCTAGACATTTGGTTTGTGAGGATGAATTTGGTGGATGTGAGACGTTGAATTGGGCAGCTTAAGAGATTCTTTTTCCCCACCAATACATATATAAGTAATTTTTAATTATTAATATGTTGGAAATTTATACGAATATTTTACTAGTATTAATAATGTCATTGTTATTGTTTTTTTTATTTTCAATTCCAATTGTAACTAGAATTTGAATTCATGCAGAACAAGTCATAAGAAGAAAAATATCATAATTTCAATAATATTTTAGATCAAGAGCTGCGATATGTTAATGACGTTGATATAAGTGATGCTGACCTTGTAAGTAGTTATTTTAGTTTTTGTCAATAGTTAATTTTTTATAATAATTTTTTTATTTATATACTTATAATTTCATTTTTAAATAATAACAAATTTGGATCTTTTTTATTACTCATCATTATGCACATTATTTTTGGTCTGCATCAACTTTAACATATCTGTGATTGAAATTATAGCCAATATATCATTACCCAAGTCAATGAGCTATAAGGCAAAATATGAAGGCTGTCCAAGGAAAATTATAAGTTAGAGTGATTGTTGTTGAGTTGTATGTTCATTACTTATAATTTTCATGTTCATTATTTATGTTTTGCATGTTCATTTAGTTAAATGTTGCATGTTCATTATTTGTAAGTTTAATATTCACTAATTATAGGTTGCATGTTCATTACTTATAAGTTGTATGTTCATTTGTTATATGTTACATTGCTATCAATATTTATTATCTATGAATTTTTGACATGCATGTTCATTTTGTATATATTATATATTCATATTAAATAGAGTTTATATTAATTATATTTTTGTTTTATATTTATTTTAAGCTGATGCATTTGCCAGTTATTTGGCAACAAGAAGGCTTAATAGAGATAATGATTTGAAGAATTTTGATGAAGTGATGTTCAAAATGCCCTAGAGATCAGCTTGTAATATTGTTGATTGTGATGTTTTTTGCATGAGGCATATGGAGACCTACAGAGGCCAAGGTGATAATTGAGAATGTAATTTCAAGAAAATGATATAAGTTTACACTGTTTGTTATTTTTTTAGTGTTTTTTCTTATCATTATTATTATATGTTTAGTGTTTTTCTTATCATTTATATTGTATTTTTTTTAGGATCTTGCCTTGAAGTCTGTTAGAGCCAAGTACTGTACAACAATTCTAATGTTTAGTTTCAATATGTATAAAAATAATGTTTCCAGGGCAGTACAAGGAAAGATTTGTTGAGTTGTAGAAATTGAAGAGAAACTAAAGGGTTTATGTTGAAAATTTAATGTTGAACATTTAGTTAGTTGTATGTATAGAAATGTTTAATGTTGAAAATTTAGTTAATATGATGTTTATAGCAATAAGGACAAGTTTTATTTGAATACTTTTATTTTGTACAAACTTTTTTTTTTTTTTTTTACGTGTGATGCTTTTATAAAAATAGTTAACTGATATAATGTTTACATTTTCTATAATATATGATGCTTTTTTTTAAGCATTTAATTTAGAATGTGAATCCAATTTTCTCTAAATATTAATTTTGTAAGATATAAATGTATGTTTATTAGTTAGTAGTTGCATGTTCACTAGTTATAAGTTGCATATTCATTACATATAAATTGTATGTGCATCATTGATTAGTTGTATGTTCATCATATATTGAGCAGGTTCATTAAGTTTTGATTACATGTTCATCCTATAAGTAATAGGTTCACTAAGTGTTGATTATATGTTCATCGAATGTGAGCAGTATATTCATTATTTGTACATTATATGTTCATCATAATTCGATGTATACAAATGCTTAGATGTATATAACTTTTGTATTTAAAAAATGAATATAAATAAAGTACCTAAATTGAATTTTATACTATTGTTATTATTTACAATGCAGCCCTTTGAGCATTTTTCCTTTTTCCTATTGCTTAATTACACATTTTCTCTATTGTGCTCTTTTTCCTTTTGTTGCACTCCACCTATAGTCCACTCTTAGCTGCATTTTGAATCTTCTTAAGTGAGGTCCTTTGAGTTTCATCAAGTTCATCAAAGAAAACAAGTTCAACCTCATTTATGATGCTATTTTTAGCATTGATGAAAGCTTGTTCATAGAGTTGTCGAGCTTTTATATTATTTTCACTAGCTGAAATCAAGTGGTTGAACTTTTTGCTCATTTGCATTTTTCAAAGTGAAGCAGCTATACCAGTTTTGCTTAATAATGAGTAAATTAGAGTTACTACTTCATTATATAATGGCTTCTTTCATCTATCTCTTTGTTATATATTCATCTGGTATTACTTTAGCACAATGAATATTCATGATATGCAAAGAATGAGAGAAAAGAATTCCCACTTTTGAAAACATCTTACATGTGCAAGATATGATAAGCTGATTTTGGTTGAATTGCACCTCATGTGGAATTAAATCAACATCTAGCTGCTAAACATGATATTTGAGGTCGTTTTGAATTAATTTCAGACACTGTTGATGGCATAAAGCACCCTTCATAAACTATTGCTCAAACAAAAAGTAAATGTCTATTGTATTGTGAGACCTCGCCCGAGCACCGGTCCAATCTGCTAAAGGGAATGAAATGCTCATTTGGGAAAGAACTCACGAGGAAGCCCTCGGGCTTATCTTTGATAAATTTGAAATTTGTTTTTAGGAGTTGCCACCTTAATTTATTTTTATTTGGGAAAATATAAGGAAAAAACTCATTTGACTCCAATTATTACCCAAAAGAAAAATGATCGCTAGTCTCGAAACCAAAGAGGATTCGGGGACTAGGTTTTCGATTTAATTTAATAAAATAAGTTTGGCCAAGTAATATAAGAGTAACTTAAAATATATTTCATGAACAAACTAAAATGCATGAACAATCTATAATATGCATGATCATTCAATCCACAAAATTTATACACAATTAGAATTCAAAATAAAAGAGAGTCAATATTACAATGAAATCCAAACTTAGGGGATACCTTCTCTAGCCCTTATGGATTCTAGGGAAGTCACACATTCCCCAAACTAAATCTAATAACTAAGTAAAGGAAAGCAAAATAAAAGTAAGTAAAGAAGGTGATAGGAGGGAGAGTTGGTTAGTTTTAGTTGGGTTTGATGCTTGAACCAAGCATGCCTACGTATCTCTTTGAATGGGAATTAGAACCCACGTAGTTCCCCCTTCTTGTAAAGAGATTAGTTTAGCCTAGCCACTTTATCATGTTTTGATTGATTGATTAAAAGAGAGTTGAATTAATTAATTAATTTAATTAATTATCGAGTCGATTAGCTAGGAACTTAGATGAATCAATTTAATTAACTAACTAAAAGAAGCAATGAAATTAAGGGAAAAGAAGCTTATCTCGGTTGGCAGCGGCGGCTGGCTTTGGATGGCGAGTGACAATTGGCTTTTGACGGTAGACGGCGGCTAGCCTCAGCGGGCTACAGATAGCCCCGACGGGCGACGACTAGCCTTGGGCAATAGGTAGCAGCTAGCCTTGGGCAAGAGACTTGCCTCAAATAGGCAGGCGGTGGAAAGCCTAAAACTAGTCCAGTAGGAATCAAGGAGAAACTCCCCAACTCGCTTTGCAAAGCGAGGAGCAAATGCAAAGTGTTTTACTTGAAGTAATGCTTTTCAAGCTCTAAAAGTTGGTATTTTGAAGTGTGGGGAGGCCCTCTATATATAGGAGGAGGTTTGAAACATAGAAAACATAAAATTCCAATGTGGGATTGCAAAAAATTGAATTTTCGCCGAAGTTGCCATAGAGGCTTTTGCGGCACCGCAGAGGCCTTTGCAGTAGTGCCGCACAGCCCTTTACAGTTCCATAAAGGGCTTTATGGCAGTGCTACAGAGCTTTGCGGCAATGGGCCCTGCTTTCACCCGTTTCGCCTATTTTCTCCCGTTCTTACTAGTTTCTCATCCGTTTTACACGATTCTAGTTGCGTTATACTCGTTACTCAGTCCCAAATGATTTGAAAGGATTCAAATGTCAAAAAGAAATATTTTGATTTTCCCATTTTGAGAGTTCTCGACTTTTGAAAGTTTATTCACTGAGCCTAAGTATTTCTAAGATTCAAACACATACTGGAAGGTGCAAAATTAAGGGTTCACATGTATATATTTGCTTTGCATGCGAAAGAAGCTTAACATGATTCATAGTCCATCTCTAGTTGGCCTTGCAAGTAATGTAGATCTTCTCCATTTTGTTTACTCCTCCATTTTGAGACTACATCTACAAAACAATTATAGAAATCACATAGCCCTGCATTTTTGGAAAGCCTCTTAGAGAAATAACAGTTTGTAGTCTCACTCCTTTATGAAGATAAAATGCCTTCAGAATAGGGATGGCAATGGTACCCAGTTGAACTCGCCCCAAACGGGTTGGATTTTACCCACCCTATTTAATAGCGGGGCGAATATGGGTATAAAATCTAATATTCATCGGAGGTTCGGGTAGGATGTGAGTAAAGTACATACCAGACTCGATTATTATTATTATTAGAAACCTTAACATTTTGCTCTCACATATCTTAATATGCAACTGCTCTCAGTCTCTTCTTAACTCGCCCTTACCTACCACTACTACCATCAGTTTGGTGAAGGGCTTCTTCAGAACTCTAGTGGTCGGTGCCAATTGCGAGTTTAAACTTACAAGGCTACTTCAATTTGCAAGGTCAGAGGAGATATTCCTTTTGATTTCTACAAACCAAAAAGTGATAGTGGTATGATTCGTACTTTTATTCTTTGTTCTTCTTCTTCTTATATATATGTGTGTGTGTATTAGGCTTTTGATCTGATTCTCATCCGCATGCATAACTCACTAATTTCTTGAATTTCTTTTTTTTTTTTAATTTTTTTCAGAGTCATAAGACAAATAGATATGGTCAAAGAACAAATATGGATGAATAATATACATATGGGATTGGAATTTGATTCATTTCATACACTTCTTTTTCTTTTTGATCTTTTTGGGTGCTACAATAATTTCAGAGAGACTGTCATAACATTACAATTTACAAAACCAGGGGAAAAGTCCTTATTCAAGAAAGTCCTTATGATGAGGATGATTAGGCATTTTAATTCATTCTTCTGGTTTAATAATCAATGCATCAGTTTGGCTTTTTATCAATTTATTTTCTACTTTTTCATTTAAATTGAAATCTTAAGTAGGTTTTAATAAACAGTGATAATATATAAATTGGACTTTTCATTAAATTGACGTAGGTTTTAATAAACTGTGATAATATATAAATTGGACTTTTCATTAAATTGAAGTAAATGAGTTTTTAGTATCTTTATCATATCAATTGTGCCTTCTTTTTAAGTAATTTCGCAATTTATCCTTAATGGTTGGTATGGATTTCATACTAAAAGACTAACTTTCCAGCTTTAAAAATAATTAACTCCATTATTATTAATGAAAATTCATTTGTTATATAAAGAAACTATTAGATAGACAATTCTTATATAGAGTTGTAGAGTTATCTTTTGAGATATAGACAATATTGAATCTGTTGGCCCTACTTTCTTTTCTAGAAACCAATTTTCATTTTAATTAATTAATGATGTACTAAGTAGATCATAGACTAAAAATATACTCCAATAAAATATACCTTTTGTCTTATACATTGATATTAGGCATAACTAAATGGAGGTTTTATGTTTCTATCAAATTAAATCTGAATGTAATACTGAAAATAATGAAATCGATTTAGATAATAATAAATTTTAAGATAATTAGATATACATATATATGGTTTGTTAATTTTGTAAATCTAATGACAGTTTTGGTTTATATCCTTTAGTTATTATACTAAATAATATTTATGTCTTGAATGGTTTTAGGTTCAAGAGGTCATCCTTAGAAAATAATAGCTCTTCACAAGATGTCAGAAGTAATCAATCTCCACTTTCAAGTAATAATTCTCCAATGGCATTAACACCACAACCAAATAGTAGTTTCAGTCCAACTAGCACACTTACTAGTTCTAAACTTGAAGTTGATGGAGAAAGCAGAAAAAGGAAATTCACATCAGATGTTTGGAATTATTTTAAAAGAAAGAAAGTTGATGGAAAAGATAAAGCTCAATGTAATTATTGTCAAAAATGTTTGTTAGGAAATAGTGGACAAGGAACTTCACATTTACGTGAACATTTGAAAAGATGTCCTAGGAAAAATTAATTATGGTATTAAGGATATGAGACAAAAGGTTTTGAATAGTGAACAAAAAAAAGTTGATGGATTGTTTAAGAGTAATTTAGGCATTTATCATTTCGATGAAAATGTCTCAAGATAAGAGCTAGCTAAAATGATCATATTGCATGAGTTCCCTCTTAGTATGGTTGAGTATATTCGTTTTAGGAAATTTGTGCATTCTCTTCAACCATTATTTAAAATGGCTTCTAGAAACACAATAAAAAAATATATTTTGAAAATTTATGAACATGAGAAATCCAAGGTGTTCATGACATTGGAGAATCACCAAAATAGAATTGCTATTACCACCAACAAGTGGACTTCAAGAAACAAAAAGAGAGGGTTTATAGTGGTCACATCACACTTTATTGATGATTCTTAGACTATGCAAAATCACATCTTGAGGTAATTTTTTATTTTCAAATTTACAAACTCATATTCATATTAATTTCTTTATTCGTGTGGAAAAGAATTATTTATTAATGTGTTTGTATTATTGCATTTTTTTAAAGGTTTATCTATTATTGCATTTTTTTTTAAAGGTTTATCTATATTCCATCTCCTCATACAAAAGAAGTTTTATCTTCTGCACTGGTTGATTGCTTGCTATAATGGAATATGTATAGAAAATTGTCTACTTTGACTATTGATAATTTTAGTACCAATGATGCCATGATTAGAGTTCTTTTAGATAGGCTTCAAAAGAGCACTTTTATTGAATGGTTCACTCTTTCACATGCATTATACTGCACATATTTTGAATTTGATTTTGTAAGATGGTTTAGCAATCATTGAGCCATTTATTGAGAAAGTGCATGATAGTATGGTGCACTGGACTGCATCACAAAAGAGGAGGTAAAAATTTGAAGAAATGGCTAAATTGATGTGTGTTTCATGCACCAACGAGTTAGCTTTTGATTGTAAAACTAGGTGGAATTCCACTGATTTGATACTTCTACTCCTTTGCTTTATAAAGATGTGTTTTTCATTTGAAACAACATGACTCCTCATATACTTGTATGCCTAGGGAGGAAGAATGGGAATTAGCTAAAGAAATTTGCAAGAAATTAAAGTTTTTTTATAATGTAACTAAAGTGTTTTCTAGAAGAAATTATACCACAACTAGGGGTGGGCAAAATCTGACCAAACCATTTTACCGAATCGAAATTAGGGTATGGTTTGGTGAATTTGGATCGATTTGGTTTAAATTTTAAAATTTTTTAGTTTACGGTTTGGTTTTGATGAGAATTTAATCAAATCGACTGAATAACCAAACTTACAATTTAACCTAATTCTATATGGTACCGTTTAGGCTTAGTATATATTCATCTTTAACCTAAAATTTTTAACCTAATCTCTCATTTCTCATCTGTCGCTTCTCTCTCTAATTTTTAACTCTCTCTCGCTCTCTCTACTCTCTCGTTTCTCTCTGTTTCTAGAGACTTCTCTCACTAAAAACCTTTCATTTCCAGTGAGATTTTCTATAAAATACTAAAATTCCATCATTTTTCTCTTGAACCCACTTTTTTTTAGAGAGTTTGCTCTGTAGAATACTAAAATTTGGATCATTTTTTTCTTGAAAGCCCCTCATTTCCAGAGAGATTTCTCTATGAAATCCTATCATTTTTCCAGAGAAATTGATCAAACTTTTCTCTAATATCCTCTCTTAGGGTAAATTTCATATGTCATCCTCCAACTAATGACTAATGCATTTTGTAGTCCTCCATCTAAAAAACCGGACATAAAAATACTCAAACTATCTAGATTTGTAATCTCATGGTCCTTCTGTTAAGTATTGCATCTACTCAAGTAACGGTTATCTAATGTGGCTTTTTTTAATTTTTTTTAAGCCACTTGCACACTCCCTCAATTCCCTTTTTCTCTCTCTCCACATGAAGCCTCACTCATAATACCTTTTTCATTTAACTCCACCACCATCAGCGCTACTCTCCTCCACTTTCACTTCCCTTTCCTCCCTTGTTAAAAGCAGTTGCTAAGGTCTCTGCTTTAAATGAAGGATTGGAGATTCATGGAGTTGCAGTTTGGTTAGGATTTGATAAGGACCCTTTTATGCAAAGTGGCTTGGTGAGTATGTACTCTACATGTAGAAGGATCTCTTGGATGCATGATTGGTGTTTGATAAAATGTCTGATCGACATGTTATTACCTGGAGCATCATGATTAATGGGTAGGGTTGTAGACTTTGAACTACTAATCGGATATTCATTCCATCGGTTACCCTTGCTATTATAATCAAGCTCAAAGGACTCTTTTTCATCTGGAGCAATGTGTTTATTAATCCATCTTGCCTCCGCTTTCCGAGGTCTATCCATGCATGACCTTGCATCATGTGCAATGGCTCCACAAATGTAGCAAACGTGCAAAGATAATTATTACTTCAAATAACATATAAGAATTGTTGATGTCAATTTAACAAGAGTTAGCATAAGGTGAAAAAATAATTAAATACTCAAGACAGCTGAAATTAGATAAACACACACACAAATGACACATAAAGATAGGAAGACTTCACATTTCACAAGCACCCTTCCTGTATTTTTCAGCTTGGTAAATTTTGCACCTCTGTCATACTATGATTTTGTATAATTTGGGTCTAATTTCCATTTCCTTTGATGTTTCAAGCTCTCATAAGCAAATAAAGAAAAACAATTAAGTGAAGATTCATCCATCATATGAATGTGTGAGAATGTCACACACTGGGAAAAGAAAAAAAAAAAGTGGTCTAAAAACTTACAGGTTTCTCAGAATTAAGATACCAAGGAGCAGAAGACATACTGAGGAATATGAGAGTTAATATCCTTTTCATCCTTATCAATCTCAGTAGGAGCAAGTCTAGCTTTCCGAACTTCTTCCAATTCAATTTGCTTCCTATGGTCCTCCCTCGACTTAAATGCAAGTGCAGCAAACCCATAATAACACAATAAACTAATTATATGTATTTTCCAAAGGTAATTACGCTTCTAATACACCCCCAGCAAACATAACGTACCAAGCTCCCATTTCAAATACTTCCCAAAATCAGACAGACGGAAGATGATAATTTGAAAAAGGAAAAAAGAAATTCTTGATATACCTCAGATCAAATTGATTCATTATCAAATCAGATAACAAATTTTAATTGTCAAATCATAAAAAATCAACAGATCCAATAAAGCAAACAAATTCGGTCTACAAATTGCTAAAACATGGGAATCCAAAATTAATTAAGAAATAAAAATTGAGCACACTAATAGGTGATTAAGATGTAAATGTTAAGTAGCTTAGAGCGAAATGTGATTTCTTGTTGTTGTTGCTTTGATGAGAATTTGTAGATAGATGAAGAAGATGAAGAAAAAGAGAGAGATTTGATATTTTTAAGGGACTTTGTTTTATTATTTGGAAAGGTTTTGGAGTTCTCTCTAAGAAGCGATGAGAGGTAATGGGTTTGAGATAAAGAGGAGATGAGACGTGGCAAAAAAAATTATTGAAAATAGTGATTTGGCTGTCCATATCAATTAGCCGTTAGGGCAGCTAACAGAAACCAAACAGAAGGACTACGACATTGCAAATGTAGATAGTTCGAGTATTTTTATGTCTGGTTTTTTAGATGGATGACCACAAAATGCATTAGTCATTAGTTGGAGGACTACGGATGAAATTTACCCCCTCTCTTATGGTGGAAGCTTTGAAACCCTAACATTGCCTAGAGAAATAGGGGTGATCGTCAATTGGTTTAGAGAAATCTATCCTCTCCTCCATCTGAAACCTCTCGTTTGTGTTCAAATCTCAACTTTTTTCCTCTGAAACATCTCATTTCTTTTATATGGTGGAAGCATTGAAACCGTAACACTTTCTAGTGGAAATTTCCCTAGAAATCTATTCTTCTTTCTCCAAATCCCTAATTTTTAGGTAAAAATCTTTTACTTCTTTTTTTATTTATTTAACAGTTATAATTTTTATTTTGAAATCTATAGTCTTTACTAACGATATTTTACTTTTTGTTCAGTGCATGCAAGGATCTGGCTCTGTTATTCTATATTATATGATCCTATTTGAAAACCAATGTAAAAGCCTTGAACTTTTAAAATTTATCCTTCATTTTTAAAGTTTTTCTTTTCTAATTTACGTAGATTTGACTGACGATCCATGTTTCATTTTTGTTGTCTGTGTTATTTATTTTGGACACTGATACTAACAAATTAATAATTTCTTTGTTTTGCATATGAGTACTGATCAAACACAGGGGATTGGATCAAATGTATCCAGTCCACCTGAAGGTGGAAGCACTCAAGCTCAGAATAGACTAAGCCAATACAAGTGGAAGCTAGTACTCCAACTTTGCCTTCTAAAAAAAAATAGTAAATTGATTCAAGGTCTCCTGTGTGGGACCATTTCAGTAAGTCGTTCAACTTTGATGGTAAACTTGTGTTTGCTAAATGTAATTATTGTCCTAAAGTATATGCTTCTAACACACAAAAAAAAAAAAATAGGACTTTCATTTTGAGAAATCATATGTTAAAATGTTTGAAAAACCCTGCTTCTATCCATGTTAGAAAATCTTTATTAACCCTTCAAACTGTTGCTGGTGATAGTGAAACTATGAATTTGATTAAGGGAGAACAAGGGATAATAGGAAATCTAGGAACTTAGAAGTTTGATCAAGACACTATTAGGAAAGCAGTAGCATACATGATTATAGCGGATGAGTTGCCTTTTAGGTTTGTCGAAGGGTTAGGTTTCAAAAAACTCATGTACACAGCATGTCCTAGGTTCAAAATTTCATCTAGGAGGACTGTTACTAGAGACTACTATAACATATGTGTCTCTGAAAGGTCTAAAGTAAAGTCATTCATTAAGAATCATTGTCAAAGCGTAAGTTTAATAACAAACATTTATACTAGTATTCAGAAAATAAATTACATGTGTATCACTGCACATTTTATTGATGATGAGTAGAAGCTGATAGCAGTATGTACCCTAGGAGCCATATAATAATTATGTAATAGTAGATATTAATTCTCAATGCCATAATAAATATATATATAATATGAAAAGGGTTTCATATTATTGAACATAGTCCTTAAGTATTTGTAAGAGGATCTATTCTCAAGTATTGAGAATATGGGAGACAAATTGCTCTTGTACAAATATTTTAAATATGTTCATGATCATAGGATTAATAATTGGCATCATTAATTCAGGAATACCATCACCTCTGTTTGTTTTCTATAATCAGTATATGATACAAATGGTTATAAAGACAGTGAGTCTCATACTGCTTGATATGTGATGTTGATAAAACACGTGAATATTTATAAGATGAATAGTCAAACTGTGACATTAAATGATAATAATATGGGGTTTTACTACTTGTCAATTATTTATCATCTAGGTCATAATAATGCATATAATTAATCCTTTGACTTGAGGGATGCTATATCTCATACATAGGTGGTTAGGATTTATTACTGCTTACATAAATGTACTATTCATGTACAAATATATGGCATGTGATAGTTCTAATTTGTTATGTACGGAGGTAAGTGATCACTACAATAGAATTTATTACCTCGAGTAAATGAGGTTAAGATCCTATGCTATATAGTTATTCTTGATACTTAAATTCTTAGCCAAGATAGTGAGATTGACTAGAAAGAGTTTCTAATAGGAATCTAATCTCATCAAGAATTAGAATTGAGATAAAGACATATAATTGAGGCACATTAAGATTTAACATAAACCATTATCCTAGTCAAGATTGGGATCTTTAATAAAGGGATTCTAGTACATGATGATTTATGATCAATGGTCCATATGATATTTAAAGTTATCAACTATAAATATTCATTTCTAATTAGGTAGTCATGACATGGAATGCTAGCTGTCCCTCACAACTTATGGGACTAAATGTGAAGTGGGGATTTCACATTAGTAAAGAAAAATGTTTTCTCATTCCCATTGCTAATTAGATATGAACTTAGAAAGTCACACACCCAATAGTGAACACCTTTTAAGTGTAAAAGGTTTACCATAATAATTAATTAAAGTTTTAATTAATTGATTAGTGGTAAAATGATTAAACTTGTAATTAAATTTACAAAGGCCCTAACATATCCTGATGTTTAATCTATAAAGGTTTCTATTCAATTAAATCTTAATTTGTATATGATACAAATGAGAAAGATTAAATTGAAAATTGATTTGGACTAAATCAAAGACTTAATTTTAAGCTGAGTGAAAACCCTTAACACATGAGACGTGGCCTAAACCCATATGTGATATGGAAAAGAGGCAATTTAGGGGTTAGAGCAAATTCACTATTCATGAGCCCATATGATGGGTTTAGGAGTTAGAAAATTTTCTACTAAGATTAAAATTGTAATTACATCTTTTGGCTAGTGGAAATATCCATTTTACCCTTAAAGGATAAAATGGTCATTTCACCATTTGAAGAAGCAAAGTTCAACTTTGCCCTTCACCAAATGGTAAGCTAGAAGAATGTGAAAGGATATTTAAGTCTTTGTGAAGACTTAAAGGTTAAATCTTCTAAAGGATATAAAAAGCTTTGAGTTTTTATGTTGCAAAAGTGGTAAACATCATTTTGATCAATTTGAAGTATTTAGAGAGAGAAGTTGAGAAAGTGAAAGAAAAGGAAGAAAATGTTTCTTCAAATTTTATTTTGATTTTCAATTCTCTTCTTTGTTCTTTGTAAAAGAACAAATGCTTGCAAATTGAAAATGAGTTTAGTCCAAAACAAATCAAAGAGAAACCTTAACTTCCTAAAGGTTTTTGAGGAAAAATCTTGAATCAAAATTGGGCAACCAAGAGAGTGATTTAAGAACACCAAAGAAACCAAGAAGAAACTTGAAGGTGAGCTAGTTGTGGATGATCTAGAGGCTTCACACTTGGGAAGCTCTTTATTAAAGAAAGAATGAACCTATAAGAGGTAATATGATTACTCTTCCTTCTTCTTTCTATGCATATGTGTTTTACACACCAATTAGTTTATTGCTTGGATGGATATTTAGACCAAAATTAGGTGAAGTGAAATTTTAAAATATTTGAAATTTCACCCACCACCTTCCTTCCACCGCGTTTGGCTCCACCATTTCTTCAATTGGTACCAAAGCCACTTAATTTCTATGTAAAACCTTTGTTTATGTTGTTTTGGAAGTTTTTGATTTGGTTGAAAAGAAGTTGTTGCACAAATGTTGTGCTGTCGGACACAGGATTTCTTGCCTGCTAATCAGAAATAACGACCGCGAATTTGATGTCGCGCCTATAAATTTGATGATCAGAACAAATGTTGTTTAGGTTGGTTTGGAGAATCATGACCGTGATTCAAATTTCGCACCCACAAAATCCATATTGCGGCCACTATGGTCGCAATTTTCACTGTGTCTGTACCCAACTTTAATTTTTTTCCAAAATTATTTTGGATTAATTTTTCAATCAAATAAATTTCTATGAAGTAAAATATGATTTTAAGCTATAGAAACCTTAAATATATGATATTCAAAATGGATTTTTGGAAATGTTCCAAAATTTGGAAATGTTCCAATAATAAACAACATATCTATAAATGCAATTGTTGTATATATATGTTTTGTTGTTGTTTGAGGGGAATGAATGGTTGATCATGGATTTAGAAGCCATAATGTATGATTTCTAATGTCAACATGTAATAATTAATTTTATTATTTGATGGGATGTAATTAAATGTTAATTACACATTTAGGTTGTAAATCAATTCCATTAAGCCTATAAGCTCTTTTCACCTTGGAATGCCAAGGTTACTAATGTACATATGGAGATGTGGAGATGCAAAAACAAGAAGAGGTTTAACCCATGAAGATGCCTAATGGGAGCATAAAGATACAAATGTAGTTATTTCATGTTTGTAATTTGTTTAACCTAAATCCCATATCCATTCCTTGTGGCTAGGAAGTTGATCCATAGAATCCATGATCATACCTATGTGTATATTGTCCATTTTATGAAATATATATGTGATATATATGAATGCATGTGATGTATGTTTAAAATGGAAAATGTGCAAAGTGAGTCTAATCAATAAAGCCCGAAAATCTTCCAAAGAAAATATCAAGTCATGGTTCTCCATTGGAGCAATAATTCAAGAAAAATTTAAACACTTATGTCATCGGTTATGGATACATAGGGGTGATATATTTGGTTTGAATGTTTTCTTAAAGTTATTGTGAAGCATGTGATGTTACGAGTATATGATACATTACATGTCAATAACGACAATGAGTATCTAAGACATATAATGTTCAAATCATTATAGTTGTTGGTCCAATGGGTATGACTTGACTAGTGTGAAAAGCCAATAACAACAATGTGTATCTGAGGTTGGAAACACTAGGAACTAGATTGATTAAGCCTCACAAAGAGTTGTGATGAACAAGTGTTGTTCACTTGTTAGATATCAAAATTCCAATAACAACAATGTGTATCTGCGGAATTTGTGATAATCTAATAAGACTTCAATCACCTACTAGAAATCCAGCCCGATGAGATTTCCATTTCCTATTTGGAAGTATAGGATTCGCTAAATTAGTGGGATTACCATTTTGATTAAAGACCAAATCATTATGGTAGCTATATAATTACGTAAGTTATTAATCTTGTTATTTTCTGCATTTTGATAATATGAAATTAACAATCCCACCTGCGAATATATTTAATTCTTTCAGACTCACAAGGCCTAAATCTATAGTCCTTGCATTTGAGTACATAGTGTATGTATTCAACTTGATTTATTCTTGGTCTTTTAGAGAAAAGACAACTCTAAAGGAACATATCACTCTTAGTGCAATGGAAACAAAATATTGGATGAGTTTGATACTATATGATTGTTTTATAAGTCAAAGGTTGCAAAAACAACGTATGAGCATAACAAGACTCCGAGTAATTATGCATCGTCTACAAGAGTTGTATGATGAACATAAATACACTAATTAATATAAGATATTAAGGCAGTTATTTTGTTTGAATATGAAGAAAATTATAAAGAAAAAGGAAAGAACAAGAAATTATAAAGGAAGAAAAGAAGAAAGTGTTTCTTCTTGATCTTCATAACTTTATTTTCTAGTGTTTCTTCTTGATCTTTATAGCTTTATTTTCTTTGTCTTCTCCATATTTTTTATTCTTGTTCTTGTTCTTACTATTCAACTAGAGTAAGAAATTAAAGAAATAAATCAAAAAAGAAAATGTTTCATCTTTAATTTCTTGTTCTTCTATTTTTCTATCTAGTATTCTTTATGAAGGAATTTGAATTGTGAGTAACCTCTTTTGTTTCTTATTAAGTTTTAATTAAACTAAATTTGGAATTATTTTCATATGATGATTAAATTCATCAAACAACTAGAGAGTCTAGATGTTTTGATGAATAATTATTTTTAAATAGTTTAATTCTTTGAATTAATTCCAAATTTCCATTAGATGGAAAATGCACTTTAAGGTAATAGAAAAAGTTTCTATTATAAATCCTAAAACGGAAATTGCAAGGGACAAGTCTATAGATAATGCTATAGTTGACAAAAGAAAATATTTCTATTGTCAATATTATGAATATTAGAAAGGTAATTGTTCTAAGTATTGTAAATACTTAAAGGACAAGGAGAAGGATAGACCTTGTGAAGGTAAATCTATCTCTTGTTACTATATTCCAATGATTCATATAGTTCATCTATTGCTAGAATTCATGATATAGGTGCTTTTGTGTCACAAGCATGATCAGAGTGAAGCAATAGAAGCATGGAGTTAATTGAAGTGATTTTGAAAAATCTAAGGGGCAAAGTGTTTGTTTCCAAAGAGCTTTTAAGATACTTCATGATGATTTTAGAAATCATATTTTGTATGTCTTATATGTACTTAATGATGATTTTAAAATCATGTTTTGTAAATCAAGTATGTATTTCATACTTAAGCTACATTATTCTGTAACTTTAAGGAATTGTGAATTTCGTTACTAGAAAAGCATTTGCATGATTTATTATGGTAATAAACTTAAGTGTATGAATTATATGTCTGATATATTATTATTAAGTTAATAATAACAAAACAACTCCTGGTGTTTTTATGATAATGCCATAAAGAACTCCAATCTAAAACCACTATGATTTCTTTAATTAGTTTGTTTAGCTGAAGATAAGATAACTTAGTTGGATAATATTTGTCACTACTCATCAGGGTGTGAACTTGTTTCAACAGAGAAGTCTAGTATCTATTGTAAAAACAACTAAATCACCTTTTGTTGGACAAAAGGATAGAAATTGAAGAAGTTTTAGAATTTATGCATACATATGCATCAATACCATTTGTGAAATGGTTAGTGGGAGTTTTTCCTAATTCATTGTATTTACCTAAATATATAATATTGACCCATTCAAAAAAAAGGTAAATAAAATGAATTGTTCATTTTAATTTTTTGAAACGTTCAAGGAATTTAAGATAAAAAGGAAAATAAATATTAAGGATATTTCATACAAAAAAGGGAAAGAGTATCATAACCTTTGATTTGATCGAAGTGGGGAGAACTCAATTACTAATTTTTAAGGAATTTCCTAAATATAAAATTGGCATACAATCATAATTTTTTTTTTTTTTTGGGAAAACCATACATGATGGTATACTCGAAAGAATAAATTATAACATATATGATATGATGTAATAGATGATGAACTATAAAAGTTTTTATTTATTTCCTGTTGGAAATTTACAAATAATAGCTAGATATTCTTAAATAGAATTTCTCCAAAGTCTATCTAATCCTAATTCATATATGATACAGTATGGATAGATATCAAAATTCTTACTCGTAATAAGATTTGAGATATCTAGCTTATTTGATAAGCTAAAGTTAGATAATTGGAAGATAATTCTAATTAAGATAAGGTTTGTTGGATATCCTAAAGGTGATTTAGGATAATATTTCTATCTTTTGCATAACAAAGAGTTGTTACCAAAAATATTATTTCTTGATAAAGTGTTTATTCAAGAAAGTGACATATTGAGAAAGATAGAATGATTGGGTGAATGTCATCCAATAATGTCTAACAAAATGATCAAAGTAAACTTGATCAATCCTGTGAAAAGTCTAAAACTAACTAAATGTTTTATCCTTATCAGCTGCTAAAAGGTTTAGTAGAGTATCTAATTTTTCTATAAGATACAATTTTCTTTATATGAATACACAATAGTTGTATATTCATGATGAAGTGAGTCATGAGATAATAAAATATCTAATCTTAAGAAAAATATAATTTATTTTATATGAATGCACAAAAGTTGTACATTCATGATGAAGCAAATTATGAGATGATTCTATTATAGCTATATGTGATATAGCAATGCATAATGATTATAAGTTTGACATATGGATGTCAATACTAATTTTCTTTCTCTAGAAAAAAAAAACATAATCATGGAATAGATCTAAAGGCTTAGAGTCTTAAGAAAATTTCAAAGTATGCAAAACCTTAATGAGTTGTATCATCACAAGATGAGTCCTTAATGTGCAAAAGGATAGTAGGAGTATCCTCACTTTCAAGTTTTGTACATGGATAACACATTAGTTTGTAAAAGTAATAATATATTTGCTTTTGTAGAATGGTTTTACCCTTACTTTTTTCATTTAGTCTTGAGATAAATATTTTACATTCTTGTTAATTCATATCTATAGAGATAGATTGAAGAGAATGTTAAATATGTCTAATTCAATATTTGGAAAATATGTAGAAAAGTTCAACATGCTAATTCCAAAAGTTTTATTTCCTACAATTCTGATATCCACTTTTTGAGGGTTAATTCTCTAGATACCCAAAGAAAGTATGGCATAAATTCCTTATAATATGACTATAAAAAATCTAAATTATACAAGAGTTGTATAATGAGCTGGATATCAAGAATATTATTAGTATGACTAACATATTCTAATCCTATATAGGATTAAATTATTGGAAATACAATCAAAATTATTCTAAAGTACTTGAGATGTATTTAAGATTTAATTTTGACAAATTAAGAATATTACTACATAAATGATAGAGAGTCTATCATTGGGATTGTTGTTATCTATGATGAAGAAATAATTTGTCAGAAAAATTCTAAGCAAATTATTGTTACAAACTTCATTGTGGAAGTCGAATTTGCTATATAGGATGTTGCAAATAAGAAATTATTTTGGATTCAGCAATTCTAAACTATGTTAAGAGTTTCTCCAGTACATCACAAGTATCTCTCTACTATGATAATAATGGAGCCTTAGCTTATGGTAAGGGAACTTGAGTCTCACACTGAAATCCAGAATATTTCGTAAGGCATTAAGATATTATCAAATCAACTATTGGAATAGGGCGTTCCAGCCTTGCAGAAAATAGTGTTAACCATTAACTTGGTTAATCCATTGACTAAAATCAAAAGTTAGTAACAGTTAAACATCATCTAGAGAAGATGAGTTTCTGATACTAAACAGAATGGCTCTAGTGCAAGTGGGAGATTGATAGCAGTATGTGCCCTAGGAGCCATATAATAATTATGTAACAGTAGATATTAATTCCCAATGGCATAATAAATATATTCATAATGTGAAAAGGGTTTCATATTATTGAATATAGTCCTTAAGTATTTGTAAGAGGATATATTCTCAAGAGATAGATCGCTCTTGTACAAATATTTTAAATATGTTCATGGTCATAGGATTAATGACTGGGCATTATTAATTCGGGAAGACTATCACCTCTGTTTGTTTTCTATAATCAATATGTGATACAGATGATTATAGAGGCAGTGAGTCTCATGCTACTTAACATATGATGTCGTCACAAACACGTGGATATTCATAGGATGAATAGTTGAACTGTGACATTAGATGATAATAATATGGGATTTTACTACTTGTCAATTATTTATCATCTATATCATAATAGTGCATATAATCCTTTGACTTGAGGGATGCTATATCTCATACATAGATGGTTAGGATTTATTACTGCTTACATAGATGTACTATTCATGTACGGATATATGGCATGTGATAGTTCTAATTTGTTATGTATGGAGGTAAGTGATCGTTAAGATAGAATTCATTACCTCGAGTAAATGAGGTTAAGATCCTATGCTATCTGATTATTCTTGATACTTAAGTTCTTGGCCAAGACAGTAAGATTGACTAGAAAGAGTTTCTAGTAGGAATATAATCTCATCAATAATTAGAATCAAGACAAAGACATAGAATCGAGGCACATTAGGGTTTGACATAAACCATTACTCTAGCCGAGATTGGGATCTTTAATGAAGGGATTCTAGTGCATGATGATTTATGATCGATGGTCCATGTGATGTTTAAAGTTATCAACTATAAACATTCATTTCTAATTAGGTAATCGTGACATGAAATGTTAGTTGTCCCTCACGACTTAAGGGACTAAGTATGAAGTGGGGATTTCACATTAGTAGAGAAAAATATTTTCTCATTCCCATTGCTAATTAGACATGAACCTAGAAAGTCACATACCCAATAGTGATCACCTTCCAAGTGTAAAAGGTTTACCATAATAATTAATTAAAGTGTTTAATTAATTGATTAGTGGTAAAATGATTAAACATGTAATTAAATTTACAAGAACCCTAGCATATCCTGATGTTTAATCTATAGAGGTTTCTATTCAATCAAATCTTAATTTGTATATGATACAAATGAGAAAGATTAAATTAAAAATTGATTTGGACTAAATCAAAGACTTAATTTTAAGCTTAGTGCAAACTCTTAACACATGAGATGTGGTCTAAACCCATATGTGATATGAAAAAGAGGCAATTTAGGGGTTAAAGAAAATTCACTATTCATGAGCCCATGTGATGGGTTTAAGGGTTAGAGAATTTTCTACTAAGGTTAAAATTGTAATTACATCTTTTGGCTAGTGAAAATGTCCATTTTAACCCTAAAGGATAAAATGGTCATTTCACCATTTGAAGAAGTAAAGTTCAACTTTGCCCCTTCATCAAATGGTGAACTAGAAGAATGTGAAAGGATATTTAAGTCTCTGTGAAGACTTAAGGGTTAAGTCTTCTAAAGGATATAAAAGCTTTGAGTTTTTACGTTGCAAAAGTGGTGAACATCATTTTGATCAATTTGAAGTATCTAGAGAGAGAAGTTGAGAGAGAGAAAGAAAAAGAAGAAAATGTTTCTTCAAATTTTCTTTTGATTTGCAATTCTCTTCTTTATTCTTTGTGAAAGAACAAATGCTTGCAAATTAAAAATGAGTTTAGTCCAAAACAAATCAAAGAGAAACCTTAACTTCCTAAAGGTTTTTAAGGGAAAATCTTGAATCAAAATTGGGCAACCAAGAGAGTGATTTAAGAACACCAAAGGAACTAAGAGAAAACTTGAAGGTGAGCTAGGTATGGATGATCTAAAGGCTTCACACTTGGGAAGCTCTTTTATAAAGAAAGAAGGAACTTACAAGAAGTAATATGATTACTCTTCCTTCTTCTTTCTATGCATATATGTTTTACACACAAATTAGTTGATGGACCAAAATTGGGTGAAGTGAAATTTTAAAATGTTTGAAATTTCACCCCACCACCTTCCTTCCGCCACATTTGGCTCCACCATTCCTTCAAAAGCTCCATAAAAGGATACTATCGTTCATTCTTGTGTCTAGTCATAAGGCTAAATATATTTGTAAGGCTATTGAGATTTGTTTGTTAGATTGCGACTTTAACAATATTTTCACAATTACTGTTGGTAATGTATCATTAAATGATACTACCATTACATTTATTAAAAAGAGACCGATGAATTGGGGTGGAAGCATTTCAAATTGTAAATACTTGTATATGAGATGCATTGCTCATGTACTTAATTTAGTTGTCCAAGATGGGTTAAAAGAAGCCGACCCTTCTATTAAGAAAGTAAGAGATGCAATTAGGCATGTTAGGAATTCACCTGCTAGGCTTAGGAAGTTTAGGGAAATTTGTGATTTCCTTGCTATTGAATGCAAAAGCTCTTTGCTCTTAAATATTCCTACCAAGTGGAACTCAAATTATTTGATACTTAAAGTGGCCACTGAATATGACAGTGTGTTTGATAGGTTTCAAATATAAGAGTCTAGTTTTATTGCTGATTCGGGTGAAAATGGTGTTCCTGATTTTTTAGATTTTGCATGCGGTAAAAAGCTTGCTGACTGTTTGAAGGTTTTTTATGATCTTACTTTGAAAGTTTCTGGTTCATTATTTATCACCTCAAACTCTTTTTTCTCAGACATTTCTAAATTATTTTTCAAGTTGAAATCAATGTGTGAATCACCTGATATTGAACTTGCCATCTTAGGAAGAAACATGAAATCTGTAACACCCAGCTTAAAGATAGTAATTATAGGATCTAGTGTGTATTAATTATGATATGATGTGACTTATTTTATGTTCAAAATATGTTTTAGGATGTTTAATAATGTAAGAACTAAGTTAGGATAGTAATATGAGATATTTTGACTGTAAGGGTATTTTGGTCATTTTGAACTTAAGACAGTGACCTAGGGGTATCTGAGTTAAAAATCAAGAAAATACTAAAAATGGATCCCAATTATTACATAAAATACAATTTTTTCATTTGAACAAAAAAGAATAAGAAATGAAAAAGTTATCACGAAAATACCGAAAATAATCCTGACAGTTGCCACTGATCAGGAGCATTTTGGTCATTTGACCAAAGTTATAAAATAAATACACTAAATTAAAGTTAAGAATATTTGGAACCAAAGTCCAGTTGAACATTTTTCCAAATTCTCAACAGAAGCATGGGAAAATTACATCAAACCATAAAAATCGGTATTTTTTTATACAATATAAAAAAAAAAAAAAAAAAAAAAAAAAAAAAAAAAAAACCTAATGCATTTAACCAACACCCACCACCAACCCCCAACCCCCTTTTTCTTTCACTTCCACTCTCCAAAAAGAAAAAAAAAAACAGAAACAAATCTTCTTCTTCTTCTTCTTCCTTTTCTCTCAATCAAATTCAAGACTTAACAACAAAGAATCAAGGTTTTTATAAGATAAAATTCATCTACATTAAATCTTGTTAATTTTTATAGGTTGATTATTACAGTAACTATTTTAAAAAAAATTAAAATTGTTGTTGTTTAATTTTGGAAGGTTTGGCTAAGGCTAGTAGAAGGGGATTAGATTACCTTTGTGAATTAAGGTGAGAAGAATTATTTTCTCAATTTAATTTTTATTTTATTTTTTTACAGCAATTAAATGTGTATATAAATCATTGCAATGTGGTGTTGGATTAGTTTAATTAGTTGAATGGGATGTGTATTTGTTGAATTAAGAAAAGAATTATGCCTAGAAATGAAAAAGAAAGCTAATTGCAAACAAAAGTATGATTGCTAGTGAAAAAATGATTAATTGAAAAAATAAAATAAAATTTTATGCAAGAACCATTTGGCCAAAAGGGAAAATTAATTCCTAAGTTCTATAATTTATTTTTTAAGTAGAATTTAGTTGGGTTTGGAGCCAATAGAACATAAAAATGGTTGGAAATAAAATCTGAGTTCAAATCGTTGAGAAATTCAAAATGGAATTTCAAAAATGTTCTTGAAACCTTCATGAACAATTTAAAATTGGGGACTTTTCAATTAAATTTAATTAAGCTTAGTTTTAATTAAAATTATGTAATTAAATAAATTAATTAAATAATTAAACAATAAAATTTGAAATTGATAACAACAAAGCAAGCAATCGAAGGATGGCAAGTTGAAACTTTTTAAGGGGTAAACTCTAGACCTAAGAATTAGGTTTCTAATTAAATTAAATATAAACATCAAATTAAGGATATAATTATAAAATTAGATATATAAATTAAGAATTGATAGAGTCAATTAGTATGATCAAGTCAAATATTAAGACTTTCATTAGGGGGTACCTTTAGTATAGGGTTAACCTTAACAAGTCAAAATCAAAAGGTTAACTATGACCTAAGATAAATTAAAATATATTATAAATATATTAAAATAATGTTAAAACATTAATCATCAAGATTAAAGGTCAAAATAAGGAAAATATTAAAGGTTGACCTTACCAAAGATTCATAGTAGGACTAAGAGTCCTAGCTCAAGTCAACCACTTAAGTTAAGGAAGAAAATACATAAATATGATAAGTTGTTAAATATATGAATTAAATAAGAACTATTTGATTTATGTTATAGAGGTTAAAGAGGTTCAAGCCCTGCGGTCCACTTAGCTCAGTTAATAAGGAGCACAGGAGTCTGAGGTGAGTTGTAATGTACACTCTTATTTCTTTGCAAATATGAAACAATTTCTTTGAGATTGAATGATTTCCTTCATGATTCCATGTCCATTGATTGATTATGATTTCATAAGCTATGTTTGCTCGAGAGTCCCACCTTAAATAGGACTCTTTCTTAAGTTGATTGTTTGAACCCAAAACTTATATTAAGCTATATTATGACATGTAATGACGTTGTGAACCTTAAACCAAGTCTTTGAAGATAAGTGTGAATCTTTCATAAGAGTCCTAATATAAGTTAAACTCTTGCTATGTATATGTTATTGTTTATTTTCCAAGCCTGCGGAAACACCCCTTCTCAATGTGGGGTGAACATTAGAGTTGTGCACAAGGTATACCCATGGATAGGGTAAAGTATTTAGACCTCGGCTAGTAGGGGGGTCCAATATTGCTAGCCATAAGACTTGATCAGTCTTATGCTATAAGTTGAGTAGAAAAGGCAATAACCTTTACTCCTAAGTTAATATAAGTTATAAGTTGTTTCTACTATCCTATTATTTATTTCTCATTTTTATAACCAAGCTATGTTATTGAGCCTATATTTATTTTCTCACATACCCTATGTGTGCATCTACTCTCACTGAGTCTTCTACTCACCCTTTTCTATGTTTATATATTTTAGGATGGCAAAATTGATCAAGGTAACTAAACTCAAGCTTGTTCCTCCACTTGAGTGGTTTCTTTGCCTAGAAGATAGTAGAGTCATCTTCATCCATTTGCATGGTGAACTTCAGTCTAGTGCTCCGGGGGTAATAAGTGAAGTACTTGAGAATTGATTGGAAATTGATGTTTTGAAGTTTTAAGTTTGGGATTATTTGGACTTTTATTTTGTTGAGTTATTTTTAAATGTTTTCCTTTAACTTTGGTTTATAAGAATTGTTTTTAAGATATAAGAAGTTTATAGGCCTATTGCGCAAATTTTATAAGTTGTTACTTAATTGAATAAGATATAGGTATTTGATAAGTAATTTTTACATAAGTTAAGGATTTTACGGGTGTGGGTGACCTTATGTCTTCCCATGTTCTAGGATCGAAATAGCTCCTTAAGTCGGGCTGTGACAAAATCAAAATATGATAAGTATTTGGGGGATCCTAATACGATGAATAAAGTTATTTTCTTTTCTAGTGTCTTAGATCCTAGGGAGAAATTAGTGTTTGTTGAGTATTCTATGAGTCAAATGTATGGGATTGACCAAGGTGGAAGTTTGTTTAATAATATTAAAGCTGAATTGATAATGTTGTATACTAAGTATGAAAAAATTTATGCATCAAATCCCTCTCCCTCTCAATCAGATTCACAAAGCACAATCACTTCCCAATCCTCTTCTTTTGATTCCTCTATCCAAACCTCTATGTCCATTCTTAAATCCAAATTTAAAGAACATAAACTTGAAAAAGGTTTGGGTGGAAGCAAAAAAACTGAGTTAGATATTTATTTGAGTGAATCAACTGTGGAAGGTGAGAAATTGGATGTCTTTAAATGTGGAAGTTAAATTCTTGGCTGTCCCTATATCCACTGTGGCTTCTGAAAGTGCATTTAGCACTGGAGGTAGGGTACTTGATACATTTAGGAGTTCACTAACTCCAAGGATTGTGGAGGCTTTGATTTGTGCACAAGATTGGATAATGCCATCCAACCAACCTTTGATTATTGAGGAAACAATTGATGAACTTGAGACCATTGAACAAGGTGGCAGCCTCTATCTTTGTTGGTTGTTTTTTAATCTCTACACACTTTTGCTGGACATTTTATTAATTAATGTGGAATGTTTTATGCAGAATTACCAAATGTAGGTTTGGGTCATTATGTAGTTGGAAGCAATTAATTTTTTTTTGGTTAATTCTGGTCTCTTGTGTTTATTTCATTCTGTGGAAGCTTTCTTGTTATAGTTTACTGATATTCTTCTATCTTTGATAATGCAGATATAAACTGTTATTGTTTTGGCGTATATACCCCTTTTTTTTTTGTGTAGATTGTTGTTTATTCTCTGGGCAGTTGATTGCTACTGTTTTTTTTGGGTAATTTTTGTAAATTTCTTTAACCCTTTGTGTGTTGATTGCTATTTATTTATTTGGATTATACTCTTTTATCTGTGTTGATTGCTTGCTTGATGCTGCTAATTGAACTTGGAGGCATAAGCTTGTTGGTTTTGCAACCTTTCACTTATGAATTCGTAAGTTTTGATTGTAATTAGCTAATGCTTTTGACCCCTTTAACTTCTAATAAGTCATGCCTTAATTGTGTTCTGTTTTATGTTTGTGGGCAATGAGTATAAATTGCTTTGAATTGTGAGTTTGAAGTATGTGATGTACTAACTTGTGGAGGCAATCCTTATTTTTGTGATATGTAGCACAATTAGCATTACTTATTTCATCCCATATGATTTGAGCAATGATGAAGCTTACACCTCTACTGAAATTGAATGAATACCTGTGGAGTTAAATATTGGCATGACAAAATATGTTAAATGGTTCGCAGTTTAACAATATAGCCAAATTAACTTGACCATATTCTATATGAATTTGAAAAGCATAATCTGACCCCACAATGAATTTCCCTATATGTAATAATGTATGCTATAAATTTTTTAAAGTATAAACTGATTAATTCCTTTGGTTTTGCAGGACCTAATTTTTTACAAAGTTTATACTTAGATTTCAATTTTTGTCAAGGGGGTGGGGCTTTAAGTTTATTCAACTATTAATTATGTACTTAAAGCTTCATTATTATTGTTTACGTTTTCTTATTTATTTACAAATTGTAATTAAACTAATGTATTCACTATATTTAGTTTATCATCTTAGTAAGTTTGTTTTAATTTTAATTTAATTTTTATTGAATGTATTCAAAAATTAGATATAATTGTTAAAAAGTCCATTAAAATGTACAGCCCAAAGGCCGAGCCCAAACCAAAATTGAATCAAACAGACAGTTTAAAATAGTTAAAAAAAATTGATTTTTCTATGAATTTTGGATCAGTTCGGTCTTCAAAAATTATGAAGATTGGTTGGTCGGTTTTGGCACTTTTCATACTGAACCAATCCAAATCGACTAACGCCCACCCCTACCCATAGATAATTCCTATTTTATAAAGATTTGTAAGGTGAAAATAGCATTGAGTATATGGCTTGCGTCTCCTAATGAAATAATTAGCAAAATGGCATTGGATATGATTGAAAAATGTAATCAATATTGGGATGTAATTCATGGCATCATGGGAATAGTTGCTATTTTAGATCCAAGATTTAAGATGAAATTATTGGATTGGATGGTTGGTTAAATTTATAGGGAGAAAGCTACATATGAGATTCTTAGGATCAAAAATATACTTTATGATTTGCTTAATCAATATAATAAGAAGGGATGCAGTGTGGGTTCATCTTCTACTTCATCTTCTCTGACGGAGTCCACTTCCTTTATGGGAAATGATTTTCTTTTTGGATTTGATTTGTTTTTTAGTAGTGACAAAAAAAGTTGAGAATGTCAAAGTGGAATGAGATTATTATCTTGAGGATGGTGTTTTACCTAGGACCGAGGATTTTGATATTTTATCTTGGAGGAAAAATCATGGAATTAAATATCCTACTTTGAGGTTGATTGCAAAGGATGTTTTAGCTATTCTTGTAATAATAGTTGCTTTAGAATATGTGTTCAGTACAAGTGGTAAATTGTTGAGTCCACATTATAGCAGGCTTACTCCTAAAACAGTGGAAGCACTCATGTGTGCTCAAAATTGGTTGTAGACAGAAATTAGAGGTAAGTAATATGTTATATTTTTTTAATTCAATTTATTATTGCATAATTAATGCTATAATAATGTTAACATGCTTTTTCTCTATGGGATCATTTAGCGACCTTCCACCAAAATGTAGTACCATGCAAACTATTCTTAATGATGATGATGATAATGATGAAGAAAGTGGAATTATTGAAGATGTTGATGAGTATTGATGTAATCAATGGAATGTTTTAAGCAACTTAGAACATTAAGACCTTTTTTTTTTATTTTAAATTGTGGAATGTTTTGTTTTAGCAAATATTATCTATATTTTTAGTTAGGTATTTATTTCTTGTATCTTTATAAAATTGTGTTTGTATAATTGTGTTGTATGAGATAGATATATTGTGTCATTTAATTTTTATGGTTATAATCATGGTAAATTCACATACAGGTACGCATTTAGCAATTTTCCCCAGCTCAAATGCCTATTTACCTGCCCCGCATTAGAAGTGGGGCAGATATGGATATATACTCTTATTCGCCCCACCCCATAACCCGCCTCACCACACCTTGCCATATACCCAATGTGGAACAGGTACAAAATCCTAGCAATGGGGTGAGCATGGGTATTGAGACACTCGCCTCGCTACCATCACTACTTCAAAAAAGTAATGTTTGGTAAATGTAGGACACCATTTGTCTCCGGAGATCTAAAGCTTCTATATCCAAGTGTTATTATTACATTTATACTCTAACCAACTTGATAAAATTATCATATGCAAATATAATAAGTTGAATTTCAAGATTATTACATATAATATACATGTTTATTGGACAACAGTTAAATGTTCATTTGAATGAATTCTCTAGTTCATTAGAATAAGCACTAACATACAATCATCACATCATTTTGATAGTCATTACACATAACATACAAATTTATTTCAGCATAATTGTAATTTCATTAGAATAAACTCTTAGGTTTAGTGGAAGAAGTATTAACATGTTTACAGTTTCATCTCATGCAAATAGGAACAAGTGATTTCCAAGTTTATTACATATAAGACATATATTCATTTCATTATACTTAGATATTCATTGGAATGAAACCTTATGTTCATTGCAAGAAGCAGTAACAAACTTATAGTATCATCTGATGCAAACAACATCTAATGATTTGCAGATTCATTACATATAATACATATATTGATTTTAGTATGCTTAGATATTTATTGCAATGAAACCTCATGTTTATTAGAAGAAGCAGTAACATACTTAGAGTTTCATCTGATGTTGTTTGCATTAGAAAACTTCACACATGTTCATTTCACTATATGTAGAAATTCATTGTAATTAAATCTCATGTTCATTTAAAAAAAATAAATTTAATGAGGAAAACTGATGTACCTATTCTAATAGAACTGAAATTCAGTTGTTGTATCTGTGTATTTCAATATATAGTTGAATAAGACTACAAATATGTTTTCACTTCTTAAGGATTTGATATTTTTATTTGAATTATTTGATATTTTTATTTGAATTCTCCCCTATGTTCCATATGCAAAGCATGTAGCATGAGTAGGGAAAGACTTAAGCAATTGCAGCAAAATTGGTCAGTCATTATTGCTTATGAATGCTTTCCTTCTATAGATCTTAAGAAGGTATTAAACAGTCATACAAAAGACAATATTCTTTCATTTAGGAGGAAACCACATCCAAATATCACATTCATATAGTGGTGGTTCATACTACAAATGGTCTACAAATCATGTCATATTTGTTAATGCGGTATATGGTATCATAGACCAAAAGATCTCCAAAAAGTTCATAATCTTGTTTCATTTGTGTATCTCTCCAAAAGAAATTGCATAGTCCAGATTCACTATCAATCTCAAAGTCAAAGAAAAAATCTTTTTCATTAGATTATCAGTTTTTGAAAATCTTAATGAGCTCGGTGGAATCACTACCATCCAATTTTTTGGTATTTTCCAAGTACAAGTAATTATAAGCATTCCTAAAGGTGAATCCAAGCAAAGGTGATCCTCCTCATTATATTTTTAGTAGTCTGATCCCATCAAACACAGGAACTCTACCCTTTTTAAGCTGCTTAAGATAAGTGAGTTGATTTTTTATGACCCATTTATGTGAACGAAGGAGATGAGTTTGGTTTGGTGGACATAGATCATGGTTGTGCTCCTTATGGTGTTTCGTTGCAGTCCAAACTCCTTATTTATCAATATTGAATTGTATGAAAGTTGGACAACTAGTTCTGATATCAAGTTTTGAGTAACACTTGTTTTCTTTTGACGTGTTTTCTTTTTGTCCAGCCTTTAAGTAATGAAATTTTTTTATAGTTATAGTTTTGCAATCTGCTTTATATCTTTGCTTATCTTTTCTGATACTGAACCTATTTTAAATACGCAGTCATTGTATAAGTTATAAGCTTCATCAGTAGATTTGACACACAATCCCAATAATTCATCATTATTAATTTGAATATCAACTGTCAAAAGAGAACATGACTTTTAAAAGTAATGCTAATGTCATGAATGCATAGCTAATTTAATAGTGTTAAATCTATAAGTATTTAATTAGTACTAAATATGTTTGATGAACAAGTAAATCCTATGTGATGAATCTGAGGGTAAAATACAGTGAAAGTCACTAAACTTTTGCCTGTTTTCTGTTTTGGTTATTAAACTTTAATTTCTTATAATTTAATCACTAAATTTTAAATTTTTTTTTCACTGACAGGTCATTAAAATAATTTCAATGAAATAACTTATCAGAAAGTTAACATGGCATTCCAAGTAAAATGACACTTCATCAAAATTGATGACATAAGTATGCCACATCATATTGAGAGGTTTTTAAAATTTAAAATTTAAAAAATCATATTTTTAAATTAAAAATTAAAATTAAAATATATTTATTTGTATGATATGGAATGCTTATGTCATCAAATTTGTTGACGCGTCATCCTACTTGGAACACCACGTTAGATTTTTAGTAAGTTGTTCATTGAAATTGTCTTAGTTACTTGCAAGTGAAAAAAATTAAAGTTTAGTGATTAAATTGTAAGAAATTAAAGTTTAGTGATCAAAACATAAAACAGACAAAAGTTTAGTGATCTCTACTGCATTTTACCCATGAATCTAACATATACATTTGATGAACATGTAGTTGGTGCGTGATGGACATTTGTTTCTAAGCTATAAATCTGCATTTTCAAAGTTGTGAAAATGCTATGAACATGAAGTTTTTGTTTGATAAACATGTAGTTTATTTGTGATGATAATGAAGTTTATTTCTTATCAACATGTAGTGGTATGATTGATGAACATGAATTTTATTTATGATTGAACATGTAGTTTATAACTAATGAATATCAAGTTTATTTATAATGAACATAAAGTAAAAAATTGATGAATATGCTATTTTGAAACTATCAACATATAGTTTTAGTATTTAACCTTATATTTTTATCTCAACAAGCTCTGTTCAAAAGTCATTGTTTCGTTTTTTTAATTTAAGAGTATTAATAATAGTTTTAATGTAAAATAAAAATATGTGTAATGAGAGATATGTAAAGCAAGAGAATAATGAAATAATTTACCTAAATTAGGAGGAGAATTAAGATATTGTATTAAAGATTTAGCTACTAAAAGAACTTGATTTTGTTCTTCGAAATTTTATGTCATTGCAAATTCTTGGTGGTCGACGATTTATTGAAGGAACAATGATATTTTTGATGATTTTGAAAGGATCACAGCTGATTTTGCAGTTTTTGCATAATGAATAAGGAAAAAAAGGTGAAAAATGAGAGTTTTTTTAGTTAATGAAAGTTGTTATGTAGCTTTTTAGGTTTAATCAAGAAGAAATAATGGAAGATTTGAAAAAAATAATTTAAAAACTGAAATCCCGTTAATTATGAATTTTGTTTGTTTTAAAATAGAAAATTGATAAATATTCGTCTGTTATTTTTGGGGACATATAAGTAAAGATTTGCACGTATTTTAGATTTCCAATCCACAATACAATATGGTCGGGTTCCTTTGTAGAAATTGCTGCTCTTGTTGCTCTTCCCCTCCTCTTTGGCGAAAACAAAAACAGGTTCTGTGCATCTAAATCAACATGCTTTCGCCCAAATGCATTTAACAAGGTTCTATCAAAACCCAACTTCTTTGTATTATTAGTCATAGATACAGTGAATTGGTGATGGTTGAATTGGAAAGAAGTATCTATACTACTACTCGAAATACCTTTATGCCGCAGAGTAGTCGTGTCCCTTGTAGATATGGAATATTATGATATAGTAGGCTCATGTAGGGGGTTGATTCATCTTTTTCATGAGCCCAATACACATTTTGTGCTTTCAAGATTAACAATGAGCAGTTGCAAAAGCTTCCCTTCCCTTACCCTAACATTTGCATCCTCGTGTCTTCAAACCTACTTTCTTGGTCTTGCAAGTGTTGAACAATCTAGTTTTGTCTAATTTTTGTTTTCATTCTATGAACATATGGGTGATGAAGGATTATGCTGGTGACGTATGTTGGCAGTAAAGATCGTTCTACTCCATTGCCTGGATCAGATTGTTTTGACATGATTGTTCCTTTTTTTTTTTAACAGATAAAATATTAGTTTTGATATGTAATTTGAACAAAAAAACCAAAAGGCGAGACAAAATTCAAATGTTGTATGCATTCGTTAGTTTTTCAAAATAAAGAAACCTTAGTGTTAATTTAATCAAAACAGAAGAACTAAATTGTAATTTACTCAAAAAATAAAAATTATGCGGACAAGCATGATCCCTACAAATATTAATCCATCCTTTATGTTGTCATCTGTACCAAGTACACAGCCGAGAAGCAATAGGCTGCCCATCCTTTCTAACAGTAGGAATGAAGTTCTGGCGTGTGCATCAGAACAGCATCGAGTCATTCATCTGAAACCTTGAAAAATGTATAGGATAAAATAATGTTGTTAATCCCATCCATTCTAGGATCTGTTTCGAATTCTGGGTCAATATAAAAGAAGACCTGCAAACATGATAATGGATTATTTGTATAAAGTTTTCAAAGAATTGATATGGAATAACTACTCAAAATTTTAGGGGGGTTACGGAGTGAGATGGTGGAGAAACACTAACAGGCATGTCAATTTGCTCCCCAGGAAGAAGTCGCTGCTCCTCAAAGCAAAAGCACTGTATTTTATTGAAGTACACTGCAGCCTACAAAGAGTTGCAAAATAATGCTGAATATTCTTAAAAGTGTAAAATGGAAATACTGGGTAATGATTCTACGAAGGTATAGGGTCCCATATTCCTAGTCCCAAAAAGACAAATGATTTAAATGACGTTCTCACCTTCCCGATAAGCACTACCATGAATTAGATAGCACCTCTAGTCACACTAATGGGGTCAACTAGAAAAATTTTAAATATATAAAAATCTTTTTTCTCATTCAGTTGCAAACTCTTATTACTTAAACAATACATTACTACTACCATTTACTCAACTCACACCAAAAATAAAAAAGTTAATACTATACATGCATGACAAGCAAAATAGCTTAAAACAAGTGAATTCCAAATAACATGTTAAACAAAAATATTATAAACAGCTAACAACAGTGTCAAAAATAAACCGATAATTGATAACTAAGTTATTTTGAGTACAGGAATGTTCAGAGAAACATCTCAATTGGTAAATTCTTACCATCAGAGATATTCTGAATGCTCAAATTAATTGATCACAACTTTTCCTAATTTTTATCATTTTGAGTAATACTTGCATCAGCTAAAATAAAGACAAAATAGAAAATGGTCAAGATAGCTTCCCATCAAGAGGGATGCACTCACGTTAATAAACACCGATCATTAAACACATAAGACGGGGTAAGAAGCAGTCAGGTGATGGGATTACAAGTCATTGCGAAAGTAAACCAGATAGAAGAATAGGATCTTCATGCATTCCTCATTTAACAATTAAAACTCAAACAGGTGAACATTACTTGACAGGATTAGCTCAAGATTTCAGATGAGGACAATGGGTAACCAGGAGCAACTTTAGGGGAAATTGACAATAAAATGATGTTATAGCTGTAGTGACTTTGGCCATAAAAGGAAAGATGGAACCCATCTCTTCCAGGCTCTGAAAAGTTCCAACCTACCCATTTTATTGCTTCAATTACAACCTCAGCATATCAATTCCTCTTTAACAGTCACTGTAGATTTCATCTGAATGATCTAATTCTGAAGATATCTTTTCAACTTGATTTTAGAGAGATACTTCAACATTTAGTTCCATCCTTACTGTTGCATTTCTTATGCCTAGCTTTTTCTGTTTCTTGGCTAAATATTTATATATATTTATTTGATGCAGAGAAGGATACTATTAGGCAGCTGATTCCCTATCTTTATTTGGTCACTTGAAACCAAAGAAAGAACAAAGGTACAGCGATATGCCATGGTTCAAACCAAAAGGGCACACTATGAATAAGCAGTGAGAGTTTTCAAGCTATTGCAAGTAAGATTTATCACCAAGTGGTTGAAACCCCTGAAGCAATGTCAAACGGCAATCTGAGGGCTTTTTGCTACAGAATTTTTTCTCCTGTTTTCTTTTCTTAAAAAGAAAAAGGTCGTCGAAACTGAAACAACTAGCCAGAACAAGATTTTTTCAGACACAGGAAAAAAAAAAAACTAAATTATAATCTATCACCGAAAATTCTTATTTAGAGAGAAAATGGATTCTCAAAATTCAACAAGACAGCTTTTAAAATAAAACCAAATAACATTTATTTGTTAAAAACAAAAAGAACAAAATAGATTCACAACTAAAACAGCAAGTGGATTTTATCGTCACTTCTTAGCTAGTGAAAAAAACCCCAAAAGAAAAAAAGACGAATTCCTACAAAAGTTGCTTCTTGGACATGAATTTAGTGCAAGGACCACCATGAAAATCACTTTGGCATTGTTAATACTAAGAGATGGCTCTGTGTCATGCATGTATGGACATGAATATAACACTATAATTAAATGCTATTAAAGAATTACCAAAGAAGCATGGTAAACATAATCTCCTCATAGATGTTTTGATCAAAATTCTTCACAATAAATAAATTATACATGCTATAGGTCAATGACTGGGATTTTAACAAGAACTACAGTATATAGAGAAAGAATGAGCTGGCAGCGGACCAAGTATGACCAAATAAAAGTATGGTTCAAACTAACCCCCTTTAGAATATAACTAATCTAATCCATGTGACTCTAAATGGAATAACAGATCAAACCATTTATAAAATTTTGGCTATTAATAAGTTAAAAATGCAGATCTAAATTTATATTTTTCCAGTTCAGCAATTCTTGTTATCTGTTTCATATATTCACTAGATATTGTTCCTTTTCATGCTGTTAATAACTCAAGAAAGATGGAAAACAATGGGTCGTAGCCACCATGATTCTCAATAGATCTCAATTCAAACATGCTCATTAGCCATTACATATAAGCTATAGCAAAAGCAGCATAACGCAACACATTCAAAATTTTTATGAAAGCCATTACCCAAAGAATAATATTCTTGTGGAGACTGGAGATTATAAAGTCAGAATCAAATTCACATCTGATGACATCAATTAAATGTAAGAGCATAAAAATTCACTACCTTCATAGGGGTAACATTATATGTAGATACACCAGTTATTGGAGTTGAACTTCGATTTTCAGCAGTGTAAAACGCAAGAGCACTTTCTCCTGGCTTTACCCTTACCTGAAGAGATCAAAAGATTACAGTAAGAATCCAATTTACAAGGAAAGTATCTGACTAATTATAAAAACATATGTTTTATGCAAAGGCGAACCTGTCTTTGAGTGGGAATAAATTTCCATGGCATTCCATCAGCCACATCAGCATTAAATTGCACCACAATCTCCCTGCAGAAAGAAATAAAGAGATATGTCATCAAGAAAATGCACGCGTAACATCAAAAGAAAAAAAAATTGAGAGAAGAGCATATAAATCAAAGTTCCAAATCACATGTATTAGGATTACATGGGACTAACCTAAGTGTGCATCCTAAGATGTCTGAAGAAAAGTCATTCTACATTCATTTTTTGTCCCAGAAAAGGAAGCAATCATTCATTTATGCATTCATTTTTTTGAGTGATAACAAGCTTACAATTAAGGAAGAAATGCAGGTGCTTGGTATTTTAAAAGTAAAGTAGCCAAAGGGGGGCCAGGTTCTTTTGAAAATCAAAATGAAACTATAATACCAAAAAAAAAAAAAATCCTCATACTAATGTATCTTGAATTACATTGCAACTCCAAATTTTGGGCAACATTTTCAACATCATTATTTCACCAATCTAAGAAAAAATCGCCTATAATTGTTTCTGAAGTGGTTTTTTGGGTACCCATAAGAATAGGCCTCATCCCTCCACAATGATCAAGACAAAAATACTACCACAGTACCTCAAAAATAAAATGGAAAACAAAACTTATCATCAATGCAATGTAGGATATATGAGTAGCCACTATATGTAATTGATTCAAGGCAGATAATGTTAGTAGTTGCCATGTCAATATAACAGCAAAAGGCAAATGAAGTATAACTGACACTATAAAATATCAATTTTTTTGTTCCAAACACCAAATAATATAGCTTTTTTCCCCTTTTAGTTGCATTTTTAATTCCCGAATTAAGCAACAACCTCAATGAATTTATGTAATGCCCATGTCCTTGCAACATGAAGGAATAATCTTCATAGAAATCTCTCTCCCTCTCTCTCTCTCTCTCCCACACACACACACACACACACACACACACACACACTCTTAAATATAAAAACTTTCTTCCCCAATTTATTTAGAAGAAAGTTAGAAAAATCTTAAAAAATAAAAAAAAAAAAAAAAAAAAAAAAAAAACGAAAAATCTAAAAAAACTAAGGAAAAAGAATTAAAAGAAACCTTGTGGCGACAGTTCCTTCTTTAGAATGCCGCGCAATCTTCTCTTCAACACTCTAAAAAACACACAACACATAGTCTCATATACCTTCTACAGAAGAAAGAAGAAGAAAATGCAAGCAAAAGAAGAAAAACCCAGAAAAAGAATACAAAAAATAAAGACCTCCCGGCGCTGAACGGTGCCGCCATAGCCAGTAGCTTGGCAAAACCTTCTATAAAGAGGAACAGCAGCATAACTGCTCCCAACCATAGCAATAGCCAAACCCGTTAGATAAATTAGTGTTTTTCTCGATTTCTGCTCTGTACTAGAAGCATTATAAGTAGCAAATTGCCTCTTAATACAAATATTACCAAGCCTTGGTGGGGTGTTAACTTCACATCTCGATATTGGAATCCGATTATTACTGCCAATCCTCGGCCAATGATGTGAAGTGATTGTGTTCTTGTAATTGTTTGCTCTGTTGAAATCGAAAAATTAAAAAAATAAAAATAAAAGTGTAAGCTTTAAATCCACAAAAAGTGATTGAATCCAAAGAGAGGGACTGATATTTGTTACCCGGATTGAAGATGTCGATTTTGAAGCATAGATTTGATAGGAGGAATTGTTCTAGCTCTAACAAGACTTGACCATGACATGTTTGTGGTTCCGATAGTGATTTTGAATAATAATTTTATTTACAAGATCAAAATTTTGATGAGTTGCATTCCTCTTCTTGTTTGGCTGCTAAGAAACTTGGAGAATGTGATTGTAGCCGACGAGGAAATGAAGTATAGGCCTGAATAGGCGGTGGATTTGTAGTTTTGCCAAAACCTTCCGATTATAAAAAAGAAAACGAAAAGAGAATTAAAAAGGAGACGGTGCCGTTTCACAAAGACAATTGAAAAATGAGGAAATTAGATCATCTACCCTCTTTTTTGAAAAATAATTTTTGTACCTCCCTTTTTTAAAAAAAAAAAAAAAAAACTTTTTTAGGAATTGAATTTTATTTTTAAACGTTTTTCTCTTTTTTTTTTTTAATTTTTTAGGTTGTTGTCCAAAATGTTATCACAAACGACTGATTCATCTACTTTTTCATCGGTAATCAAGCCATTCTCTCTTACCGCCACAAAACTACCGAAAATCTCCATTAGGTTCCATTGTCTTAGTCCACATCTCAATGGTAGTGCCAGCAACGATGAAATTTGGTAATCCTCTCACTGCCACCAATCTGTTTGCAGTGGTAGATAGATATAAATTGTTTTTTGATCAGGTCGTTAATAATATATGATTAGATTAATTTGTTTTATATAATATATGATTATAAAAAAAATTCAAGATAATGATCACTTAACAAATCAATTGAAAACAACTTCAATACCTATTAGACAATTTACAAAGTAGTGGTTCCAAAATTAAATGTATCAAGTGGTTAGTAATGATTCATTGCTAAATATGTAACCATTGTATTCGACACCTACACATGTCAAGTGGTTAGTTATGTGCCAAGTGTATGTATCTATAATTTCTAGAAACAATTTAAGAGTATAATTAAATTGTTTTGAAATTTTGATGATTAAAATATTAAAAATAAATTTAATTTGCTTCGATCAATATATATTTTTTAATTTTGTATAATAATTCAAGTGTCAACAATATTTTTAAATTTTATTAATATATAAAAGCTTATATATTACTAAATGCTTGAAAAAATAAATAAAAAGGAGAAAAAAATATAAATGTTTATCATTAAAGTTGGATTACTTTGATTATCTCATAGAAATTCCAACACTTAAATATCAAATAAACTAACTTTTCTTTTTATTTTGGGTATATATTGGCTTTATTTTATTTATATATTTGGTTGATTTGATGTGTATGTTTGACAATTTGTTTATATGTGGGATGGATTATCTTAATTTAATAAATTTTATTTTTTTGTTGGTTTATTTCTTACCTTTTTGAATTTTTTGAGTGTGTTTTTAGTTTTTTTTTCATTTGTATACTAAGAATTAACACTAGTATTGTTAAAATATTATAATTTGAGAGAGACGATGGAATTGTTTGAGAATTAGGCTTTTTTGTTTGATTAGAGGTTTATTTGTAGTATATCACAAGTTGATTATTGGTTGATAACAGGTTAATTGCATGTTGATTATAGGTTGATTGTTAGTTTTGCTTATTTTAGCATTAGAATTGCTAATATACTGATTGTTTTTTGTGGATCATAGGTTAATTATAGTTGATTACAGGTTGATTGTTGTTTCATTTCTATATATTTATAATGGAAGGAAAAAATAGAATTTAAATCATAATATATGTAGAAGTGAGTAAAAATTGTATTATCATATAGTTCACATATATCTAGAATATACCTATCATATACTATGTATTGTATATTATTAAAAATGTTTCTTTTTTTATAAATTAAAATACAATATTAACATTTTTATGAAATAAAAAATATACAAAAGAATTTAAAATTTTACTAAAATATATGTGTAAAAACCTTAATTTTTTTAATAATTACTAAACTCCAAATGAGATTTAAATTCAATGATTTTGTTATTAATAAGGACATGATCAAGTGGGATTTTGATTAATCAAGGGACAAAAATTGAAGAAAAAAATAAAAAGGAGAAAAAAATATCAATGGTTATCCATAAAGATGGATTACTTTGATTATGGCATGAAAATTCCACCATTTAAATACCATATAAACTAACTTTTCTTTTATTTGGGTATATATTTGGTTTATTTTATTTATATATTTGGTTGATGTTTGGTTGATTTGATGTATATGTTTAGTTGATTTTATATCATTTTCTTGTTGTGTAATGTTTTCTCAAATTTTCTTTTCCATATAATTATTTTTTATTTTTATATTATTTTTTCAGTAGTGAGTTAGTTATGTTTATGAAATAAAATGTAAATCAAGTCTATCATTTCTAGAAATAATTAAGTAGAGAGAAATTGCAATTTAAATTTGTTGATTTTATTTTATTTTCTTGTCTTTTTAATTTGGGGTGTTATTAGTTGATCTCAAATAATTTGAACACCAAATTGAACTCAATTCAAAAATTATAATACTTGATCAATTTGTTCAAATATTTAATTTTATAATTTTAAATATATTTTTAAAAAATATATTATTTAAGTGGTAATTTATTAATTCCAATTTAAATTTAAAACTATTTAAAAAAATTTCTTGTTGGCTTTTTTTTTTTAGTCTCTTTATTTAATATTTTATTATGTAATATTTTTAAATATTTGTATGTTTTTAATAGTTTGTTTATGTATAGGACAGATTATCTTATTTTATAATTTTGGTTAGTTTCTTGTTACTTTTTTGAATTTTTTGCATGTGTTTTATTTTTTTTTTTCATTTGTAAACTAACAATCAATATTAGTATTGCTAAAATATTGCAATTTAAAAGAGATGATGGAATAGTTTGATAATTAGGTTGTCTTTTGATTGATCAGAGATTGATTTGTAATTGATTACATGTATATTATTAGTTAATAACAGGTTAATTTCAAGTTGATTACTTGATTGTTAATTTTTGCATACTTTAGCATTAGTATTACTAAAATATCACCTATTTTTTAGTTGATTATAGGTTTGTTGTTGATATTTTGTGGTTGATTTTTAATTTTTGTGTATTTTAGCATTAATACTTCTAAAGGATTGTAGTTTCAAAGAGATGGTGGAATATCTTGAGAATTTTTTAAGTTGTTTTTTGGTTAATTAGATATTGATTTTGTAGTTGATTGTTGGTTGTTTATAAGTTTATTTTTTGTATTTTGTGAAGGTACATGATATTAACATACCTATACAGAAATTATACTGCATACAATGCTCTCTACCTCTAGTTCCTGATACATATAAAAGCTTTAATATTCGCTGCTCAATTGCTATTAGCACACTTTAATTATTTAATTAATTGGTATAATAAAAATCAAGTTTAATAAATTAACCATAAAAAGTTTGATCAACGTGCTCAAATCATGTTAGCCTCATATCAAATCATGAAATTTACCTTAGCATTACAAAGGAACATGAAATTTAATACTGGAATATGAAATTATTAGGTAGATTCGTGCATACTCTTTTCTCATCATCAAGTAACACCAACTTTAATGTGAGTATAAGAAAATATGTTCTTGTTTTACCTAATAATTTCTCTTTTGAAACAAAAGAAACCTATTCAAAAGTGAAAAAAAAAAAAATGTGGCTTCGTATGAAATAAAGGATTTGTTAGGAAAGAAGCATTTAGACACATTCAAGAATTTTTGGTGGACAACTATACACAAGCTTACAATACTTTACATTTTTGCATTCATCATATCTTTATATAATAAGGAGACAGAAAATGCTTGCAATTGTAGGAGTCACAAGCTCCTCTTCTATACACGCTATTGACTTCTGCAGGAAATAAAATGTTATTAACAATCAAGCATAAAGTTCAAAACAAGATGTAATCAAGGGTTGTGCCTGTTAGGGTGGTTTACAAATGTATTTAAAGCATATGTCAACAGTATAAAAGAGACAACCCACGAAATACTACATATAACAATCCATTAACACAAACCAGACAAGATTAAATCCCATTTTAGGCAGGAATTATCACATACAACTCCAAGTTCTTGACAATCCATAAACACAAACTAGACCAGATTAACAATCAACTCTAAACGAGTGTGAAGATCAAGCCACTAGAAAACACAATCTTTCTTTTGAAATCTTAAAATCAGAAACAGCTAAACAATGGAATCAAGACATTAAAAATGAGATCATATTGAATCTAAGATTAGAAATTAAAAAAGAGAGAATTTGAGATTATGAACTTGTCTAAAAGAAAGCCAACAGCAAATACAATAGCAAATAGAAAATTAATTATCTAAGAGAGTCAATCAACTTTGTTTTGATTTTCGATTTGCAGACAAAAAAAATGTAAAAACTACTCAAATATATCTATAAAATTTGATTTACCTTTCAACAATTGAAGATTTGGGTTTTTCTCAACCCAATAGAATATTTCTTTAAAAATATGTAGATCTCTCTATGATTTTTAGCTTTTTTGATCTGCATTTGTTGCCCAAGGTTTAATCTTCAAGAGCTCTTCCCATTTTTTTTATTAGATCTAGAGTTTTTTTTGTTTGTTTAGAAAAGAGCATATAAAAGTAAGAAAAAAGGATGCTAGCGTGTAAAAGTTAGAAATTTAAAGGGGGCATATATTTGTAAATGAGTTCACTTTTTTAGACATTTCTGTAGAAATCCCTTGAAAAATTGAGGCCTCGTTTGGTTTACATTGACTACTTCCTAATAAGGCCCCGTTTGGGATTGAGTTCCCCAAAAGGGCTTTTTAATAAAATTTTTTATACTTTTTTCAAAACTACTTTTAAGTAGGAGCAGGTAAATTGATGTTTTTTTTCAGAAATAAGTTTAAAAAAGTAGTTTATAAAAAAAATAAAAATCAATCAATTAAATCAAAAAAATTCTAAAAGCTCCTTTTTAACCCCCATAATAACAATCCCAAAAACACCCTAAGTATACTTCTGAGAAGTCAATTTTCTGGATAGTTAATCCCCAAGAAATATAAGAGCATTCTAATAGACTTTTTATTTAAGTTAAACTCTTTATTGTAAAGAGTTATCTAAAAGTATCTCAAATTGTGCTCTTTATTTTAAAGAGCATCTTGTGTGATATTTAAATATAAATAGTAGAAAATACTCAAGTCTAATAAATTCTCTATATTTTGCTTTTCATTTTAATTTATCCCACAAGTATAACGTCTTAGTTTTTTTCCTTCTTTTCTTTTTATTAGATTTCACTTTTTTTTTTATTTCATTACTTTCCCTCCAATAGAAATATAGTATTAATTAAGAACATACATAGAAAATTGAAGTGTATTAATTACAATTAGAATAAAGATTGAGTTTTGGCTCTTTATATGTGAAGAGTCAAACTAACTTTTTAATTTATATTTTAAAGATAAAGAGTTTGTTATAATCTTTTTTTTATTAAATAACTCTTTACAATAAAGAGTATAACTTAAATAAATAGTCTATTGAGGATGCTCTAATAAAAAATACTCTAACAAACTCTTTATCTCTAAAAATATAAATTAGAGAGTTAATTTGGATCTCCATAACTAAAGAGCTAAAATTCACTCTTTATTTTAATTGTAATTAATACACTTCAATTTTCTAGGCTTGTTATTAATTAATATTATCTTTCTATTGGAAGAAAAATAATGAAATAAAAAAAAAAGCGAAATCTAATAAAAAGAAAAGGAGGGAAAAATTAAGATATTAAGGTTATGCTTGTTTGAGTGGATGGAAAAGTGGGAGGATGTGAATTTTATAAAAAATATTATCTAAAAATATTTCCTTCCTATTTATAATATTTTTTATAAAATTCACATCCTTCCACTTTTTCATCCTCTCAAACAAATACAACCAAAAGGCTTATGGAACAAATTAAAATGAATAGTAAAATATAAAAAGTTTATTGGATTTGAATAAAGTTTTCTACTCTTTATATCTAAATATTACCCAAAATGTTCTCTATTAAACAAAATATGCTTTTTAAAATAAAGAGTACCATTGAGAATGCTCTAACATTGAATATGTTTGGTTTAATTACTATCTTCCTAAATAGTAGAATTTGATTTTTTTTTTAGTGTATGTATTTTAGAAACAATAACATCCCATCATGAGTATCCTTGCATGGAACTATCGTAGGCTTGGCAACCCATAAGAAGTTCCAATGTTAAAGGACATTGTCCTACTTAAGAAGCCAAGGCTCATTTTTCTTATTGAAACTCTAGCTATAAGAGATAAGATGGAGAGTATTCAAGCCCAACTTGGGTATGATGGATTGTTTGTGGTAGATTGTTTAGGCCATATTAGTGGATTGGCTCTTCTATGGTGAGAGATTGACTCAATCAACATCTTGGGCCACTTTTATAATTACATTGATGCTAAAGTGTTTATAGTGGAATGTGGGGTATGAAGGTTCACGGGGTACTATGGGATTCCAAACAGAATAGAGGCAGTGAATCTTGGGATATGCTTCGATTCCTTACTTCTCAGTCGTCTCTCCTTGGTATATGATGGAGGATTTTAATGATCTTCTTCATTCCTCTAAGAAATGAGGTAAAATTTGTCATCCTTATAGGCTTATAAGATGTTTTCAAGCAATTATTGAAGATTGCAACTTAATTGATCTGGGTGTAGAATACTATTAATACACTTAGAGTGAGGTCGTGGAATAGAAAATTGGGTTGAAGAAAAATTGGATAAGGGCTTTGCAACTAGAAGTTGGATCAATCTATTTAAAGAAGCCAAGGTAATGTCCTTGGATACTTCCTCTTTAGATCATCTCCCAATTTTTTCTTGATCTGAAGAAATCATTTTACATTCCTCAGGTATGAAAATTCAACGTTGAAAATTTATATTTAAGGGAAGATGAGTGTAAGGTTGTTGTTACTGAGTGTTGGGATCAAACCGAGATAGAAGTATTAAAGAGAAGATATTAGCTTGAGGAAAAGATTTGATGCATTAAGGCAACAACCTAGTTTCAAATTTTTGAGGTCAAACTACTACTAATCGAACTCAAATAAAAGAATTGAGACATTGTTGTGATGCTGTAGGCCTTACTGAGTTTAGAAAGGCCTTTATGGATTATGCGGGAACTCTTAAATAATAGGAAATTTGTTAGAACAAAGGGCCAACCAATTTTGGCTTCATGATGGTGACTTTAAGTCTAAATTTTTCCATAGTTATGCATCCAATCACTGAAAGAGAAACAAGATTGAGAAACTTAGAGTTAGTAATGGTGTACGGCACTACCAAATGGGGGATCTTGGGACAATTATGACAGAGTATTTCAAAGAACTCGTCACTTCAACTCATAGGGCTTTTGATGAGATTACAAAACTAGTTCACCCAAAAGAAACAAAGATCAAAACTTATGTTTAATGGCTCCTCTTTTTGATTCTGAAATCTTAAATGTATTATTTGAGATGCACCCAAATAAATCCCCTAAATTGATGGTATGAATGTAGCATTTTTTTCAAAGATTTTAGGCTATAGTAGGAAGTGATGTGATTCATACTTGCAAATATTTCTTTGAGCATGCATCTTTTCATGGAGGTTTCAATGATATTGTCATTGTATTGATTCCAAAAAATTAGAATCCATCTTCCATGACAAAGCTAATACTATAGCTCTATGCAATGTGATTTACAAAGTAATTGCCAAAGTACTAGCAAATTGCATGAAAGTTATGCTTCTAATTTCATCTTAAAAAATCAGAGCGCTTTTGTTCCGGCGTGATTAATAACTAACAAGATATTAGTTACTTTTTAATCTACTCATTATCTCATACAAAAGGGCAGGGAAATGAGGGTGTGCCAACTCTAAAAATAGACATGAGTAAAGAGTATGATCGCATAGAGTGGAGTTTTCTCAAAGATATGATGATTAGTTTGGGGTTCTATGAAGAATGGATTTAGAGGTTATGTATTGTGTCTCTGCTGTTCGATATTATATGCTTCAAGAAGGGGTTGAACTCAACTTGGTAATTCCTAAAAAGGGCTTAAGGCAAGGAGACATTTTATCTCCTTACCTTTTCATTTTACATGCTACTCAAACATAGGGAGATATTGGGGCATATTCATGGTTGTTATGTTGCTATTTTTGCTAATGATTGCCTTATTTTCTTTAAAGTCATGGTTCAGGAGAGTGAGGTCATTAAGGAAGCTTTAAAGAAATATGAAGCAGCCTCAAGACAGATGATCAACTTTCAAAAGTCATCTATTCTTTTTAGCACTAACACTAGAGAAAATGCAAAGGAAGCTGTTTATAGGTTTCTTTATGTTATTGAAACAAATGATCATAGGAGATTTCTTAGCCTGCCATCTCTAATTAGCAGAAGCAAGAGAGAGATTTTTGCATTGATCAAGGACAAAGTGTGGCAACAAATCTAATGATGGAATAACAAATTTGTTTCTTGTGCAAATAAGGGGATAAGTCGGATTTAAATGTTGGCTAGGTAAGCGTCCTGTAGTAAGAGGAGTAGTTATGAACCCTGTAGACCATCTCCATGGGGATGGTGAAGGGAGGGCCCCAATTGGTAGAAAAAAAACCCACAACCCTTTGGGGTTATCCTGCACTTAGAAGAATAAGTAGAAAAAGGAATAAATATAGTGATAATTTGATTCTTCGTCGCCGTAGTAAATAGGAGAAAAAATAGAATTTGTTTCTTCATCTTTTCAAAATAAATAAAAAAAATAGGAGAAATTAACTGGGGGGTTGCTAACTCAATGGTAGAGTACTCGGCTTTTAAGTGCGACTAACATCTTTTACGCATTTGTATGAAGAAAGATATTCGTCCATACCATCGGTATGGTTTGTAAGACCACGACGGATCCTGAAAGGAATGAATGGAAAAAACAACATGTCATATCAATGGAGAATTCTGTGAATATTTCATTTTTGCCTGATCGGTCCAAAACTATTGCTTAAGCCCTTCCCAATTATGCCATGAATGTGTTCTTACTGCCAAATGAATTGAGTGCGAGTTGCAACAGATGCTTAACTCATTTTGGTGGGTTAACAAAATTAGACAAGAAAATAATTAAATGGAAGTCATAGGATAGACTTTGTTATCCCAAAAGCTCGGGTGGTCTTAGATTTAAAGAACTCAGAGAATTTAATTTTACTATGCTTGGAAAACAACCTTGGAGACTAGTTTTTCAACTAGACTCCTTAGTTTCTCGCATCTTCAAAGCAAGGTATTTCTGGAACTCATCCTTTCTTACAACAACCCAAGATACATTTGGAGAAGTGTGTGGGAGACAAAAGGGTTGATTTATGTAGGTATGAGATTTTGAGTAAGGAACGCTGAAGATATCTCTATTTGGAAAGATCTTTGGCTTCCAAATGAGGAAATGCTTTCATTATTTTTGAAACACCCCCTAGTTTGGAAGAGGTAAAGGTTTTTAATCTCTTCTAGATGGATGGGAAAAATCGAGATGAAGATGTTTTGATGGGCATCTTTAATACTCGAGATCAGTTACTTATTAAATAAATCTCGCTGAGTAATGTGGGCTAGGGATAATCAAGGAGTGTACTTTGTCAAAAGTCATTACCGTTTAGTCTATGGTGACATCCAATAGCCTCTTGATCCCATTCGGAAACATTCTTGGTAGTTAAAGGTTCATGACAAAGTTAAAAATTCCTTTGGTGAACATGCTTTAATGGTCTTCCAACTGCTGACAGTATTCGCACTCATAGGGTCCTAGTTCATGATGTTTGCCTTGTATGTATCAATATTAAACTGCTATCCATATTTTACTTAATTATGCCATTGCTAGGGAACGTTGGCTTTTACCAACTTTACTAGATTTTCTTGACTGGGTTCCAAACTTCTTTGCTAATCACAATTTGGAAAAGTGTGAAATGATGGCTATGATGAGCTAGATATTATGAAAGAACATGAATGATGTGGTCTAGAATTTCAAATGTAGAAATGCTCGCTTTCTGCTCAATTCAGCTAGTCGTGTGTTGCAAAAATGAAAGATGGGCCAATTCTTAAATAACTAGGCCATGCCTTATAATAGTTTAGATGATGGAGATTTAATATGGTTGAAGTCATGCCTAGGTAAACTTAAAGCTAATATGGATCCAGCTTTGTTTAATTCAGTAGGGAGAGTTGGCTTTAGGTGCATTGTAAGGGATGAAAAAAAAGGAATGATGGCTACCTCGTTAAAAGGAATGATGGGCTCTTACTCTCTGAAGGAAGTTGAAGCTATGGGGGTGAGAGAAGCTATAAATTAGTTGAAGAGTAAGCAATGGGATAATTTGATATGGAAATGGATTCACAACAAGTGGTTCAGAGTATTTGTAATCCTACTTTAGTGAACACAGCCTACAGGCTAATTATTGATGATTATAAAAATATTATTTCTCAGTTTGCAAATTTACAACTGCATTTTGTTAGGTGTTCAACAAACACAACAGCTCGCTTGCTTATTAGAGAGTTTGGTTCTTTGTCTAATTCTAAGGAATGGGAAGTTGTCTCTCCATTTTTTTGTTATTATTTTGAGTTCTGATATTTTTCACTTTAATAAAGCCTTGATGGATTTCAAAAAAAAAAATAATAATACCCTTTAAAACAGTTAAATATAACACAACAATACAAAGAATAAGGGTAGTTTGGTAAAATTAATAAATTTGCACTAAGGAATATCAACTTAATTGTCCCCCTTAATTAAGGGATTTTTCAACCGTATGGCTAAGGAAGATTACTTAAAATCTTCTCAAAAAATTAACGCAGTAATGCAAACCAAATAATCTCCAGAAATTCCTTTTCAGGAATTCATCTTCCTAAGTATTCTTATCCTATACCAAACAAAGCCCCAATAGAGATAATCTTTTTTTTTTTTTTTTAAATTTAGCAATAATATGTATTAATATAAATTATCATTTATTATATATTTTGGCATTGTTTATATTTTTTGTTCATGCGATAAAGAAAGTAACTTTCTTATTTTTTCTATTTCCATTTTCATTTCTAAAATTTCAAACTTGTAGTATCAAACATATACATGTTATTTTTGTTGAAAATATTAGCTATTTAAATGGGAAATAAATAATTTTATAATCTAATTGATTATTTAAATAATTTTTTAATCCAAAGATACATTTAAAATCTAAAATTATTATGAAATTTATAATATCATTTTACATATAACAAAAAACAAATATACTAATATGTACAAACTACTATCATGGGAGCTAAAAGATTAGATATTAATCTGCAAGTTAGAATGAAAACAACATAGAGTGTTCAACAAAGCATACACTATCACGCTAAAAAAAAAAACCTTAATTACACAACAACAGCATCAAATAGGCTATAATTAATTTTTTTTTAATTATACACTATTCGATCAAACATTACTTGCAAAGTGTTCCTACTGCCATTCCTCTCAATATTAAACTACAGCATATTTTTGGTCTCACCACAGTTTTAAAAATCAAATCAGACCTGTTGATTGAACTAAAAAAATTTAATAATAGGATTAATAACTACTCCTATCCATATGTTACACTCTCTTTTGAAGAAATTTTGATTAAACCTGCTTGAACCTACCAGGTAATTGATGAACTGGTCAATCCAGTCATGATTCAAGCGGGTTAACCAATTCCCAAACTAAGCGGATTAACCAATTCCCAAACTAAGTTTTATTGGCAAAAAAAAAAATTATTAATTTTGCACCACACAAGATCTTTAATTTATGTTTGGTAAGCAAACCACTAGGTCAAGAAGGATCCTTGTGATCTCTTCCTCAAAATTTTAATTTTATTATTAGTCTAATCTCAATTTTTTCGTATTCAAAAATTATATCTATTAACTTTCTTTAATAATTACATTCTTTGAAAATAATATACTTTAAATCTATAAAAGTAACATCTTGTATATATATATATATATATATAGAGAGAGAGAGAGAGAGAGATTTTGTAACAAAGAATATAACTATTATTAATATAAATACTATAGTATATTTTTACCTAAAAATACTTACTATATTTATTATGATTTGAAATTTTATTTTAAATATTATTTAATAAATTTACCCATTGGTTTTTACTTGTAAAATATATTAACTCATGTACTTATTTATTTACTTTATTTTAATATATTTTATTTATTATGGTTTTAAAAGCTAATATTAATTATAATATATTTTATAAATATTTATTATATATTTAATTTAACTACGGTTCAACTCTAGCTCGATTCATGTTGAATCTTTGACCTATAAAATTTTGTCATCACCAGTTCTAAGACCATATTGGATTCAAAAATATTGTATCCCACTATGTTTGCACAAGGAAATAAATATATTGCCTAAGGATTAGTTTGGATGGATGGTTATTTGAAATTGTTAGAAATTCATGTAAAATAACATAATAATAGCTTAAGATCATAAACATGCGTAATCATCATGCTAATTACATTTTAAACTAATTATAATGAATTAATACATAATTTTCATGAATTAAACAACTTGCTTATTGTAAAATCTAGACAGAGTTTCTTTTTAGAGTTTAATATAAAAATTAACTAGACAAAAGAATATTTTTTTCTTTTATTTTTTTCTATAGGCAGTTACCAAGTTATGGAGGTAATGGCTCCACTACTTGAGTCATGGGCCATGTCCCATCATAGATGTTTGGCCCAAAATCCATTAGAAATTATTATGAATTTGAATTTGAATACTAAGTGTGAAATCATTAAAAAAAAATGATAACTATAACATCCCAATTTATATGATTGAAGTATGACAGACACTAAGTTATATGCTTAAGTTAGTGATATTTAAGAATGCAAAAACCTTTGTAGTAGTGATGTGAGGAAAATTTTTGCAATCAAGTTGAGTAAAACTTAGGAGGTTGAGATGGATATGAGAGTTAAACCCATTAACATGTATATGAGTATAGACAGTGCAAATGAAGATATAAATAAGTTGGATGATGAGCATAGGGGAAGGTATGTGTTTGGTATATGAGACCCTAAAAAGAGTATATGTTTGGCATATGGCACACTAAAAGTATATTGTTGGTATCATGTACCATATTCGAGGAATCGATGAATTTTCAACCTTCTTTACTTTATAGTTAGGGGATTTGAGGAAGTATAAAAGTAATGTAAGTGATCAAATCACAATCAAGAGAGTATAGATGGAAGTCAGGAAAGCCCAAGTGCTAATCAGGTATTAGTTAGAAATCGAGCCCTTGATTTAGCAAAATGAAGTAAAGGACTCTAGTATATTATTGAGGGATATAAGTCTAGAGTAGAAGTAAGTGAATTGATGAACAAAAAAATATAAAAGGAAGCAAAGGAATTAAAAACACTAATAGCGTATCGGCTTGGGAACCAAGTCTCCTAATGAACGATTGATGGATTTTCAATCTAGAAATAGGTCCCTAGAATTTATTCAAGATATTTAGATACATCTAAATCCAATGAAATTGAGTAAACAAGAATTTATAATTAAATTAATGAGAAAAAATACCTAAAAAATAAAAATAAATAACAAAATAACATATGGTCAAATAAGTTGAAAATGCATCTCACTATTAATAATTATAAGTAAAAAGAAAAAAATTAGAATGCAAGGGGTGAGCTAGCCAAAAGGTTGCAAGGTGATAAAAATGAGAAAAACAAATAAAAGAAAAGAAAAGAAAGAGATAGAGAAAGAGAAGAGCCAATGAGAATTTGACAAATTTCTACTGAATATTGACTATAAAATCTTAAATTTCTTCATTTCTCTTCATTTTTTCTCAAGTTTATCTTTATCTTTTTCTCTTTCTAACATACGAAGAAAAACTCTCCTTTTACTCAAGTGTTGGCTAACCATTTTAAAAAAATTTAGAGAATTATTTACCAAGGTAAGATTTCTTTGTTCTTGCTTTAATTAGATGTTAGTGTTATATTAGATATCTCTGGTTTGCTAGGACAGAAATTTTAACTAGTGTTTCTATAACTTTAGAGGCAAAATTTAGAGATGTGTTAATATTAAAGTTATAAGTTAATATCTAAACTATGATCCTGTAAGATAGTTTTGTAAGGTTCTTAGTGGGTGAAGAGATATTCACTCTAAGGTTTTTAATGGGTGAAGAGATATTCACTCTAGAAGTAGACTGGCTCAAAAAAGGATTTTACTAAGCAGTATGGATTTGTTTGATTTAATTGATAGCCTTAGAATCAGAATTTAAGCTAGGTTAAAAACATAAAAGTTATAGATAATAACATCAAGTATGTGGCTATGAAATGGCTTGACCAAATTCGAAAAAGATTAGGAGTTATGGAGTCTAAATTAGGTCTAACCCTGTGAGCAACCCTATTGAAGAACCTAGAACTGACCCCCTAGTTTAGGGATTTTTAGGGTAGAACCAGACAAATTTTAAAATAGAAGAAATGATAATTTATATGTGTATTATTGGTCTGTAAAAGAAATTTAATATTGGAGATGTTTATTTTGAGATGCAACTAAGTTAATAGAGAAAGTTCAGTATAATCCTTGACACTATCTCAGTCTGTAATATAGAATTAACCCCTAGTTTAAAGACCCAAGAGGTAAAACTAGACAAAACTGAAAACATAAGAAATAATTCTTTATATGTTTAGTTTATTTCTTGAAAAGAAAATTTTCATTGGAGATATATATTTTGAGTTACAACCATGTTAATAAAGTAAGGTTAATCTGTCCCTGCATAAAATATGACAGACTTTGAAAGATTGCTAGGAATTTTGTAAGCTCATAATAAGATAAAGTTTTGATATATTAGAATGCCATATATCTAATTTACAATTCAAAAAGAATCATAGAAATTCGAGTAGTATAACTCAAGTTATGGTGGAGACATTCTTGTTGGGTCAAGAGTTTTATCTAGGCAAAATGTGAGAGTTGTATGTTTCTATGAGCTTTAACCACCAACGCTAAATGGTTTCTTATTGTTATATTTTATTGAAATATGTATAAATTGTTAATTATTTGCTTTATATATATATATACTTATATTAGACAACACATCTAATTGGTGGAAAGTAACCCAGATGACTACTTCTTTTGGGTTGTTGGGCAGTGATAAAGCCAAGTCCTTAAATCAATAACACAGAAATCTATATACTAAACTACTTTTTACGACATAATAAATTAATAATAGTGATTAGATTAAATAGTTGATACATAGATAAATTTTTAAAAAAAAATGGCAAATATTATCCATAAAAAAATACAATACTAAATTTAATAATTTTGCAACTATAAAAATATTTTAAAATATTACAAATAAAACTACATAAAAAAGAAAATTAAACCAAAATTCATAATTGTCTCCCATTATGATCCTTTTTTTCAAAACAAAAGAATATAATAAATCTCTATTTTTTTATTGCATCACTTAATTGCCCCCATCTTTTTGTTTAAGGGGAAAGTGTTAAAAATATTATAATTTAATATATTATTATAGGCATTTTAAGTATTTGAGGGGGCAATTGCATACCCTCAAATATATATGGCTCCACCACTGTTGTTGGGCATCAAAAGTGAGAGAGAGAGTTCATGGCTAGAATCACATACCAATCGGCGACTCCGATCGATACAGCCACCACCTTCATAGAGCCTAACCTTTAGCGAGTAGATGAGTACCAGAAACAACCAGAACCAATGGCTAGTAGTAGTGCACAGGAGAGGAGTAGCTTCGCTGGCGCCGAAGATTTTGACAACTATTTCAAGCAATTTCAGTGTCCTTTTCTAATGAAACTAGTCTTATTCTTCTCTTTTGTCGAGGGCTTTCCATTCATATACATCTTGCCCCCTAAGACTTGCTAGAAATACAAATCAAGAAATTATACCATTGAAGATTTTCAGCTATTTTCTTGTGAAACGGAAGCTAGCACGAACACCACCATTGGACTCCTTACAAATAGAAAAAATCGGTGGTATAAATTTTGTCTCCAGCACTACCATCCATGGTGGTGCACAGCTAGACAGTGGCAGCTCTAACTTCCCTAGTTCCAGTAGGTTTCGTTTTCAGCTTCCTAATGTGTTTTACAACTCTTGACCGCTCGGATTCTGTGTTGGTAAGCCAAAAACCCTTGAATTTCATTGAGATACTTGAATTTTGGACCATTTATTATTAGAAAATGTATATATATGAGTTATATTCATGTTCTAAGTGTTAATTGATTAATCTAAAATTAATATGATTTCCTATGAAGTTATGGAGCTGAATTTCATATTATGAATGAAACTAAATTTATTTTTAAAATCTTATGAAGTTCTTTAAAAAGCAAGATTATGGAAATTTTGTTAAGCAAAAAAGAATAACGAGTTAATTATTATGAGATCTATAAAAATGGTTCAAAATGAATTGATATCATTGGTAAATTTCTTTTACTTATATAATTGATTAATAAATAGTTAAATTTAATTATATAAGTTTTATATTGCTTTTAAAATGAGTATTGAACATAATTAATTTTATAAAGATTCTAATTAAGGAAATATTTCTTTTATGTTAAAGAATGAATTTGAATGATTTGTGTGACTCTGAATAATGTTTCCAATTCTTATGACATTTTTCTAAAGTTGGAAAATGTGAATTTTGATATTTTATTTGTTAATTGAAATAAATGATTTTATAGAGCTATATGCTAGTATATGAGTATAAATTATGATTTAAAGGATTTGTATTGATTTTAAATGGTTTATAAACTAATTAATTTTATTGATAAATGAATTTAATTATAAAATGATTTATTAAAGGGATTTCAAGAAAATAATATTTTCTTTTCTACACATTTTTATTCAAACAATTCTAGAAATTATTAAAGTCCATGATAAGTTAATTGCTTTTAAATAATATTTAATTGTTTTAAACAATATTTTAATTATATTAATAATCTTCCTTATATGGAAATATAGGTATGAGTCAGTTGAATTCTTCTTTGTAAATGATGGTGTGGTAATGTTTTATAATTACAATTATATATAATTGGAGAATTGAGAAGATTGTGATATTTGCTGAGTATGGAGGTGCAGAGGGACAGTTGGGATGTTATTGATTGTTGTGAGCTTTGCAGGCTTCCTATAAGTGCTTGTTTCTTTTATTTTAGCAGGAGAAATGTATAGGGGAGGTTTTTTCAAAATTTTAATAGAATCTTTATAGTCTTTGAGTTTAATTTTAAGGGTTAAGATTAGAGTTATCTGTATTCCAATGTACCTCATTTGTTGTTTAATATTAGCATTTCAAGCATCTTCTTAGCCACCAAAAATCAAGCATTCCGAGTAGCACTAGTTGGATTTTCTATCAAGTTTGTAAGTGATACTTTCTAATATATTATCTTGTTTATCATGCATTGCATTTACTGTATGTTTACATATATGTATATAATTATGCATTATAAGTGCATAAAGGCATCCTAATATATGACTATCAATGTTGCATTATGAATTTGTTACCAATTACATGTGGATGTTTGGATGGGATTATGATAACATAGAATCATATAAGGTTTTAATTACGATTATGAATATATTATAATGATGATATTACATGGACAGTCTAATTTAAGTGGGTCTCTTAGTGGCCCTAGACATAGATAAGAGAGTCTACGCCTACCTAATTAAAGTTGGATTCACCGTGGCCCCATTGTTCAATATTAATAGGAAAGCCAAGGTGGGAGTCGGCTCTCCAAATTGAGGTTTAAAGTGGTTCCTATTGACTAATTCTAATCATTGATTCCTGTTGATTAATTTTCATCTTTAGATGATTATGTGATTGATTGTCTCTTTGATATGATGCATGAGCATTACTTTTTATGGAATGATTATAAGACACCAAATATGTGTATTGGTTAATATCGTTCACTGAGTTGAGGCATTCACTGCTGTCTCTTTATTTTTCCTAGGTTACAGGTTGAGTTTGAGAAGAAATTATAATTTAGTTATTCCTACCCATCATTTCTTAGTAGTGAACTTTCATTTTATGTAGTTATGTAATTATTTTTATTTTGATGTGTAATAAAAATTCTAGTAACTTATACATGATTATTTTTCATTGCCCATTATCCTTTTTGGCATTTGGTTAGTCGTTGGATTTATAGTTTTTGTGATGTTCTGTTAAACAAAATCCTAACGATATTGATGATTTAATATAATTGATATTGTAGCCCTTAGTGGTAGAAATATGATGTTTGTGTAGGTTTTGTTTGGTAGCTAGGCCCATAGCCCATGTTCTATGATAGTTACAACTGTCATATTGATATTTACTGTTTAGTATATGGTTAGGCTTACTATGGATTCTGAAAGTCTTATGCTTTCCTATTCTCTAGTGTTAGTCACGTGCTCTTCAGATTTGGAGCTTGATGGTACTATTCATAAATATGTAACTATTCATGTATATATAAATCTAGACAATCTATGATTACTGCAATTGTAGAGTGGTGCAGTGTGACATATAAGTATGGATGACTTAAAATTGCTTAAAAAAATTAATGGCATATGAATAAATATAAATAATGTTTATATGTTAGAATGTAATACAAAAGTGGTGGTCGACCCAAATATGTTTAAAATTTTTAATGATAATCAATGGATATATATTTGTATTATATATATAATTTTTACACTGTAGTTGCATAATTTATGCTATGTATTCTAATAATTTGTACACTATGTTCTATTAATTTTACATTGCATACTATGTTAATTCTGCTCTGTCTATATTATTGACACACTGTGTCTATAAATTAAATTATATTCTAATGATATATATGTATTGTTTGCAAAATTAAATGATATTGTGTTAATTTTCACACTGTCAGTAACTACACTGTATTGTGTTAAAATTGCATTATGTCTGATAATTAATTATACTGTGCCTAAAATGTGATTAAGTGATTAAAGATCTTAATTAATATAATTGTAATTAAGTAAATATTAAAAATAGTGTGCATGTGACTAATGACATTTTGAGTAAATAGTGTAGTGTTTTAGTATTAATTAGGGTAAAGGTCACCATCAACACCCATTTAGGAAAATTGACTAAAGTCTAATAAAATTCAAAAAACCTTTACTCAAAATATTAACACCCATGAAATGATCAATTAACCTAAGTCTAGAATTCTCCCACCTAAATTATTAAGGACATTATTGTCCGTTCACCACTTAAAACCCTAGCTATTCTCTACCATATATAAACATCTTTTCCTCTTCTTCCTCTTCATTTCTCACAAACTAAAACATTAAAAAACACATGGTCTCTCTAACATTTTTGGCCACATAAGGAAAACTTGAAGGAAGAGATTTACAGGGTTTGTCTTTCACAGACCCTCCCCCATTTTTCATGCTCAGAACATTTCTCGAGTTTCCTTCCTAGTTTATTGGCATTTTCTTTCCCTTTTCATTCTTAATGTTTCCACTAACATGGATTTACCATGAGGGTCATTATTTGCTTTCAAACTATGATGAATTGATGTTAGCATACTTATACATGATGATTCCTATACATTATTTCTTGATTCATGAAGTAAAATTCTTGGATTTGGGAGAAGTGAGATTCGGCCAAGGATAGGTTTAGGCGATAATTCATGATATAGATAAAATTGTGTTGCTCGACATGTCAATTGCATGACTTAAGTGCCAATGCATTAATTGATTAAAGAATATGATGTTCCCCAATTTGCTATATTTGGCCATAAATTAGGATTATGCCTTAGATTGAGTTTTGTTTTCAATATTCAATGGTTTATGTTTGTTTGGATGTCATTGAAAGATTCATGTGTCAATTTATGGAATTGTTGAGCAATTAATGGTTTTCGCAAGGTATAGGGTTCGACCAACCTATAATTTAGCTTTAAAGAATGGATTTGTTTCAATTGACTTTTGATTTATGGTTAATTAAATGTTAATTGAGAAATGTATGATTAATTTCACATTAGGAGCATGAATTAAGGTTTTTTTTTTCTTCCAAATTCGGTGATTATGCTAAGTATGAAGTTATAAACTAGTGATCGATAATTCAAATTGAATGTGTAATTGTACAATTAAATATTTTAATTAATTAATGCTTAATTTGAGAAATAAAAGTGTGATTTCATATTTCCCTAGTTATCCCTAAGTTGGTCAAACTAATGTTTGACTCTTCGGGTAATTAATTTCAATTGAAGTCTAATCGAACTCCTAAATACTTTAAATTGAATGAATTAGTATCCAATTCGAGTAATTGATTTCAAATCAAGCCTTTTCCTCGATTCATATAATTTGGCCAAGTTAGGAATTTTCCAATTCTTGATGTTTAATTTCAATTGCATATATAATTGAGCTTTCCTATATTTGAATTGAATGATTTAAGGCTCAATTGAAGAATTGATTGCATGAAATGTGTTTTCCCCAAATTTTATTGTTGGCCTATTACGGTTTGTTAGGCCAATTGTGACTAATTTCAATCGAGTGACTAATTATGCTTTTATATGTACTAATTTGATTATTCAAAGGTCAATTTAAGTTTAATTGATGAATTGATAGTTTTTCCCAAATTGAACTAGTCAATTAGAGTTTCATGATTTATACTTCTTGAATTGCAATTGATAATGTGATTAAGTGAAATTGTGTATGTGTATGATATATAAAGTGTTAAATTGATGAAATTGAATCAATGCAAAGAGTAATAAGCATGTAGGCCATTCGGCCATAGTGAACGTGTGAGTCTTAGTGCCGCACCAATTGTAATTGACATGTATTTAAGTCAATCTCTATAGTATGGCTTAATGTGATCAATGCTTGATATGCCATGTGTAGCCTTTGCTAGTGAGCCAGGGTTAAGCCTAGAATTAGACTAAGTTAAGGTTATGTCTAAGGAAGATACTAAGTGTCATGTGAATGGTATGTGACATTATAGAGGACAAGGGAAAAGGTGGTGCTTGTGAAATTGAAGAGCATCACTAACTTAGGAGCAAAGGAGCTAAGAAGAGTCCATGATATGCTAGTATCAATATTTGCACCCATATTTGTGAAAAGTGATGAAATCCTAATGTCACACCCCACTTTTGTGATGTGACGATCCTAAGACATGGGTAGCCATAAAGGCACCGACAACCCATAGAACCCACACGTATGACAAAACTCAATACAATATCAGTAACAAACACATTAGCCTAAGATATCAACCTGCAACATAATCATACTTTTCTTACACTATTCTCACATTCATTCTAATTCTTATAGAAAATCCCAGTTTACCATTCAATTTACACATTAACATAATACTTGTCAAATGTTTTTCATTACATCATATTCAATTGGACTATCTTTCACACATGGAGTATCTAAAGAGTTTTTAAACATTTACTTAAATACAATTAATTATTCAATATCCAACTATTACTTCGACTTTGTAATCCTCAAGGAAGAAATGATTGCTTGAGGAGTCAGCTAGCCCTTATCCACTAGACTCTTGAGAACACTCAATCTTCACCTGCAAAAACTGGTGAGTGGAAGGGGGGTGAGCTTGGGGAAAGCTCAGTGAGCAAGAATACAATCAATTTTTTGAAAAAAAAAATTTAAATATAATTCACTGATCATGCTTTATAATTCATAAAATCTAAATCTTTATATTAACTTATTGACTTTATGCTATTTTCAATATTTGGGGAAATTATACAAATAAGTATCCATTTCCAACTAACTATACATGTACAAAACCTTTTGAATCATAATACTTTGGTTATTTTAATAGATCATATGGGATGTTAGTTGAAATATTCAATGATACTTTTACCTTATGAGTCTTTATGGATTTTTTTGGAAACATGTACCATATTTGGATTTTTAACATGATAAAATACAAAGTTTAGACTTGTAATCACTGGCAGGAGAGGCGATAATACTTTTGGCAGTAAATACGCTATAGTATATAAATTTATATTTGAGTTCGATCAATAACCCATAGTTCTCATCTTCATTAAGAAGTAATTATCTTTAGGAAAGGAATAACATGTTTAAACATCTTTCAACACTACTGGTATATAAGTAAGTGTTTAAACTCATAAGATTCTAGAGATTTCAAACTTTACTATATGTGTTCCCATTTTGAAACTTTATACCCTTTAGAAGTTAGACAAACTCATACATTATGAGTTTAGTATCTTTAAAAACACATACATTTTGGAGTTTCCATTATTTAATTCCAATTTACATAACACTAATGGCATGATTCCGATCTTCATTAAATTATCCCATACTTGGATAGGATTTAAACAATATGATAATTCTTTTATACCTAAGGTATACAAATAAACATTTAGAACCAGAAGGTCTTGGAACCCTCAATTTATCATTGTATATAAGTATACTTTAGAATTTCATATTCCTTAGGAATTGGACAATCTTATACAACATATTTTTAATTTATTTAAATATATAAACACCAACATTGAAATCTATTTATTACTTATATATAATTCTTTTAAAATAAATTTTATAATTCATCATAAGAGATTTAAAATAATAATTTATTGTATAAATCTTCAAAATGCAAAATCCATATATGATAAGAGTCTTAAATTCTTTTGAACAAATACATATATAAACAATTGTCTTATCGTATCATTATACATATTTTTGAAAATATTTTATATCTAACAAGCTATAAAATCAATAATATAACTTTTCTAATATTTTCAACATCTCAATGGAAAATATAAACATAATTATATTTAAATCTTGTAGTTCTTGCAATATTAAAAATACAGTTTTATAAAAACTATATGACTATGATTTTTAAATATTCAGGTAAAGTTCATAAACATGCATGTAGAAGAAATTTATAGAATTAACTTAAATATCCATGGTTTACATATTAAATGATAAACTATAACTAAATACTTTTTATTATATAATGACACACATCATTTAGGTATTTAAAATAACATTACATAAAATTATTTTTGATATTCATATAAGAAACTTATATTAATTTTATGGAAATCATATATGTTCATAATCTAAACATTTTCATCAAATAAACATGTTATTTAAATAAATTATATATATACATTTAATGCAATATATATCTTTAGTGATATTAACAAGTTTAAGGGAAACATTTATACACATACATATACTTTTCAATTTCAAGGGAGATAATATTCAAATTTATAATTATTTCCATTGGGATGGATCTTCCATGGTTGTAGTGTAAATTATTCATTTCACTTTTAAATCACATTTGGCAAGTAGGGTAATAACATTCTTGGATCCTATAATCATTTTGGTTGGATATCAATGAACAAGAATTTCAATGTGTTTAGGTTACAATAACATTGAGGTTAACAGAGATCATTCCTTTAATTGGGGTAGCGGCTCTTTCGAGCATACCCGAAGCAGAGGCTCTTGATGTGAGCATGCTCCTATATAGTTGGGGTAGAGGCTATTTGTAGCATACCCGAAGCATAAATCTCCCTTAAATTTAGGATAGAGGCGCTATGGCATACCCGAGGCAGAGGTTTTTTATAGAAAAGACCCCCATATCACTTGTATACAATATGATTCCTGTGTGTACACAGTCTGATCTCTTACCCACATCAGACGGGGATCTCTGTATTCAGGGTAACCCATGATAAAAAGGAAATTGGAATTTCAATGATTTTCCAAGGTTCAAATGGTTCACCTTTGAGTTCAGAGTTCATATGTACTTTCTGAAAGATTTTTCAGATACTGAAAGGAAAGAGTTACTCCAGGTAACACTTAAAACACATGTAAGCCCCTTTTGGTATTTAAGGTTCAATAGCTTAATAATAACAGTATTATGAATAATTATGCAAGTAGTTCCCTTTTAGAAAGGATAAACTATTAATTCAACTTTATATACAACTTCCCATATTTTTAACTCACTTCTTTAACTATAAGAACTTTTATATAGTTACAATTTAGATACAAATACATATACATAAGCAGGATGCTTATATATATAACATTAATCCCTTTTGGTAGCTTTTCCAATTATTCTTATAAAGCACTTTGGGTTTTTCCTTAATTAATATTTTCAGGATATATATATATTTTCTTAACATTTTATGACGGTACTTTGAATATCATATTATTGGAACGTCAATTAAATTTACAACTTTTGGAAATCTATAGGAAGTTAATTACAATAAATATTAACATTATCAACTTATTCTTATCTATAAGCAATGGAATTTCTTATTACCATAAACATGCTTCTTAATTCCATAATAACAATATTTCCTTAAGTTTGAATATTTTGAATTTAAACTTAACATTATGTATTCTTTACTCACCTGGACTGTTGATCACTATTCAGCTAAAATTCACTTCTCGTTGTTATCCTCCAAATTCCCCTTTGAAATTCTCCTAAGAATACAACGTCATCGATTAAATACTATTATACCCTTTCTTTATTATCTATCTTTAAAATTTACATTATTTATCGAAATTTCGAGAGCATTTCCTCTAAACTAATATTAACTCCCTATTACCATAAATCCAATTCATCCACTATAATCATAACATCACAATCAAATGGTCCAACTCGGACCTTCAATTCACTAATCTCATCTGCCAATTCCATTCTTCATTATCAACTAACATTTAACCAATTCAATTCAATTAAATCAATTCTAATCTTAGCATATCACTTCAATCTTCCAACTAATCATCAATAATACTCAATATTCATACAAAACATAATTATCTCAATTCAATTATCCAATTTAATCAATTAATTTTAATAAACTATCTAATTAAGTTCTCACAAATAAATTCATAATTTACTATTTTTACACAATTAGGAGTCAAAATTTATACCATATGGCTCGGTTTAATGAGTCAAAGCTGCTGTCTGAAATTATCGATTTTGGTGTTGACGGAATCCGATCGCCGAAAAATTCGAATGATGACCAAATCGCGATCCAACGGTACTAGCAGTTAGCTTACGACTTGGGGAGTCTGGATATACTCTTTATTCCCTGTAATTCGCTGAAAAATAATCAGAAATGGCCATTAGGGACACCGGATTTTGGTCAAACTAAACGTTATCTAAAATTAGCAAATGATATACTAAATCAAAGCTAGAATCAAGAGGAATTCATCCATACCATTATTGCCGGAAAAGGAGGTTAGAAACGGTCTAAAATTAGCCTAGAAGATTCTACCACCGATCTTTGAATGGCACGTGCACCGCTGTCTCGAGGCAGTTGGCGGTGAGCTCCTGCCGGTCGACTAGGCGGCGGCTGGGTTCTCTCCTAGTGGGGCGTGTGTCGTCATGCGGTGGCCAAACGGCGGTGGTTCGATGTTGCCAACTCTCTCTCTTTCTCTCTCTCTCTGTTCTCTATTTCTCTGTTTTTTTTTCGTTTCTTCTTCTGCCCAGCTTCTTGGGCTGTCTAGATTTTAAACTTTCTTTATATATATATATATATATATATATATATATATATATATATATATATATATATATATATATATATATATATATATATATATTAACAAATAATAATAATAATAATAATAATAATATTTAGTCGCATAAAAATCTTTAAACATTAATTTTGATTAATTTATTAATTTCACAAATTTCCTAATATTATTCAATACTTATAATAAAATTCATAATATGCAATTTAAAATATTAATTACATAAATTTCTATATTTTACAATAAAATCTCAATTTCTTTAATTTAAACTTTCTCAATTAAATAAATAATAAGTTTAAAATCAATACTTCATTTAACAAGATATTCTCTTAAAAATATTAGTAAAATAATATAATAAATTAATATCATTTGCTTTATCAATATCAATATAATAATATAAATAAGTATTAATATCAATATCAATATTCAAATAAAAATTCATAAATATCTATATTTTTTGAATATCAATATAATTATAATCAATAAAAATATTTCCATATAAAATTATTATTTAAAACATTTATATTCAAATCATTTGAATATTTGAAAATACTCGTTTTTAACTTGAGCATGTATTACGATGCTAATGGGGTATCTTCACATATATACTGTATATCGGGTTGGATATTACACCTAATTAATGTTCCATTGCATACCTATATTCAAATAAAATCTCTTTCTATATATAAGGACCATCATATCTCTAAAGTAGAATGTGATAATAACAAATTTAAATGTATGATCATTTTAAATGGCTAGTCATAGAATTGCAAATATCATTCAAAAATGGAACGTACAAAATGGCGGAAAAAAAATATTTCTTAAATAGAGGAAAATCAAAATGTACCATGTGATTTCACAATTTTCTTGTAATTTGAAGTTTGTGGTTTACTTCGTATGTGTATAACATATGGCGAGTCTAGTGTCTAACTCTATTAATTTGGTGGAGCCATTTTTATATTAAAATTATATTTCTTTTACCAGTATAATAATATGATATTAGTAAAAGAATTGATAGAGTTAGGCATTGAAACCTCCATATACTTATGACGTAAATCATAGACCTCGATTTACCAAAAAAAAAAATTAACAATCTCCTGTGAGCTAACAAATGAAAAAGGACATGTGATTGAGATTTAGGGGAAAATGTAGCTAGCACAGCTGATTTTAATTTTAGCAATTTTAATTATAGGTTTTGTTATCACAATCCAAATTCAGATATCGTGACCGGCGTGTAGTTAGATCGAAGTCCAGCCATACCAGCTTGACTATACTATAAAAATAAATACAACACTATAAGATCCAAAATAAAAATAATAATAACTTATAGTTTATTAAGACTCCATAAATTTTACTCCAAGAATTATTTAAAATAAGAAGATTTAAAAAAAAATTGAATAAGTAACAAATAATTATAAATTTAAATAATTACTAATTAACTTAAATAGCTCTATCAAATAAAAATAAACAAAGAAGCTATTTAATTGCCCTAATAGCTTGGAAATCATCTAAAGGAGAGTAACAATTGAATACTTCTAGACTTCACTCGGCCTCAAGAATGAAGAAAAAGATAAGCCTTGCCAACTATCTAAAATCTGCAAAATAGAAATCTGTAGAGAAATGAGTATACACCACTTTGCTCAGTGAGAATACATATGGCAGGAAACTTTCTAATAAATTTTATTTACATTAAATCACATAAACTCATCATCAAACAGTTTCCAAACATTTTATATAGCTATCAAGTCAATCACTATGTTTCATATAATGGCTAATTTCTTACTTTCATACAAGACTTTAAGTAAAATATTCGAATTATAATTTACATAGCACTTCCAACAATAACTTTAGAGTATACATATCAATTTTAGCATTTTCATCACCACATCTACATTTTTAAAGAAATTACATTTTCATCACCACATCTACCATATTGGAAAAGTCCTTGCTAGACTTAGCAATTAACATATAAGGCATTGAGCCCAAAAACCATTAGAAAATGGGGCACTGCAAATAGGCCCGATATACACATATAATATATGAGATATTTCTGCTTAAACCATATAATAATCACATATAACCCAGGTGTACCATAGGAAATCTAAGTCATAGTCTTATCCCAATACAATACAACAAATACATCTCATTTAAAATAACAATTCATAACTCATTTATATACTAATTAATTCAAAGAAATACATTGTACAAATCATTTTGTTCCCCGACTTCTAATACACACAATACAACAATAACCAAGTTTCCAATACATTGTTCATTAATATTTTGCTAAATTAACACATATGTCCTCACATGATTATAGATTACAGCCACAGCAGCACCTAATCTACTGGTTTTGCTGATTAGCCAAATCTCTACCTGAATACATATATTTATATTAACAATTAGCCTAATTTTCCTAATGAAAATATGAATTAAATGCATTTAAATATCATATGCTCCATAAAATGCAAATGATATGCAACACAATACCACAACCCAATTTTCACCTTTCTAATATCTATTATGGCAGCTTTGATTTGAACTACTCCAGACTCACTAGAAGTATTCTAAATAAGACCAAATTTTAACTACAAGTAGATAAGATATCAACAAATTTACCTACCAAAAATCATTTAATTTGGACTTAACTAAGGCCTCCAAAAAAAATCCCAAATATAGCTGTCTAGAAACTCACTAAGTTTCAGTAACAGAAATTAAAATCCTATGAACATATCTTCATATTCTCGAAAAATTATAAATTTTTTTCTGGATATTCAGAACATGATAAATCATATATCGCTAAAATTTCATAAAATTTGGACATTATTTGGGCCTCCAAATAATTATTTTTCTAATATGACTTATTGAGAATATTAATCAGATAGTCAACACATTTTCTCTATTTTAATTCGATCTGACCATTAGATCATCTCCAAATTTAAATATAATAAAATGACATCTAGAGGATAATAATATCAAAATTTGACAGTTAAATAATTTGTCATTATTAAACTATAAATTTTCAAATTTCCTAACCAAAGAACATCAAAATTTAAAACCATCCTATATACTAATGGTCACTAAGCTTCTTTTAATAGTCTCCAATTCAATTTAATACCTAATTAATCAATAATCAAGTATGTAAATCAATTCCAAAAAAAAAAAATTAATAAGTTTAATGACTTACCTCAAGAAAATATTCAAATTCTTAGAAGAAAACTTGAAAAACACTTTTTAAAAATTTCAAAGATCCTATTTACTTTTTTTTTTTTTCCAATCATCCACAATGCACTCTTGTTTCTCAAGCACTCAATCACTATCTTTCTTTTTTTTTTTCTTATTATTCTTGCTCTCTTTGGTGGCTAAAAATATCATCTCTCTAAAGTTATTGATGTTATATAAAATTTTACTAACCCTAAACCTCTACTAACCCTATACAACACTACACACACACATTAATGCACATATGATTATGTATTAAATATATAAATAAATAACTTTATATATATATATATATATATATATATATATATATATATATATATATATATATATATATATATATATATATATGTTATTAAAGAACATATATATTTATAATTAAAATAAACTCTAATATACGTATATAAATATAACTATTTCTTCTTATACTTATTCTTTACTTAATTAATTATAATATAAAACATTTCTAATACGAAAATCAAGTATTTCATATTATAATCCCTTTACTAAAATTTCGTCCTCGAAACTTCACATTAGAACCCCTTAATATGCATGTCCATCAATTAGCACATATACCATATCACTAACAGACAATCACAATAATAAAATCAAATGAACAAATGCGCTAATATGTAGGTTTCGACATTTGTATTCAATAAGAAAGATATGTTACTTTGTGTCTTTCTAGATATGGATCTAATTTCATTTTTCATTTACTTTATGGTTTTTATTATCCTTTTTATGTGATTTAATAAGTCTTTGTCATATAAATTTTTTATGAGTCTTCTTTTATGGAAGTATTATGTTTTCTTGAGTCTACAATGATGCAAAATTGCAATCAACTGCTGTGGAAGAATAAATATCAGTATGTATCTAAGATTTTGAATATTTTAAAGGGATCAAATAAGACAAACATGAGTTGTATAGTTAGAGATAATAAAGGTTGTTTGTTGCGTGTTTGTGCAAAATCATAGGCTGTCAACAATTTACAAAAACTGAACTATAATTTTGGCCTGATTATTGAGGATTGCTGGAAATTAAAAAAGCAAGGTTCCAATTTAATTATTAAATTTGTAAAGAGATATGCAAATCAAATGGCCTATGGCTTAGTAAAAGCAATTGATTTTGTGCCAGAACTTAATAGTTGGGGCTCTACTTCCCTTATATTTTTGAATGTTTTAGTTTCTAATATCTATTAATAATATTATCTTATTTTCAAAAAAAAAAAAAAAGGGTCTTTGATAGAAAATTTGAAAAGTTCATAGGGCTAAAAATGATTTTTCCTATAATGTTTTCAAATCCGATTTGGCCCAAAGTTTTAAATAGAGGTATAGTATACCGTATCAGTATCGGAATCAATATAACAAAATCGGACTGAATCAGATTGAATCGGACTGAATCAGATTGAATTGGACTGAATCGGTTGCCTCTACTATGAATTTTCTAAAAAGATTGGCAAATTAATCTAAATCAACAAGAAATGGACATAACGTCTAAAATATAAGATATTAAATTAATAAACACTTAAATAAGTACAGTTTAGCTTAGAGAAATTCAAATTACATCACTAATAATAATAAATCCATCTTATTTTATTAATTCATAAAAAACTATCTTATTTTATTAATTCATAAAAAACTATCTTATTTTATTAATTCATAAAAAATTATCTCATTCAAGATGAATATTGCGATAAAAAAAAGCCCTATGAATTAATCAATATATAAAGACTAAACATAGCCAAAATGTAAAATTCAATTCATAATTTACACTCTCAAATAAAAAATTATACAAAGAAATGAATTTTATAAAAATTATCAATAATATTCTAAATATATTGAAATACAAATAATGTAAAAAAGAATATACCAATAATTTACACTAATAAAATATAAAAAATATAAAATAATAATAATATAATAATAATATTTCTTTTACTGATACGACACACTCGTATCGTTAAATAATAATCGTATTAGTATGTATCAAGTGATTTAATATTGATTCAGGACTAGTTCTTATTAACACGTGTGTAATAGGTAAATAACGTATCAGACCTCTCAAAAACATATATGAAATGATCGATACGTAATGTATTGGCTGTTATTTAAAATTCTAATTTGGCCTTCGAATGGGTAGAGATAAATAGTCACGAGTCAGAGGTGAACTGAGATTAAACTGAAAATAATTAAATTAATATTATATAATATAAAAATTATAAATTTTATAAACAATTTAATAGAAAATTTTAAAATAATTTGGAAACAACATATTTTCTTTAATAAATTATATAAAAATAATTTTAGAATTTAAGTTAGTAATAGAATAATAGGTAATAAGAATTTTAAAAGTAATTATTTTTTTTGTGTAAATAAATTTGAGAGAAATTTATTTTTTAGTGTTAAAAAACTTAAATTTATTTACAGTATATTTAAATTTTACTATTAATTATGTTAGAGGATAGATATTAAAATTAATTTTACTATATAATTTTTTACATAGTATATTATTATTTTATAAGAGAATTTATTAGAAGATCATGTTGAGGGGTAAATAGCTCTAAAAATCACCAAACTTTAGTATTTTTTCAATATAGTCACAAAAGATTTTTTTTTTGCCGGGAAATACTGAAAGTTTAAAAAACTTTTCATAAGGAAGTCACTGACCGGAATTTATGCCTGAGAGAATGTTATGGCATGCCACATCATCAAATTTTGCCACATCATTGTGCCATATGTAATTAATTTTCTTAATTTTTATTTCATTTCTTTTCTCTTATTTTTCTTTTTTTTTTTTCCAAAAAATATTATTCTTTCTTAATTTTTTTTCTTCTCTCTTTCTTTCTACATAACATTAACCTAAAATTGAAAATGAACAAAAATCAAAACATTAGAAATCACAATCAATCCAAGAACTCACAAATCAAACACTAGAAAATGAATAAAAATTAAATACTAGAAATAAGAATCCATAAATTGAAATACCCCGAATTTTCATTTATTTTATAAAATTCTATTTTCGTACGGAAATGTATTATTTTATTATTTTCCTTGTTAAAGTAAGAATTGAAATTATATTTTACTAAATTATAAATATTCATATTATTTGAATGCGTATTATTAATGACAATTTTGATATAATATTACAATATTATATTATTATGATAAGGTTAATGTAGATTTTTGGAGAATTGTATTTTGGATTATATTTTGATATTTGAGTATTAATAAGGGTATTAATTATATTATAAGTTGATTATAGTATTTTATCGGATATTTGGATTTCCGTATAATTACTATAATTATCGTTAATAATGTTATTGATATATTTTCATGAGTATATGTTGTAAATTATTATTATTAATATGTGAATTATGAATTATTGTTAATTATTATTATTACTATCATTTTCATTATTATGATTATTGGTGGTATTATTATTATTAGTATTATTATTTTGTATATATAAATATGTGGTATTATGTTTATATAAATATATGTATATAGTATAATATGGTTTAGTATATATATATAACATAACGGGGTTGGACAAAAATTAAAAGGAAAAGAAAGCTGTGATTGGTTGGCCAAAGAAGCCAAACGGGGCGTTTTGGTTGAACAAAAACGGGCAGAACAGAAGCAGGAGAGAGGAGAGAGAAAGGGAGAGGCCGAGAGAGAGAGAGTCGGTGCTGGAGGTGTTCCGGCGGGCGGTGGCAAGCACCGCCACCACCGCTGGGTAGAGGTAGGACTGGCGACCTCGAGGGAGGTGGCAGCGTGACGATCGGCGGCAGCACGGCGGCGTACGCGAGGAGAGAAGGACCGCCGGCCACTGTAACTTTAAATCCATTTTTCTGCCGATTCCGGCAGTGAAATCCGGCGATCTTGGTGTCATTTTACTCCTGGAGATGAGAGCTTCACTTTGGTACCTACCTTGCCCCCTGAGGACCACCGGAGGAGGAGATCGGAAAATACCAAACTGTGGCTTTGGAGGCATTTTTCGGTGGCTGGAGGGCGAGTGCCAGTGAGTGGTGACTGGTTTTGTGCTCCTGGGGTTGAGATGAGTCTGCTGGTGTGGGGTTTCCCCTGATCCGCCACCACCGGCGGCGGCGCGTGGCCGGCCGGCGGTGGGGCGTGGTGCCAGCGCGTGGAGAGGTCCAGTGGTTCTGTTTTGACATTTTGGCACGATCCTCGACGTTTGTATGTTCGAAATTTGTGAAGGTGAACCCGGAACCCTTGTATTTCTGTTGGTATATGAGTTAATCTATGTTTAGTGGTTCTTAGAATATTTGTTAAGTTATCGAGTCTGTTTGGAGTTAAGTGTAATTCTTATCATGTTCATGTTCTCTGTTGCGAGGTGTCGGTGTCTGGCGTCTTCCTGGTTCCCAGGCTACTCTTCTGAGGGAAGCCGATCGGAAGCGTTGACAGTTAGGTGAGTGATACTCACTGATATATTATCCTATTTCCATTTCATATGCATTGCTGTGTGTATATATATACGTATATTATGCACTACTATTGCATCTATAAGCATGTGACATTTGACTGTGAGTGATGAATTGATATTCTGTATTCTGTACCATGTTATGGTTGTGTTTGATGGATGGAGGTCAGGAGGATACAGTACCACCTAGAATTATGGGATTGTTATGGATTATGATGAGATTCAGAAGATGAGCTATGACTGATGGATGCCGGCCGGGCCTGCTTATCGCCAGGGCTGCTGTCAGTCGGGTCAGAGCTGCATGGTACAGACCAGTGACGGCCGGGCCTCTTGGATATAAGAGACAGATTAATTGGATTCAGAGAGCCAGAGTAGGGGGATCGGCTCCCCATATTGAGTACTGAGTATCAGTGTGGTACTGTGGACCATACCCCATCCTTGCTTGATTTGATGATTTGTCTGTCTCTATGACACGGTGCATATCATGTGCATTAGATTCTATCTGTTGGATACCAATTTAATATATTAGCTAGTATCATTCACTGAGTCAAACGCTCATTCCTGTTCATCTTGTTGCTTTCAGGTCAGGGAATGAGCTGGGAAGGAATTGTAATTAAGTAGACTACCAATTTCCCTTCGGCAGTGATTTGTATTAATGAGATATTAAGAATGTATATAATAGAAGTACATTTGTAATTGTAACTCTAGAACTCCGCAATGTTACACTTTGTAATTGAGCTTTTTGTATTATTTTCAGTTATGTAATCTTTGAGGTTAAGCAGAACCTTTCTGTAATTTATGATTTTCTGGCAATTATGGAATAAATGATGTTGGGCCAATTTGATATTGGGTTATGTTGTGATTTCATTTGGTTCTGCTTACCTTGTTTGGGCCCATAGCCCTTTTCAGTTGGGCTTTTTGTCTTGTGGTATGGGTTAGGCTTACTACGGGCACTGGTAGCCACGTGCATGTCCCGTGTCCTAGTGCCGGTCACGTGCCCTCGGGATCGGGGCGTGACAAAGTGGTATCAGAGCAAAGATTTTGTGGCCTTTTATATTTTCAGTGTTGTGGGTCCTTGTTTCTATAACATGCGGAGTATAAAATTTCCAATTGTCGTCTTGAGTTTCCTTTGCTTCCAATTCAGCGATAACGTGGTGTTATGATGAATTTTATGTTTTTCTTAACCTTGTGATGTTAGTAGAATGTTGTCGAGATAAAGGTTCTTGGGTGAGTAGAATATGATTAGAGGGTATGAATTGGAATCTTATAAGGGATAGAATATTAAGTCTGTATGATTTGGGAATTCGAGGATCTCCGAGAACGTAATCCAGAAGGGTATAAAATGACTTTATTCAAAATTGTAAATGATTTGGGAATGGAATGTTTTAACTGAATTTAAAGATGATAATTGATTTTAAAGTATGATTTTAATACTTGTTTTGAGAATTTATTATTTTAGAACTCTGTACTCCTATCCAGTGTATATGTCTGTCTGCATTCATTGAGTCAGGCATCATAAAGTTATAAGTCATTATTCATACATCATTTCCTTCATGGATCATTGCATTAAGGTTGCATATTGTGTAGCATCCCTGGACACAGTACCTTGAGCTTTAAAATAAAAGTGAAAATATTTTAATTTTTACGAATGATTTTAAATAGTTTTGCACATTTAAATAAATTTGGATATACCTGCAGTGGATTGAAGTTCTCGGAATAAGATAATATTTGAGGTACTAGATTCTACATTATATTGTGGAAAGAATTAACGATTAAGTATTGAGTTCACTAAGGAAAAGAATTTTATTATAGCATATGATAGAGTTATTATTTGGGCATACTCATGAGGTGTATAGGTTAAGTTGAGATCAAAATGGAATGGCATAGATTAAGACAGATATATATCCTGTATAGAGATTTTTATTAAGTGTCTGTAAGAGTACTGAATTTATTGATTTTGTGTGGATAAATAGAAAGATTAGGAATATGAAAAAATCATAAGATGTTGATGGAAAATTTCAGAAATACGATAATGATATGGGTTAAATGTGCATGGTTGTGAGACAATAGTTGTCTAAGCGATGATATTAAAATATTTTATAGAGAATAAGTCTTAAATAAATTGTAAATTCTTGGTTAGTATTAGACTTATGGTGTAAATATGTGTGGAGTTAATAGAATTTCTTGATGACTCTATTATTATAAGGAATGCTGAGATAAAGGGTAAAAAATTTCTGGTTTTGTATATCAATTGGTGTGTAGGCATATATGCTGATTTCAAATTGATGAAATAAATTTTTTTTTATAAATATATATATATTGAGGAAATTAGTTATATCAAGTAGGAGTGGAAAGTAAATTATTTAGTATTGATGTGTTTTATTCGATGAAATGATTATGGAAATTCCTATGGGACTTATTCTCACAATGAAATTTAATGGAAATTACAAGTTTGATGAGATATTAGACATAAGAATATTTATCAAGGTTATTAGAGATTAAGTAATAATTATTCGTCTGGAAATGCATTAAGAAATATTAAGAGTCTTATTAGCTTAGAATTATTTGTTGGAGTTTTATCTGGTTGATGTAATGAATAATACATGGTAGTAAGAAGTTAGGCATTAATATTAGCTTTAGTATTCATAAGTACTTAAAGACAAGATATGTTTAAGGTTATGATTGATTGATGTGAAATCAAGGGTTGTGTTAGTGTGAGCTGTGATTAAATCAAAGGTATAGAAATACGGAATGATTAGTTAATTGCTGTAAGGTTTAAGAGAACAGATTGGATATTGATATTGGAAGAATTTTATTGGAGGTTTAAGTGTGTAACTTTATGTCTTGTTAAAGTTGTTTGTTTTGTTTCCTTGCCTTTGGGTTTGGCTGTGTATCAGAGTGCGCAGTGGAAGTGTGGTAGAGAAGTGTAGTTGTAAAGTGTTGTGTTTGAAAATTCGAGGACGAATTTTCTGAAGGAGGGAAGATTGAAATACCCCGAATTTTCATTTATTTTATAAAATTCTATTTTCGTACGGAAATGTATTATTTTATTATTTTTCTTATTAAAGTAAGAATTGGAATTATATTTTACTAAATTATAAATATTCATATTATTTGAATGCGTATTATTAATGGCAATTTTGATATAATATTACAATATTATATTATTATGATAAGGTTAATGTAGATTTTTGGAGAATTGTATTTTGGATTATATTTTGATATTTGAGTATTAATAAGGGTATTAATTATATTATAAGTTGATTATAGTATTTTATCGGATATTTGAATTTCCGTATAATTACTATAATTATCGTTAATAATGTTATTGATATATTTTCATGAGTATATGTTGTAAATTATTATTATTAATATGTGAATTATGAATTATTGTTAATTATTATTATTGCTATCATTTTCATTATTATGATTATTGGTGGTATTATTATTATTAGTATTATTATTTTGTATATATAAATATGTGGTATTATGTTTATATAAATATATGTATATAGTATAATATGGTTTAGTATATATATATAACATAACGGGGTTGGACAAAAATTAAAAGGAAAAGAAAGCTGTGATTGGTTGGCCAAAGAAGCCAAACGGGGCGTTTTGGTTGAACAAAAACGGGCAGAACAGAAGCAGGAGAGAGGAGAGAGAAAGGGAGAGGCCGAGAGAGAGAGAGTCGGTGCTGGAGGTGTTCCGGCGGGCGGTGGCAAGCACCGCCACCACCGCTAGGTAGAGGGAGGACCGGCGACCTCGAGGGAGGTGGCAGCGTGACGATCGGCGGCGACACGGCGGCGTACGCGAGGAAAGAAGGACCGCCGGCCACCGTAACTTCAAATCCATTTTTCGGCCGATTTCGGCAGCGGAATCCGGCGATCTTGGTGTCATTTTACTCCTGGAGATGAGAGCTTCACTTTGGTACCTGCCTTGCCCCCTGAGGACCACCAGAGGAGGAGATCGAAAAATACCAAACCGTGGCTTTGGAGGCATTTTTCGGTGGCTGGAGGGCGAGTGCCGGTGAGTGGTGACTGTTTTTGTGCTCCTGGGGTTGAGATGAGTCTGCTGGTGTGGGGTTTCCCCTGATCCGCCACCACCAGTGGCGGCGCGTGGTGCCGGCGCATGGAGAGGTCCAGTGGTTCTGTTTCGACGTTTTGGCACGATCCTCGATGTCTGTATGTTCAGAATTTGTGAAGGTGAACCCGGAACCCTTGTATTTCTGTTGGTATATGAGTTAATCTATGTCTAGTGGTTCTTAAAATATTTGTTAAGTTATCGAGTTTGTTTGGAGTTAAGTGTAATTCTTATCATGTTCATGTTCTCTGTTGCGAGGTGTCAGTGTCTGGCGTCTTCCTGGTTCCCAGGCTACTCTTCTGAGGGAAGCCGGTCGAAAGCGTCGACAATTAGGTGAGTGATACTCACTGATATATTATCCTATTTCCATTTCATATGCATTGCTGTGTGTATATATATACGTATATTATGCACTACTATTGCATCTATAAGCATGTGACATTTGACTGTGAGTGATGAATTGATATTCTGTATTTTGTACCATGTTATGGTTGTGTTTGATGGATGGAGGTCGGGAGGATACAGTACCACCTAGAATTATGGGATTGTTATGGATTATGATAAGATTCAGAAGATGAGCTATGACTGATGGATGCCGGCCGGGCCTGCTCATCGCCAGGGCTGCTGTCAGTCGGGTCAGGGCTGCATGGTACAGACCAGTGACGGTCGGGCCCCTTGGATATAAAAGACAGATTAATTGGATTCAGAGAGCCAGAGTAGGGGGATCGGCTCCCCATATTGAGTACTGAGTATCAGTGTGGTACTGTGGACCATACCCCATCCTTGCTTGATTTGATGATTTGTCTGTCTCTATGACACGGTGCATATCATGTGCATTAGATTCTATCTGTTGGATACCAATTTAATATATTAGCTGGTATCATTCACTGAGTCAAACGCTCATTCCTGTTCATCTTGTTGCTTTCAGGTCAGGGAATGAGCTAGGAAGGAATTGTAATTAAGTAGACTGCCAATTTTCCTTCGGCAGTGATTTGTATTAATGAGATATTAAGAATGTATATAATAGAAGTACATTTGTAATTGTAACTCTAGAACTCCGCAATGTTACACTTTGTAATTGAGCTTTTTGTATTATTTTCAGTTATGTAATCTTTGAGGTTAAGCAGAACCTTTCTGTAATTTATGATTTTCTGGCAATTATGGAATAAATGATGTTGGGCCAATTTGATATTGGGTTATGTTGTGATTTCATTTGGTTCTGCTTACCTTGTTTGGGCCCATAGCCCTTTTCAGTTGGGCTTTTTGTCTTATGGTATGGGTTAGGCTTACTACGGGCACTGGTAGCCACGTGCATGTCCCGTGTCCTAGTGCCGGTCACGTGCCCTCGGGATCGGGGCGTGACACAAATATTCTTATTAAAACTCTAAGAACCCATAATCAATTCAAGACCCGTTTTGCCCTTTCCTTCAAGCACCTAGGATGATTTAACACAAATCTATCTTGAACTACCAAAATCACTCAAGGACCAAAACCCCAACTTGAAGAAGAGAATGGTGCTAGCAGTGGTGATGAAGCTCAAGCTCGCGATTCCAATGCCCATTGGATCAAACTCTTCGACGGCAGCTTGCAATCCCTTTCAATGCTTTTAATATGAAAGGAACAAGAAGTAACACACATCAAATGCTTCTAGATTTCCTCTTATTACTAGAATCAGACTCAAAAATCTCATCTTGTCTGATGTCTCTTTTTCTCCTCAGTCCATGTTCACCAAATTAAGCAAACTTAACCAACCCAAAACCAATGCGAAATAATAGTTTCAAAGCAAAATGCAATCACCGCAAATAGATGAATCAAAAATTCAAAAAGGGAAATGATGTCGTTTTAGAGATTCAAGTGATAGAACTGAGCTTCAAAAATCGCAATTAGATTGTCTATGTCGATCTTCGAAACCTTCAGGGTTTGAATTTCCCTGAGGAATTGAGTAACGTCACTTCCTTTTGACTCAATTTTTAATTTCATTGCTTTTGATTTCTTTTTGCAGAGAAAGATTAAAGATTGATGAAGAGTGACTATAACAGAGAAGAACATAGAAACTCAATAGACCCAAAATCGTGGAGGTGAACGACGAAGGGGAAACGATGGTCTCTGATACTCGCGTCAATATTGGACTAGCTAGGGCACGTATGATATGGAGGGTGAGCAAAGTTTGATGGAAGAGAGGAGAATTTATGGGTGGATTTTGTTTAGTTAATCGCTATGGTGAGTAATGGAATTGAGTGGAGGATGGAAGGTTTGATGGTGGTGAAGAGTGAGGATTTATGGGAGGACCAGAATGAAAAGCAAAGTAAATTGATGATTTTGGTTTTGGAGAGATAAGAGAAAAGAAAAAAAAAAAAGAAGAAAAAAAATAATTTTTTTGAAAAGATAAAATAAAATAAATAAAATAAAAATTAAGAAAATTAATTACACATGGCATGGTGACATAGCAAAATTTGATGATATGGCATGCTATATAATCTCTTCAAGGCTTGGATTCCGGCCAATGACCTCTCTATGAAAAGTTTTTAAAACTTTTGATATTTCTTGGCAATAAAAAATTTTTTTATGACCATATCAAAAAAATCACTAAAATTTGGTGATTTCTAAGGCTATCCACCCTCATGTTGAGTGTAAATAATTGGGAGCTGCATAAAGTTGGTCATGGGTCATGGGTACAAATCATGTCGAAGAAAAAACTTTTCAATTGAAAAAAAGATGGCTTAGATTTTATTTTGGCCAAAAAACGGCGCCATTTGGCATGTAACTTTAAATTGGAAAACAAAAGTAGCCAAAAACCATTTGACTCGAAAACCCGCCCCGGATACCATTTGATTAAAAAAATCTGACTCAGATCGGGTCACCGGGTACTTGTTTATCGGATTTATATTGAATGGGTAATATAGATGATACGGTCCGACTTGTGATTCAATTTCTGGGTTGTCCGATCGGATTGGCCGGACCGGCCGGATTTGACAGCAATGATTTTAGCAAAAAATCGACTTATACGTTGTCGTTTAAAGAAACTTTTCTCTCTTTTAGCCTTTTCTGACTCGTTTTCTGCGAGAGGGAAAAAGAAACAAGGAGAAAGGACAGAGGCGAAGAGAGGTGAAAATGCCGGTGGCAAGACCGGAAACATCTGATTCGAGAATCATCGCTCACATTGACATGGACTGCTTCTATGTTCAAGGTCTTGTACATCTTCTCTCTCTTTTGCTCTCTTCACATCTGATTATATCTATAGCTTCCTTATTACTTTGTATTTTTTCAATTGTAGTGGAACAGCGGAAACAGCCACAATTAAGGGGTTTGCCTACTGCTGTTGTGCAGTACAATGAATGGAAAGGTGGTGCCTTGATTGCTGTTAGCTACGAAGCTCGAAACTTTGGAGTCAAACGGTAAGTAAATTTTGGATTTTTTATTTTTATTTATTTTTGATATGCATTTTGTTCAATTTAATTTTAGTTCCATGCGAGGTGAAGAAGCTAAGGAAGTTTGCCCTCAAATTCAGCTTGTACAAGTCCCTGTAGCTCGTGGTAAAGCTGATTTGAATGGTTACCGCAATGCAGGTTCTGAGGTTGTGAGATTTTACAGTTTTCATGGTGTCAAGATTATAATTTGTGATTTACATTGAAAAATTTTCTCATCTTCATTTTTTTTTAAAAAAAAAATTAAATTTGTAGGTAGTTTCTATTCTTGCAAGGAAGGGTCGGTGTGAGAGGGCTTCTATTGATGAAGTTTATCTTGACCTTACTGATTCTGCTGAAGCTATGCTTAAAGAATGGCCTCCAGAGAGCTTGCAAGTAATTGATGAGGAAGCACTCAAATCACATGTTTTAGGGCATAAGAATGAGGTATAAGACAATGTTTGATGCTAATTCTTATTGTCCAGAATCCAGATTAACATCCATGGTTCTCTCATTATATGGTTTTCTTAGCTAATTTTTAATAACCCTGATCCTGTAATTCCCTTTAAGGAAAAAAAAAAATCACACATCCACCCTATTATGAAGTGAAAGTTGTGCCTCTCAGTTTATATTATTTTCCTTGCTTCTCTATAAACAAACAACATAAAAGACGAGAAGCTTTCATTTCCTTTCTCTTCGTTCCACTATTATAGAAGCATTGTTCTAGAAGCCTTAACTATTTGTTCTCATAAATCCAGACATTGAGTGAATTGTGGTAACACAGAAACAAAATCTGAATTTTGAGTAGACCTGATAGTGCCTAATCATTGGTGGAGTTCTATTTTATTTTTATTTTTCCCCCTCTCACTTAGAATTTTCATACTTGACTTTACATTGAGTCAGAATGGAAATGATGCCAAAGAAAATGTGAGGGAATGGCTATGTAGGAGTGATGCTGATCGCCGTGACAAGCTATTAGCATGTGGGGCACTCATAGTTGCAGAACTTAGGATTCAAGTTTTGAAGGAGACTGAATTTACATGTTCTGCTGGTATTGCTCATAATAAGGTAGGAAAGTGTCTGTAATTTTTTGGTTTCTTCTCTAATAAGTATGATCTTATTTAAGTTCATTTATTTTTTTTTAAGTTGAATATGATGCCCATGACTATATATGGATTTGTTTAGTAGATGCTTGCCAAACTTGCAAGTGGTATGAATAAACCCGCTCAACAAACTGTTGTGCCCTTCTCTTCTGTGAAAGAGTTGCTTGATTCATTGCCAATCAAGAAAATGTAAGTTTCTTTGGTCACATATGTGGTTTCAAATAGCAAAAAATGTTAAGTTGAAATGCCATACGTGGCTACAAATGTTGAGGCATAGATTGAAAATGTTCCCTTTTTATGTATTTTTTTTTCCTTTTGAGGTTGATGTGCTCATATGGAATGTAATTTCTTATTTGATTGTAGGAAACAGCTAGGAGGGAAACTGGGGACTTCCTTACAAATTGACCTGGGTGTAAACACAGTTGGAGATCTGCTGCAGTTTTCAGAGGAGAAACTGCAAGATCATTATGGCAGAAATACAGGGTAAAAATATTGATTACTACAAAGAATATAAATGTTGTAATTTCTCAGATTAAATATTTTTCTGTTAAATGTGTTGAAGCTTTGGTAAGATGTAAAAATTTGGAAGTTGCTAAACTTCTATTCCACTGTTGATTCTGAATAGATTAAAGCATGGTGCTTTCTTCCAACTCAATTCTTGTAGATGTAGTTTTTAAACTTTTCTTAGGATGTACATTACTTTCTTTTCTTCATTGCTTCTCAACCATTTAGATGCTCTCAACTACATTTTTTTGTTTTTTAATTCTTAATGCTGGATCTATCCCATGGAAGAAAGATTATGCATGCTGAGTAAGAGTTATTTTTTGTGTACATAGTCATCAAACAATTGTCAAAATACTACTCCTAATCCCTATTTTTCACCTGAACTCCAGTACATGGTTGTGGAACATTGCTAGAGGAATCAATGGGGAAGAAGTTCAGGGACGCCTTCTTCCTAAGAGCCATGGTTCTGGAAAGACATTTCCGGGTCCTCGGGCTTTAAAGACAATTGTTTCTGTAAGAATTTTATTTTAATCCAATAAATGCCATTTTGTGCACAATGCTGTATTTTGGCTTCATGCACTCATCAAGTGTAGAGTTTATTGATTTAATATATAGTTTTAAACAAAAGAAATGTGTTTTATAGGTCGTTGTAATTTTCCAATTATTTCTATGAATTTCGTTAGAATTTGCTTTAATTCACTATTTAGTTGAATAGCTCCTTGCGTTTATTGACTAAACAAGATTCACCATGTTCTTATACCCTTCTTACCAATCTAGCCTGCTTCCCAACTACTTGGCATGGGTGCTGCCACATTCATAAATCACCATTTTGACATGGTACTTGTTGGGTACTTCCCTATATTGTACAGGTCCAATAATTTAACATGTGTTACAAATATGAAAAATATAATTTGTCTTTGGAAGCATATTTGGTGTATTTGAGAAGTTGATAAAGTATTGTTGTATCATTAAATGAATATTGTAAATGATCTCTCTCTCTCTCTCATATGGATTTCTTTTGTCATATCTCACAATGTATACGTGATGCCAACAAGGACCTTTTGTTCGTAGTATCAAGAGTTCTATAACTGTTATGTACACTAATTGTTGAGGAATTTTCAAAATAATAATTTGATGTAATGATGATGTGAGCCTTAGGAGAACCACAAGGGGTTGGAGAGCCCAAAGTTCATATAAACCTCACATTGAAATTCCATACTTTCAATGTGGGATCCAATTCCCATAATTTGCAGCTAGGATCGTAACATTCCACCAAGCTCTGCAGTCCTGGCATCCATGTGTGCTGGCTGGATGCTAGGCTTTTCCTAGCCCCGGGCAGACACTGCAATGCCATCGTCACCACCTGCACTGCTCGATTGCAACTGGGAGAAATGGTGGTTGACTCTGATACCAATTGATATGAACCTTAGAAGAACCACACTCCAAAAGCTAGCCCAAGGGGTTGGAGATCCCAAAGTTCATATAAACCTCATATTGAAATCCCATACTTTTAATGTGGATCCAATGCCTTGCAACCAGGATTGTAACAAATGACTTTGTCTTGAGCAATTAAATTTGTTTGAAGGAGAAGTTTTATTTGCTTTGCTCTAGTTTTCAGATTTACTTAACATATAAATTTCATTTTCTAAATATTGAGTTTTACATAGTTCTGATAGGCAATCTGACGTAAAGGATGGTTTTGGTGTGTCCATGTTTGACCTAAGCAGCTTGCATCATTAACAAAATGCATCTGAACATATGGCATATTACTATATTTCTTTTCTCAGGTTCAACACTGGCTCAATCAACTCTGTGAGGAGCTCAATGAACGTCTATGCTCTGATTTGGACCAAAACAAGCGGATGGCACGCACTCTTACTTTGCATGCTAGTGCATACCAGGTACTGACTTTCTACCTGACCAGTTCATTAACCTTTTCTTTTTTTTTTTTTTTTTTTTTTTTTTTTTTTTTTTTTACCTTCACAGCTTTCTTTTACCTTCATTTTTTCCCCATCAAATACCATGCAAACCTCCAATAAAGTTTTTTTTTTTTTTCCTGATTAAGAGTTGTCCTGCAGTCAAGTGATTCAGACTCACATAAAAAGTTCCCTTCAAAGTCTTGTCCTTTGAGATATGGGACTTCCAAGATTCAAGAAGATGCATTGAACCTATTTCAAGCTGGATTGCGTGAATATTTAGGGTCATATGGAACCAAGATTCAAGGAAGTCATCAAAATAGATGGGGAATAACATCTCTTTCTGTTTCAGCAAGTAAAATTGTTGCTGTACCTTCTGTAAGTTTGATAATATTTAGTTTTTCATGTATCTGGAGCTGATGCTTTTTCTAGACTTTAGTATTTTTGGGGTTTTCCTATCAAGTTCCTTTGTATTCACTGACTACATTCCAAAAAACCAAATCATGCAAATAGGTTTCCTATCAAGGAAAAAAGAACCTTTGCTTGGCATATGATTATCAGACATGTTGCTTTTATGCCCTCTCTTTTTGTGCTCAAGATAAATATTTTCTGTTGCTAAGTGGTTCTTAGCTCGAAACATGGTCCTAGGCTTAGAAAGATTCAAGCTCCATTAGGATGAGGAAATTGAATTATTCGGAATTTCAAAATAAGAGTAATGAACGTTGCATCACTTAAATTGTCTTTTTTGGGTATGAATATTCAAAACAAAGTTGGGGTTGAAATGACTAGAACTATTCTGATAGCTAACGCGTGGATAGTGGAGGACCTGCATTTGCAGGCAATTTAATGGCAGTGATGGAAGCAATAATCCAGCCAAGGCTTTTCAATAGAGGTATGGTGGTAGACTGGTAGTGGTGGTGTGATGGTGACTCATTATTGGTTATGATGGTTGTAGTGGGCTGTAAGTGGTGGGTAATAGGTAGGGATATTTGTGCTGCACTGATAATGCCGTTGGCGATGATGATGGTGCTGAGGTTAATATTGCAATAGTGGTGGCAGCAATATTAATTGAAGTGCAACTGCAGTGAATTAAGCATCGATACAGGAGAAGTGCTTAGTGACTGCACTTTTGCTCCCCCATATATAGAAACTTGTAAGCCACATCCTTGGTGGAATTTTAGACAAGAGATTTGCTGATCCCCTCTTTAGATGTCCCCAAAATTTAGAATTGCTTAATTAATGTTACAGATTTTAGTTGAAAATTCCAAAATTCCTTAAATTTTGTTGTGTGAATCATTTCATAATTCATTCAAATGCAACTAGAATTTCATCTTGATTGAATCAATCAGTTTAATGCATTGTATCTTTCTGGTAGGGAACATGCTCAATTATGAAATATTTTCAAGGCCAATACCCATCCTACTCTTCTTCAAAGCAAATGCCAGATAACTTCATCCAAGAAGATGCACCATTATCATCCTCAGGTGATTTTGGTTTTAGAATTGACATTTATATATTTTAGTTATAGTTTTATTTTTTATCTTCTGTTATTTCCTGTCACAATTTAATGAAGAATTCATGTCAGCTACTGAAGACAATTCAGAACTGAAATCAGTTGAGCCACATATTGATTTTCCCTGTTTGGATCAACAAGAACAGAAAGGCACTGCATTGACAGATCAGGTTTCATCGAAAGCAACTCCTTTAGTTTATATATATATATATATATATATATATATATATATATATATATATATATATATAGATATATATATGTTTATTTATTTATTTGTTACAGGAGAAGTGCTTAGTGAGTCTGCACTTTTGCTCCCCCATACATACAAACTTTTAAGCCACATCCTCGGTGGAATTTTAGACAAGAGATTTGCTGATCCCCTCTTTAGATGTCTCCAAAATTTAGAATTGCCTACTTAATGTTACAGATTTTAGTTGAAAATTCCAAAATTCCTTAAATTTTGTTGTGTGAATCATTTCATAATTCATTCAAGTGCAACTAGAATTTCATCTTGATCGAATTGATCGGTTTAATGCATTGTATCTTTCTGGTAGGGAACATGCTCAATTATGAAATATTTTCAAGGCCAATACCCATCCTACTCTTCTTCAAAGCAAATGCCAGATAACTTCATCCAAGAAGATGCACCATTATCATCCTCAGGTGATTTTGGTTTTAGAATTGCCATTTATATATTTTAGTTATAGTTTTATTTTTTATCTTCTGTTATTTCCTGTCACAATTTAATGAAGAATTCATGTCAGCTACTGAAGACAATTCAGAACTGAAATCAGTTGAGCCACATATTGATTTTCCCTGTTTGGATCAACAAGAACAGAGAGGCACTGCATTGACAGATCAGGTTTCAGCGAAAGCAATTCCTTTAGTTTATATATATATATATATATTTGTTTAGTTTGCATGTTTAGATACTATTTGAATCTGAAACCTGTTGGAGGAAAAAAGCAATTATGTCATATAAATATTTGGACAGCTTGCTTTAATTTGTTAAAAACATTAAGAAAAGACTTGCATAGGAATTTGGCGCTTTCTAGTGCAGTTTCTTCAAATAACTGAATTAAGATTTGGAGCCTGTAAACTGCTCCCCTTGTCAATTTGTTAGTAGAAAAGTTTGTCTTAGATGCATTAATATGCTTCACGTTCTGTGTCTCAAGTGAAATATTTATTACATTTGCTTTTTCACTTGGTCGTTTTACTCTTTACATTTTGCATATCAATGTGACATCTTTATGTATGTATTGATTTTATTGGTTCTTTGAATGGTGAAAAAAAAAAAAGAAAAAAAAAATCTACTGTCTATCTATCTCCAGCTCTTCTATTAGAAACCTTTTGTATGAGTTTTGGTGCATATAGTTTTTCCTCGGATGCCATAAGATTTCATTATTTGAAAAGGATATCTCAAATTGATTTGTCATGTTTGCAAAGTGAAGTATCTTCTCTCTCCATATGTTTTTTCTTTGAAAGATATGTTTCTATCATTATTTGCAAAATAAGATCATCTTTTGCATCGTGGAAAACTGAAGGCCAGTGATAATGGTCCTTTATTTCCTACTTCTTGAGAGAGATAACTTCCATTCTTATCTTATTTGAAAGTGAAGACTGGAGTGATAAACAACAAATGAAAGATTAAAGAAGAAATTTATTTATTCTTTTCCTCCTTATTTTAGAGTTTATTATATTTTGCTTTGCTGTTATAGAATCACTCCTCTTGAATAACACTTACCTTGTATACTTGGAAATACAGGTGATCTGGTCCAGCCTGGGGAACCCTGGGTGTGGGTCTGGGCGACTTGGATTTGACCCCCTGGTCCAAACCTGTACCCAAATCTGGGTGAACCAGCTGGTTGAATTTTTCTTTTTTTTTTTTTTTTTAATTCTGGTTGGAACCAGTGGTTTTGACTGGATTTTTTGCTTGAACCTGGCGGGTCCAAGTCTGGATTGCCTAAATCTTGAACCTGACGGGTTGTACCTGACTCGGACCAGTTAACAGGTCTACTTGGAAGTTAGTATTTAGCTTGGAGGGGGACTGTCGAGCCCATAGAATTAATCACTTAGCCACAATCTGTAAATGCTTATTTTATTTTGTAATATTTCTTTTGTTTATGCTTTAATATATAAGTTGCATTCTTCTCTATCATTGTATAGGTTTAGGGTTACTAGATGGTAATGTCAAATTGTGGAAACCAATACATTTCCAAAAAATATAAGGTTCTGTTGTTTGCAGGGTTCATTCTGCCCTTCACCCAAACAACCAAAAGATGGCTTTACCCTGGAAACTTCACGGCCATTGCCCTCAGGTGTTATCTGGTTACATTGAACATAGCTTGTGTTTCCTTTAGTGATCTTTTAATTTTATGTTCCACATGGTAATTGAGATTAAATGTTCATTCAGGGAGTGAAAGTTGCTCAGGAGTAAACGAAAGCAACTTGCAAGGATGTTTCTCTAGGAATGATGCTAAGGCTAGATTGCTGACTTTAGAACGATCAGAACAGAAAAGAGATGCTTTAAAAGACAAGGTAAAAGTTTGCAGTTGCTCATACCGCAGCTGAATATTTCCTTCTCTTCCACCTTAATATGACAACAAAGATTTTTTTCTAGTTGAAACTTTTATATTTGATTACTTTTGGTATACGGTGGTCTTGAAGAATTTAAGGAGGTTATGAAGGCATGTGGACAACTAAATTTGTCTCTTTAATAATTGGCTGTTAAAATCATTAGGCATAACTGTCAGTCTATACTTTGAAAACTCACTTTTCTTATCAGGTTTGCCATCAGAGGCTTCATTCTGTTATAAGTTATATCTATTTATCTATTTATTTTGTTCTTTTTATATAAGTTTGCACTGTTTTTGGGGTTACCTTTATGTAGTTTTACTGTTTGGATAATTTTTTTTTTTTTGGCCAAAAACTGCTCGGATAATTTGGCTCTCTAAAAATGAATCACAACCTGGTTGGTCAACTAAAACCGTAGATATTTCCCAATTAAAACTTCCTTGAGGACCAGGGGTTATAATGCTTGAGATTATAGTAATTTTAGTACTTGATGGTTCAATACAACGATGTACTTATTCATACTTATGCATGTAGATACTGGGGTGTATGATTGTATTTGCTGATCAGAAGCAGTTCAATAAAACTATTTTTTTTTGGTTTGGCACTTGCACTGTGATTCTATACACCATGTTGATATTTATGCTTCTAATATTTTTTTTTCCTCTTTCTTTGCATTATTTTTATTATGTTGTATCAGGGGACAATCTTCAAATTTTTAAAGAGTTGTAATCCCTCTTGCTCTTCACCAAAACTGGAGAATGTGGACATGGTTAAAGGTACTAAAGCTTTTTCATCTTTGGGTATCTTGAAATTCCATTATGCTTGTTATTCTCCTCACTGAGAGTTGAATTTTGATTCAAAATATAACTAATAAGTTGAGCTGCTAAAGGAGAGTCTTTTTGCAGAGTGTAGGACAAATGATGGCAGGCATAGTTTAAGTCATAATGTACAGAGTGAAGCTTGGAATTACAAGATTGATGAGATTGATCCATCTGTGATCGATGAATTACCCCCAGAAATCCAAAATGAAATTCGGGATTGGCTTCACCCTCGCAAGCGGTCTAATATTGGTAAACGAGGTACCATAGCGCACTATTTTTCACCAACAAAAGCAACGTAGGCAATTTCAAGATAATAGTACCCTGACAGACTGTATATAGAAGTATTGCATATCCTAGATGAGACTTTTAAGAAGCATTGTGCTAGAGGATTTCAGTTGATTCTCTTCTTTAGGGATAATTACATTAGACCCATAAAAATTAATTATGTTTGGGTTAAATCCATTTAATGACATCGGTATATTGTGTGATATGAGAAAAGATGCAACATACGGGCTTATTGTACATTGTAAATAAAACTAAACTTTACATTGTATTATGTTACCTTGTATGTAAAGTTGAGTGGAACGATTGATAATTGATAATATGATGGTTTTATTTACGCTGTAAGGTTGTCATTTGTATGGGTTTCGAAATGATGCAATTGGTATGATTCAATTCTATGAATCTTTTAAAAAAAAAAGGGTTGAGGTAAATAAATGTAGCTGATCATCAAAAATTTCCTAAATTATAGCTTTCCACTTCTTTTAAATGTTACGCCTAAAATCGTTATGGGGGGATGTGGGCAATCATTAGGTGGTGGTCATGGCATGGCAACTACAGAAAGGGTGGAGGCCATGACCACGACGTTAGTGATGGTGGTGATAATGGAGGTGTTGACGGAGGTGGTGGGGTGGTACTTGTGGTGTGATGATGTTAGGGCAGGGTGGTGGTGAATTTAGATTTCTTGAAGGTCTTTTTTTTTTTCTCCAACAAAAAAGTTTTGATAGTTATCTTTCGAGTAAATTTATAATTATATAATTTTCTAAACTAACTATTTAAATTTTTTTTATTTGTAACTACTTAAACTTGTCTATGACTTTCCTCAAAGAAAAAAAAAAAAAAAAAAAAAAAAAAAAGAAGAAGAAAATTGTCTGTGACTTCTAAAATAATACTGTAACTTAAAATCTTAATGTTATGCAAACTAACTGTGCAAAACACAGTTAAATATTTGAGAGAACAAAAAATTCATACGTTTAAATTTGTTATTTATTATTAAAAGTAAATGGGCATAAAAGGATATAATATATTAATTATATAATATATCCTTTTATATATATTATCCATTTATAATAATTAATTATATATTATTAGATAAATACTAACAAGGAATTAGATTTAATAAATAATTAAAACAATATTATAAATTCAATTTAATATTAGATAATACTAACGAGTTATAATTTGGATAATATTAACAAGTAATTATTTTTTATTTAGAATAAATAATTAATTTCTTAAAAAGCAATAGTAATGCCACAAGTAATTGTAATAATATACTATAATTTTTTATTTAGGGATTTTATTTAGTAAATAATTAAAATAATATATTATTGTTAGATAAATTTAATTTTATTAATTAAACCTTTAAATTTATAATAATCATTCTAATTTTTAAAATTTTATTTTTATCTAAATGCAACTTATCAAATTTTCATATCTTATAAAGGTTATGTTTGGTTAACAGAATAAAATACATAAAAAATAAAATAATTATTCTTGAAAAATATAATAGAGTAAGAATAAAATAATTATTTCAATTTTATAATTTGATTTATAGTATAAATAACTATTTCATTCATATAAATGACTATAACATCCTTCTAAATTAATTTCATTATTAATATTAAAATTAAATATAATTTTACTAAATTTTATTCAAGAAATAATTTAAATACATAATAAATAAAATTTTTATTTGACTTAAAATTTAAAAAATAAAAATCTGAAAATAAAAAAATAAGGCAATAGTGATGAGTTTGGACTTGCTAATTTTTTTTTAGAGGTAAAAATGAAAATGCTCTATTTTATAGTCTAAAAAATACTAATTTTTTACTTTTTTGTATAATATATATTTCATAAAAATTGCATAATTACTATTCTATAAAATTAATATTTTTTGTCTGAAATTTGAACCAAAACTTAAAATAATTATTTCACATAGAATAACTATTCTATTTATTAACTATTCCATGAACCAAATATATCAAAAAGGTATTACAATAAACCTTTTATTTGCACCACTCCATATTGGTTAAATTTTTTTTCAAGATCGGTATATGGAAAAAGTTCCTTTTGAAAGTATTGATTAAATTTTTAAGTTTATTACTAAACTATGTCAATTAATTTTTTTTTTTTTAGCAAATTATGTCTATTAAAATGGAAAGAATAGATGCACTTCATTAATTAAAAAGAAAAGGGCTTTCAGAGTGTTGATTTTTCGAAAGAGTTGGATAAAAAGACACAATAATGACAATGGACAACAAAGGAAAAATGAATTTTTATAGATGATATGGTGAAAATAATTATAAAATTAATATCATGTTGTTATAAAATTAAAGAGAATAAAAAAAATTCATGAGATAAAAGAATAAAAATTTTTAAAATTTTTTTTTTTATTATCAAACGTATCATATCATAAGATACCTCTATTTATAAGCTTACAAGAAACTTCAAAGGTTATATAGAATTTTAATATTCATATGTTACAATTACAAGTAATGATAGTTATGGGGAATGAGTTTAGAAAATGAATTGACATCCATAATCATAGCATATATAAGATTCCTTTTTGGATGTCCATTACACAAACATACGCCTCATTAAAAAAACTTTGCTAAGTAAAAACTCGGCGGGAAAAAATCCCAGTTAATAAAAAAGGTATAGTATGTATTTTTTCTCTTAAATTAATGTGACTTGAGATCTTTATATCTTCCCAATTCAAATAGCCTTATACTATAATTTCTCTAAAATATATACTTAATGATATTTTAGTAATATCTATATATAATAATTTATTTATAACACTCTCCCTTGAATATTACTTGCATCATGAATATGTCTCGTTAAAAATCTCACTAAAAAAATCTAGTGGGAAAAAAACATAGCTAAGGAATAGAATACAATTCATACGCTATTCTATTATTGTATAGATTGTCTCTTTAAAATCTTTAGTTAAAAAAATCTTGTAAAACAAAAACTTGACTAAGAAAAAAGAGTATAATCTTATACTAATTTGCTATTCCTGATGAGGACAACATTTTAAGACGGCGCACATCAATAAATAAAACAAGTTGTTCAAATATAACATTAAGTAAAGACTTAGTAAATAAGTCTATTATATTATCACTTAAGTGAAGTAGGTAGATATCAATTTTATCACTATTCTGGAACTTATGCGTGTAAAAGAATTTGGGTAAAATATGTTTAGTTCAGTTAACCTTGATATATCCACTTTAATTTGTGCAATATAAGTTGCATTAATTTCAAACAACATAATGAGAGTATCTTTTATTGGGGTATTTCAAGATCATAGTTTGCTTTATAGAATTCTATGAAATTATAGCACTACCATAAGCAAACACATCATTAGGATGAAATCTATCATTATAGGGATCAAGTAAATACCTAGCATTGTAAAATAATGCAATAAGTGTTTTACACCACTCCAGTATCTATTAGTAGGTGCAAAGCTTATACCTAGCTAGGAAATTTATTGTAAATGCAATCTTAAACTTGATGCAATTAACTATGGTACTTCAGGACCAAATAACTTTTTGTTATATTCTTTAGGTCTAAAAGAGTTTTTCTTCACTTCTAGTGAGTGAACCACTTATTTATGTGCTAAAGGGAAAAGATTTATTTATACAAAACTGCTTACTATCCTATGGTCTTTTTATGAGCGAACCCATTTTCGTATATTAAGGTGGTGCTATTAATACATACATGGCACAACCAAAAGCTAATAAATGAGAAATATTAGGCTTACATCTACGTATAAGTTGTAAGGAGAGTATGTATGATATAATGGCATATCATGCCAAATGTTTGATTATTGAATTTCATATTCAATGCTTGAATTACAGGTTCAAGTAACATGTTGTTCACGTATACTAGGGACAATAAAATTGCATAACTTATTGATAAAATATAATACAATTAAAATGTAAAAATATTTGAAATAAAATCCACCAAAACAATAATGACAATAATAATAATACAAGATTTTAACAAATTAATTACTCTTTCAGGGAGTTTACATAAAAATTATTGATATTGAGCTAAATTGTGTCCTTTATATGAGCTATTTCTCTTCCAAAGTTTCCACGATAAACTAAATGTAATTCACTCTTGAGTTTAATTATGATATGTGTCCATTATTCATGAGATTATTTATAGTATTCACTTTAGAGAATGTTACTGTACCATTGGGCCTAACTTGATGATTTCTCATTATTTATTTATTGTTCTTTTTTAGCTTTGTGAAAATAAATTTAAATATTTTGTAAATTTTCACTCTTAAATACTACTGTAAGAGCATATTAGAGGCATAAAAAAAATAGTATATATCTTTTCTTAGCATATCATATTTTGTAATTTTATCACCGCACAATTTCAACTGTGAAGTAAATCTAAACATAATTAACTAGTATTATGAAATAGACTTAAAATCTTATAGGCGAATTTAGCTAATCATATTGAACTTATGGTAACACCACAATTTTCAAGTGTACTAATCTTTAAAACTCTTCTAAAGAAGACAAAAATTCTTCATATTAAGATTTTCAATTTTTAAATCTTCACTTAAATGAGATATAAGTAGGATCATAACCTTTGTTTTAGTTTCAGCCATAAATTTAAATTGGTCACTGCAAAAATTTATTTCAAAAATTCATTTTGATATTTCAGTATCAATAATTTACATTAAATAACTAATATTATAAAATTCAAATTTAGTTAAATTAGACATTAACTATGTTATTACCACCAATTCTAATGGTGAAATATAATTACTCTCATCGAATAAATAAAGCAATTTGTAATATAAAAACAATGTCTAAAATTAACAAAGATGTGATTTAATAATAAGACAATAGATATTCACATGATAATCACATAAATTTTGGTAAAAGCATTGAATGAGTATATCTCCATCTCAAACTAAATCCACATTTATCACTGAAGCTATTTATAGATATCGTAATTAAATTTCTCTTCATAGCAATCACATAGTACTCATATATGCAATCGACATATATGCAAATATCATAACACAATTTTAGGCATACTTGGCTTATAGTTTTTGAATCTTTATTACTCATCTTATATTTTCTTTCTGAAAACAAACATTTAGTTTTGCAATGTTATGGATCGACATGAAACAAGCAAATAGTATTGAATAACAAAAACAATCTAGAGAGAAATCACATTGAAAAACTCTTTTCTTAGGTTTCTCCAGTCAATGTCTTTATTTCTCGAGGATTAGAGTACTAATTCTTTAAGAACTAGTAAAATATCAATTCAAATGCTAGTTTTTTAAAAATTATAGAAAGTATTAGTTTTTCAAAAACTATTTCTGAAAATATAAAAAGTGTTAATTCTTTAAGAATTATAAGAAATTTAGTTCTTCAAAAACTTAGGATAACGATTCAAAAATTTTATATTTTATTTATTTATTTAATTAGTTTTTCAGGAACATAAGATATTAATTTTTTAACAAATTGGGATACTAGATTATCAAGAATTTAGAATACTTTAATTTTAAGAAACTTGAAACAACCCGAATTTTCAATTATTTTATAAAATTCTATTTTCGTACGAAAACATATTATTTTATCATTTTTCTTATTAAAATAAGATTGGAATTATATTTTATTAAATTAGAAATATTCATATTATTTGAATATGTGTTATTAATGACAATTTTGATATAATATTACAATATTATATTATTATGAGAATGTTAATGTAGATTTTTGGAGAATTGTATTTTGGATTATATTTTGATATTTGAGTATTAATAAGGGTATTAATTATATTATAAGTTGATTATAATATTTTATCGGATATTTGGATTTTCGTATAATTACTATAATTATCGTTAATAATATTATTGATAGATTTTTATGAGTATATGTTGTAAATTATTATTAATATGTAAATTATTATTATTATTATTATTATTATTAGTGATACTATTATTATTATTATTATTGTTATTATTATTTTGTATATATATAGGATATATATAGTATTATATGTATTATACGGTTTGGAGTATATATATATATATATAAGCATAATCAGTTTTAAGTAAAAAGAAGAAGAAATGGAGGGAGCTGTGATTGGTCCAAGCAAAACGGTGTGTTTTGAGAAAACAAAAACGGGTAGAACAGAAGCAAGAGAGAGGAGAGAGAAAGGGAGAAGCCGAGAGAGAGAGAGAGAGTGTTGACCGTGTTCCGGCGGGCGGTGGCAAGCACCGCCACCACCGCTGGGTAGAAGGAGGACCGGCGACCTCGAGGGAGGCGGCAGCTCGGTGATCAGCGGTGGCACGGCGGCGTACGCGAGGAGAGAAGTACCGCCGGCCACCGCAACTTCAACTCCATTTTCCGGCCGATTCCGGCAGCGGAATCCGGCGATCTTGGTGCCGTTTTACTCCTGGAGATGAGAGCTTTATTTTGATACCTGCCTTGCCCCCTGAGGACCACCGGAGGAGGAGATCGGAAAATACCAAACCGTGACTTTGGAGGCGTTTTCCGGTGGCTGGAGGGCGAGTGCCGGCGAGTGGTGACCGTTTTTGTGCTCCTGGGGTTGAGATGAATCTGCTGGTGTGGAGTTTTCCCAGATTCGCCACCGGCGGCGGCGCGTGGTGCCGGCGCGTGGGGAGGTGCAGTAATTCTGTTTCGATGTTCTGGCACGATCCTCGACGTCTGTATGTTCAGAATTTATGAAGGTTAACCCGGAACCCTTGTATTTCAGTTGTTATGAGTTAATCTATATTTAGTGGTTTTTAGAGTATTTGTTAGGTTATCGAGTCTGTTTTGGGGTTGAGTGTAATCCTTATCATGTTCATGTTCTCTATTGCGAGGTGTCGGTGTCTGGCGTCTTCCTGGTTCCAAGGCTACTCTTCTGAGGGAAGCCGGTCGGAAGCGTCGATAGTTAGGTGAGTGATACTCACTGATATATTATCTTATTTCCACTTCATATGCATTGCTGTGTGTATATATATGTATATTATGCACTACTACTGCATATATAAGCATGTAACATTTGACTGTGAATGATGAATTGATATTCTGTATTTTGTGTCATACTATGGTTGTGGTTGATGGATGGAGGTCGGGAGGATACAGTACCACTTAGGATTATGGGTTTGTTATGGTTATGATTTGGATTATGATGAGATTCAGAAGATGAGCTGTGACTGATGGATGTCGGCCGGGCCTGCTCATCGCCAAGGCTGCTGTCAGTCGGGTCAGGGCTGCGTGGTACAGACCAGTGACGGCCGGGCCCCTTGAACATAAAAGACAGATTATTGGATTCAGAGAGCCAGAGTAGGGGGATCGGCTCCCCATATTGAGTATTGAGTATTAGTGTGGTACTGTGGACCATACCCCATCCTTGCTTGATTGGATGATTTGTCTGTTTCTGTGGCATAGTGCATAGCATGTGCATTAGAAATCTATGCGTAGGATACCAGTTTAATATATTAGCTGGTATCATTCACTGAGTCGAACGCTCATTCCTGTTCATCTTGTTGCTTTCAGGTCAGAGAATGAGCTGGGAATGAATTGTAATTGAGTAGACTGTCAATTTTCCTTCGGCAGTGATTTCTATTATTGGGATATTAAGAATACATGTAATAGACGTACATTTGTAATTGTAACTCTAGAACTCCGTAATGTTATACTTTGTAATTGAGCTTTTTGTATTATTTCAGTTATGTAATCTTTGAGGTTAAGCAGAACCTTTCTGTAATTTATTATTTTCTGGCAATTATGGAATAAATGATGTTGGGCCAATTTGATAGTTGTGTTATGTTGTGAATCTTTTGGTTCTGCTTACCTTGTTTGGGCCCATAGCCCTTCCCAGTTGGGCTTTTCAGTTGTGTGATGTGGGCTTTTTGTCTTGTGATATGCGTTAGGCTTACTACGGGCACTGATAGCCACGTGCATGTCCCGTGTCCTAGTGCCGGTCACGTGCCCTCGGGTTCGGGGCGTGACAAAACTATTCTTCAGGTATTTATACTTTAATTATTTATTTAATTAATTTTTTAAAAACTATAGATAATACTAGTTTTTCATGAACTAAAATTTTATAATAAAAGTTTTTCAAAAACTGTATATAACACTAATTTTTTAGGAACTAAAATTTTAATAAATTAATATTAACTAACATTAAACAGTATAATTATAAATGAAATTATTGTTATAATAATAATTAGATGTACAATAAATTAATATGTAAAAACGAAAACTAAAAAATTCTTAAAAACTTTTGAATTACAAAATATACGTTCATGAAACATTGCACATGAATAGTAAAAGAACAATAGTAACTTCGCAAATTTTTCGTAAACTATTTTAAACACTATTTTTTTTTACAATAGTAAAAATAATTGGAGATTGGTTTCAAACACTGATTTCATAAAAAATAAAAAAAAAATTCATAAGTATATATTTTATAAAGAAAAGAATAAGTAAATATTAATAATAATTTCACATACCTTAGTTGCTTAGAGTTTTGTGCTGATAACATGTTATGAAATAAAGAATAATTATAAAAAATAAAGAAAAAAGATAATAAATTTTTGTGTATATAATTTTCCTTATTATAATATTTATTTATAAGTATAAAATATTACAAAAATAAGAATAAAAATAAAATTTTATTTAGAATATTATCTATAAAAATAGAATAAACATCCAATATGATTATATCACTTAAATATTATCATAATAAATATAATATTAATTAAATATAATTATAAAAAATAATTAAACTAACAATCAAGATGGCTAGCTAGCAACCTGGTGCATGCTATAAGGCTGGCATGCCTCTCACGCTGTCAGCCTCACCCATATATTTTTTTTTTCAATTTAGTAATTTATTTGAAATAACTAATAAAATAATTAATTAATAAATATAATACTAATTAAAAATAATTAATTAAACTCAAACTATTTAAATCACTGTATTTTATTAATTAATTACAGTTACATATTATAAAATAAGTGAGATCCACTTAACTTGTTGCAATTTATGCAATAAATTAAAATTTACTTATTATTGACATTCAATAACAGCCAATTTAAGAGATATTTATATATACTAGGTGCTTAACCTTATGATTTTATTTTCAAATGTCATATATCTATCATAAAATATCATATGGGTCACTAGTTTTTGAAAAATTTTGACTTTTCTGGCAAAAAATCCAAAAAAAAAAAATATGTGAAAATATTGAAACACATGATATTGTTACAATCTTTTCTGTTCGTTTTATTTCAAGTTCAAATATTTTGGAAAAAAAAAACAACTATATATATAATTTGTAAAAAAAAATAATTAAAATAGTTTAATTGGTCCGGTTGGTCCAATGCCAACTAACAAAATCCATTCAAAACGCCTGTCAGACTAAATTGAGCGTCCATCCACCGTCCTGTAACTGAATTGAAAAGCAAAACGACACCGTTCTATATACCGCAAGCAGCACTGACTTGGCGAGAAAGCTAAAACGATTAAAAACCTTGTTAATTCTGAATCAGTTTCATCTTCTGGCTTTGAAGAAGTTGAACCTCTGGATTTGATTGAAGTCTTTCGAAAAGAACAAACAGGTAAAAAAAGCCCTAATTTTCTTTTCTTCTTATTTTGTTTTCATATTTTGGTATTCTTTTTACATCTCTCGATGTGTTGAGCGGAACACCGAATTCATTTCCTTGCCCAATCGAATTCTGTAGTGTTTTGAATTTAAATTTAAAAGGGTTTCGCTTGATTTAATTGAATCTCCAAGTGTCTTGATTTGAACTTCTTTTTGCTTGGGTAGAATATGTATTTTTTTTTTTTTAATCTTTGAATTCATTGGAGTATCTCCAGGTTTAAGGTTTTGTAATATTTTTCATAAATTAGTTTAAAAGCGTGCCATTTTTTGGAATAGAAAATCACTGTCATTGAATTTGTCTAATTAGACGAATTTATTCGTACAATAGGAAGTAGTTTCACTGCTAAAGTAAATGCTTGTCATCAATCACGTCATGTGATTACCAGTGTAGTTTTCTCAACCCTTTCTATTACTCTTACTAAACCTTAAAAATGTTGTTATCAGTAGCTTTTGGGATGATAAGGAATAATGAACTTTTTTCCCGATTTGTTGGATTGGCATACTTTTTAATGTAAGCAGCTTAGAGAACATTTTGATATGCCACCACCACCACCGCGGAAGTAAATGAATAGATCTATTTTATCCATTGTTTTGTTTCCCCTCATCCTATAGTACTTATCATTGATTTTTTTTTTGAAAACATATCATCTGTGTGTGCGCTCTGGATGCAATAATCATTGCCGGCTACGACGACTAAATGACTATTTTTCTTTTACATAGTGTGATATAAAATGTCTCGAAGATATGATAGCCGCACAACAATCTTCTCCCCTGAAGGTCGTCTATACCAGGTTGAGTATGCAATGGAGGCCATTGGAAATGCAGGAACTGCGATTGGGATATTGTCGAAAGATGGGGTTGTCTTAGTTGGTGAAAAGAAGGTTACTTCCAAACTCCTCCAAACTTCAACTTCAACTGAGAAGATGTACAAGATCGATGACCATGTAGCATGTGCTGTGGCTGGCATAATGTCTGATGCCAACATCCTTATCAACACAGCTAGAGTTCAAGCCCAGCGCTATACTTATGCATACCAAGAACCAATGCCTGTTGAACAGCTTGTGCAATCTCTTTGTGATACAAAGCAAGGTTACACACAGTTTGGTGGTCTCCGCCCATTTGGAGTCTCATTTCTCTTTGCTGGGTGGGACAAGAATTTTGGTTTCCAGCTATACATGAGTGATCCAAGTGGAAACTATGGTGGTTGGAAGGCGGCAGCAATTGGAGCAAACAACCAGGCAGCACAATCAATGCTGAAGCAGGACTACAAGGAAGATATCACAAGAGAAGAGGCAGTTCAGCTGGCACTAAAGGTTCTCAGCAAGACAATGGACAGTACTAGTCTTACTTCTGATAAGCTTGAGTTGGCTGAGGTCTTCCTCACACCCTCTGGAAAAGTGAAGTACCAGGTTTGCTCACCAGAGTCCTTAAGCAAGTTGCTAGTGAAGTTTGGAGTGACCCAACCTGCGGCTGAGGCATCTTAAGTTACTGTAGCTTAATTAGATATCAGTCTCAGGATTAATATGGCATATTTGAATGTCAAATTGTTTGCTTAATTTGTGTAATGCATTTATTTAAAGATATTTTTGCTTTGATTCAATTCCATCCTTCATTGAAAGCAAGGAACATTGATGCCGATGTGTTTGACCTGGTCGAAGCCTTGGTATTATTGATATCTGGACTGGACAGGAGCTCGCTCTTCATGGGGCATTTCTTTTTGGGTACTTTGAGCTTACCCTGCACTGAAATTAAATTAAATCTACTTCTCAGCTGACATTAACTTGCTCCTCCTTGAGATTGAAGGTTTTTTTTTAATTAAATATTTCTTTTACCTGCGATAATAATTGCTCATAACTTGCCTGTCTTTGGTGGCAGCTTGTTTGCATATTGACTATCGCTTTCACGCTTTCAACATCACTTTCCTAGATTCCTGTATACAGAAAACATGTTTTTTCACCTTGCATTTGCAGTACTTTTCCTATGTGCCTCATGGTTTATTTAGGTTAGATGTAGTTTGGTTGAAATTGATCAAACTAAATGTAATTGAATAAAATAAATTTTAATTGTTCATTTCAAGAACGATAAACTAAATTCAATTAATTTCATTGCATTATAATTATTTACATCGTCTGTAAATTAACTATAATGGTAAATAATGCACTTATTCATTATTTTATGCCTAAGTACCAAAAAGAAATTAAAAAAAAAAGGGTTTAATAAACAAATACACTTTGTGTGTTTCTTTTTGTAATTATACCCTATGCTTTTCTTTTTCAATCCTACCCCAATTTTAAAAATTTAGTTGCAATTCTACTTTCAAGTTGAATTGTAAATAATAATACTAATAATTTCATATTAATTTGAAGAAAAAAGTGAAATTTACTCTAAAACTTCTTATATTGTATTATCAATTTAATTTTAAATTTTGCGAGGATTAAATTTGGTTCTCAACTATGTGAATTTGATAAACTACTAATTATTAAATTAATGATTCAATTAATTAAATTTACAAACTTAAAGAGTTTAGTTATTTTCAAGCGAAATTTAAAGATTAAAAAAAGCAATGTGATATTGTTGTCTCCATGTGTGTTTTAATGATGCCAAAATTTTGTTAATTATTTAAAACACTTGATAATTATTGTCAAGTATTTTTATTGATATGTAACTGGGTATATCCATTCTTGAAGTATAATGGATGTTACTTTTAATTGAATTTTAAGAATTTGGAATTAGGAGTGAGCACGGTTTAGAAGAATCCGGAGATTTGAAAATCTCCATAATCGAACCAAATTTTGAAAATTTTTAAAATTGAATATCCAGAACCGTATCGCGATATAATAATCTCCTTACTGAACCCTTTCAATTTTTCGGGACGGTTCGATACAAAAATTCGGGACGAACAGGACGGTTCAGTACGGAACGGAGATCTAGAGATTTTTTATTTTTAAATAATTAAAGTATATATTTTTTCATCTTAAACTAATTTGTAGTATCTCAAAATTTTTATTATATTTTTACTTTATTTATGATTAAAATTATAAAAATTAATGCTTAAAATTGATTGAAAATAAACTATAATATATAATACTATAAATTTAACATTATCACCATAACTTAATAATATAATAGTCTTAAATTTTTGAATTGTGAAATTACAAATTTAAATCTATTAAAGAAATAGTATCAAATTTTTACATAAAATGATTGCATTACTTAATGATTGACTTAATTAATTATATTAACCAATTAAAGAAATTGATAGAATTATCACTACTTTAAAATTATATAATCAAATCGATGTTGTTTTATTATTGCCCAAAGTTAAAAAATTTATCTAGGACAAAATAATTTTTTTTTTTTTTAGTTTTCAACCATGACATATTATTAATACTAGGATTATACAAATTATAAAACTTTTATGAAATGTAAAATAATATTAGTATTATACAAATTATTAATTTTCTTTTCAAAGTATAGCTTACACTTATAAAATTGTAATGTAATAATTAATTTAAAACTGAAATTTTATAATTAATAAAAATAAACTTTACTTATACATTATTGAATGTCCTTAAAATATATAGCTAATTCAATATCAAAATGTGTGTGTGTGTGTGTGTGTGTGTATATATATTAAATCGATTCTAATTTCGATTCTTCGATTCAGGATAGTTCGATACAGTTCTTAGTACGGATAATTACTAATCTCCAGAACCGTACCAAAAAATAATTTCAGGATAGTTTGGTTATGAGAAAATCAAATGGTCAATGGATATTTTTAGTTCTGAATATTTCAATTCGGATTTTCAGTATAGTTTAATATCTCCGAATTCCATACTCAGCTCTATTTAGAACAGAGCAAAATCACGCTTGTTACTAAAAAAAAAGTCACCAATGTTCAAAGAATTCACAAGCATTACTCATCAAGGCAACCAAACAAAGGGAATGTTTGTTACCAATTGGTAATAAAAGTTACTCTCGAGATGAAATTGAGATTTCTAACGGAGGGAAGAAACTCTCATTCATTCATAGAATCACTAACGTTACCAGAGTAAAGCAATGAATGTTACTAAAAAGCAATGAATATTAACTATCATTTTCAAACAAAATCTACAGAGGTTTTTAGCTATCAAAGATGATGCGAGAATAGATATCTATCGTTTTCATTTTAGAAGAACTATATTTTTGAGCTACCAGAGTAAAGCAATGAATGTTACTAAAAAGCAATGAATATTAACTACCATTGTCAAACAAAATCTATAAAGATTTTTAGCTATTGAAGATGACATTGGAATGGATATCTATCGTTTTCACTTTAGAAGAACTATATTTTTGAGCTAATTTGAAAATGTATATATGGGTGAAGTTTCTAAGTGAATAATAAGTTATATCAAGTACATTCAAGTGAAATCTAAATTCCTAATCTTCAAATCTATTGTTGCTTTGTTTTTAGAGCACGTGTACTCCATACAAAATCTTGTGGTGTTCATTGTAAAGCTAGGGTGTTTAAAGTACTTATTGTAATAGCTTTCTTATGAGTTTTGAGAGACATTAAAGCCTCAAAATCATTGTATTTGATTTTATGCTTGGTCACAATCCCGAAAATTAGTGTAAGAGGCAAAATCCTAGATCAACTATAAGCGTAAAGCTTTTGGGTGCAAACTCGGATTAGAATTTAGGAGACATGGATTTACAAGAAAAGTTTTTCTCCAAACTACTATAAAAACGAGTAAGAGTTCTCCAACTTTCTCTTTTCAATTAACTTGTTTTGCATTGATTTTAATAACATATTGCATTTAGAATGTATTTGCATTAGTATATTTCAATATTCTATTCACCCCCTTCTAGGATCATATAGGACTCAATAGATATAATAAATTTAAGGATTAATTTGGCATTTTGGCCTTTTCATTAATACTCTCTTTATTCCAAAAAAAATTGTCTATTATCTTTTTTAGAATATCCCAAAATGCTTGCCCACTTTAAAAATAAATATAAATATTTGTCTATTTTATCCTTATTAATTAAAATATGTAGTAATTGTTTATTTTCAAAATTAATAAAAAAATATAGTAATAAATGAGTATAAGTGTAGAAATGATAAAACTAGATCAGTCCCAATAGGAACTCGATCCAATCCCAAACTTGACGAACAATCCCTGCTCCATCTATGGTAATGGGGTAAGAATGGGATTGAATCTCCCTACCCTGTTTCCCACCTCAATTGTATAACATATATATATATATATATATATATATATATATATATATATATATATATATATATATATATATATATATATATATATATATATATATATATATATATATATATATATATATATATATGTCGCTATTTTTATTATATATATATATAAATTTATTAGTTTTCTTTAAAATTGTGTCATTAAATATCAAATTATATTATTATTTTTAACTATTAATAATAAAATATAAAACTTAACATAAATATGTATAATATTTTGTCAAAACGTACGAATTATAAAGTTTTAAATTAATAAAATTATAAAATATAAATGAAAATCCCCATCCTCATCCCACATTCACCTCAAACCCAATTTACTATGTTTCGCCTTTACCTCGACCATTCATGAGGTAAGGATGAAAATCTCAAAATCGGGCCTTGTACTCTTCATTGCCTTTCTTATATAAGTGGAAAAATATAATAAAATTTATGATTTAGCAAATAATTAATGATATTTTTTAATTTGTGTAAGAAAAAAAGTGAACAACTGTTTTTGGATGAAGAAAGTAAAATTTAAGGGAAAGTATAAAAAAAAGTATTATGTACTTTGATTGTTTTACATTTATAAGTGTGTGGAATTTCTTTTTTGACAAAAAAATATCTGTAATTTAATTTATTAATAATTTAAAATTCATAGTTTTAATACCGTTAATTAACGTTAACGTAGCATAATCAATACTGATGTGATCTAGTCAATATTGACGTAACGCTTATATAATATTTGTAGTCCTAATTCTTTATTTTTAATATAGCCACGTGAATAAAAAAATGTAATTATAAATATCACATCAATACTGACTATGTCATATTATCATTGACTAACAATGTCAGTGCTAAATATTTTAAATTATTAACAAAATAAATCACAGACTTTCTCTTTGTCAAAAAAAATTTTAAAAATTCATAAGTATAAAAATGTGAAATAATAAGGTATTGTTTTGTAATTTCCCTTAAAATTTATCTTACAATTATGAACTATAATAGAATTACAATTAATTTTTGAAATTGAGGTAAAATTGACAAAAAAAAAAAATTTGCAAAATTTAAGATAAATTTACGCATTGGACAAAAAAAAAAGTATTATTCTATTTTTTTGTTTTTTTGCCAAAGAAGTATTATTCTATTTCAAAGAAAACGTCATTGTGAAATCCTTCAACTTTTCGTGTTTTACCTATTGAATTCCCAAATTTTTGTTTCTTCACTTTATATTTTTATTATTATTTATTTTTTTCATATTGAGGACTCTTTTTTATGATAAAAGTAAAATTAATAAGAAATTTATTAATGACAATTTAAAAATATAAAAAATTTTGCCTTAATTTTTTAATTTTGGAAATTATTAAAGTTAGAAGAAAAAAGACTCATTTATTTGTTTCTAAAACTTTCGTATTAGGTAGTTCAATTTTTTTAAAAAAATAATTCAATTTAATTGATAAACTATAATTATTCATTAACAAATTTCTCACTAATTTTATGTGTTTAATGTGAGGGAAACAATATTGAAGGAAATAGACAAAACTTGCCAAAATGCGTTTTTTTTTTTTTTTCCTTTTCTATTTTCTTAATCAATTAGATGTGAAAACTTTTAAGATTAGTGATTATTAAATTACGGATATATATAAATATTATTAAAAAATTTAAATTATGCTAACAAAGAGGAAAGGACTAAGATATAAATGAATTTAGGCTTAAAATATTGAAGGGGTAAAAATTGTTATCAAAATTTTTATATGCAGCCAATGAAATGAAAAATACAACTAATTCTACATATATAGAATATCTTTTGTATTGTTGGAATTTTTTTTTTAAATTAAAGGATAAAAAGGAAAAATTTAAAATAACATGTGGAGAGTGAAAACGTGGAACATGTTTAATCATTTTTTGAATTTAATTTTTAAGATTTATTAATAGTAATTATTCATTATTAAACTTATATATCTATATTCCACCCATTTATATTTATACTCTATAGTATCTGACACAAATTAATATATAGAATGAAAATATAAATATATAAATTATAAATATTACCCATTTTATTTCAAAATATCTATTATTTTATAATTTTTTTTAATTTATCTATCGTTTTAGAATTTAATAAAAGTATTTATTATTTTCTTTTAATTTTACCTTTCATTTATTCATCTACTAAATATTTATATTAATTATTTTTATTTATCTGTATCAGAATAAAAAATGATATTTTAATTATTTTATTTTAAAATTATGATAAATTAATAAATTTTTTAATTTATTTGTTAAAAAGTTAAACGATTAATATTTTAAAACGCAGGTAATATGTTATTAATTTTATCTAATAAAGCAAAATCACAAAATTTTAATATCAAAACTTTTTTTAGGGAAAAAATATGTACATTCATATTCATTAAAGATATTATTAATAAAAGAATAAATTTTAACCCAAATTCTAATATTGAAAGTTGAATAAATATAAAAACAGCAACATGTCCTTAAAATTTTCTCATTAAGCTAAAAAACAACTACTGGTCTAACATTAAATAGAGATATTATCTTGACCATCTTTTATCAAGCTTTGTTAATTAATTTAATTAAATCTAATTCAAATGTGATGTAAGAATGTAGTGATGATATCATCCAATAATTTTTCTTCATAATAACCGCCAAGAGCGTAGTTTGGCGACAAGCAGCGAAGCGATTTGACAATACATACTCGTTCAATAATAATAATAATAATAATTTTTGATATAATATAAATTTATTAAGTAGATATAAATGAATTCTAAGATTTTATATGAAATTTATATACAAATTAAAATATTTTGTATTTGGTATGAAATAAAAACTCATGTAAACTGTCATTTCATTAAATTTATTATATTTAAATTAAAATTTATACATTAATGATAAATTATTAAGATTATAAATTTAACTATTAAAGTTAACTGATTTTATAACTTTCTTTTTATTTAACAATGCCAATTTTAACATATTATATTAAATTTATCTCTCTAATCCGGTTAAAAATAGATAATCCAAAAAAATTCTCATTTATGATTTGATTTGAAAATCAAATCCAAGCTAACTCTTGTAGTTTTTATAACCAAAATTTGATATTTAATAATTAAAATACTAAATATAATAATGCATTTATAAATAAACTTTACTAAAACGTTAGATATATTACTTTTTCTTTGGGGGTTGGCAGATAGAATAGAGACAACAATAAGAATTAATTACAGTGAATGTGGGATTTGGGAAGTGGGTAAAACCCTAAACCCAATGACAAATTAACAAAACCAATGACTGTAGTATTAATACCACAGGCAAGCGTCCATGGTTTTTGATGGCAAACGTTTTCATTATTTTTTTTTCTTTTTTAATTTTTTAGGCCATTTATTATTGGGGTACATCTCTCTTGCTACATTTGTAGTTTTAGCCACATTTACTTCAAATTTTGTTCTTAGACACCCTTTTGAAAATTGCATCACTTGAATGAAAAAAAAAAAAAAAATCCTTTTGAAAAATTATTTATAAGCTTAAAATTTTCATGACCAAACCAACCTTTTAAAATTTCTATTTAAAGTGTGAATAGAATAGATAGAAAAAAATTTATGAATAGAATAGATAGAAAAAAAATTACTTACAAACTAAATCATCAATTTACTTACAAACTAAATCATCTCTTAAAATTTATTTTTCTTATGCTAAATATTTCATTATTATTAAAATATAAAAGTTTTTGAAAAATTTGTATTCATTAATATTTTTCTTTTTTCAAGAGAAAATTTTATCAATAAATTCTACTCAAGTTAATATTTGTTAGATCAAGAAAACAAAAATTCTAAAGTTATTTAAAACAAAAAAAAATGTAAGAAATTACATTTGGCAAAATTTTAAATAAAAGTAAAAAATTTAAACAATGTATGGAGGAAATAGAAAATTACAAAGATTGACACGAGATAAAAATAAAAATACACTAACATCTAAGGTCAATAAAACAAATTACACTTGATCAAGTGGTAAGAGGCTAAGAGCATTTATTTTTTAGGGCAAGAGATCTTATATTCAAGTTATATTCTTTGTACTAAATAAAATTTGTAACTCAACCTCCAATGATATCATAATAAAAAAAATAATATAAATATAAATTTTCTTTTTTTAAAAAAAAAAAAAAATATAAAATGTACTTGAAAACCACGTTTCTCTCTCTCTCTTCTTCCTCAGATTTCTCTGTCACAAGTCACGCTTCAAGGAAGGACCTGAAGAAAAGAAACTAGTATAATTTATTTATATATTTATAATAATAACAATAATTGTATATAAATATGTAATAATATAGGGGTGAAGTGGTCCCAGTCCCAGGTCCCTTTGCAAGCTTAGTTCAGTTGAAGCTAAACAGTACCTTCAAAGTCTTAACAAAACAAAAACAAAATTTTGGGGATTTTGACAAATCAAATCAGATTTCTTTTGATTTTCAGCTTCTGGGTACGTCTAATTTTCATTTTTCATTGATGGGTTTGTTTTGTTCTTTTCCTTTATATGTATTTTTTTTTTCAAAAATACAAAAAAAAAATTATTCGCTTGAATTCTTTGATCTTCTGTATTATGTTAATTGGCTTTTGGTTCATTTCTCTGTTTTATTTTTTAAGAAGTAGAAGGAAATTTTATTTTTTTTGGATATGTTATCTGGGATTTTCTTTTCAATTCATGATTTGATTATGTTTTGGTTGAGTTAGAGAATGATAGGATATCTACATTGTGAAGCAGGATACTGATGCTATCTAAAAATTATATTAAGTCTGAGTTTTAGCTGATGATCCCCTACCCCTTCTGTTAGTTCTCTGTCTTCTTGATTAAGTCAGTTTCTTGATTGGTTTATGCAATTTTTGAACTGGATTTAGTTTGTATGAGGAATTTGGTTGTGTTTTTCTGTAGTTTAGTACTCAAGATTCTGTTGAAAAAAATCAGATAGAAGGAAAGAAATTTGGTGACAAAAGTTAGATATTTATATAAGTATTACCAGTATAAAAGATGATGTATCAGGAATCAGTGTCACTATATTCATGTGGTAGATGCCATCAGATCATCTGTGAATGCCTTAATGAGATATTTTGCAATTTCAGAATCTTGGAGACTAAAGAGGAATATGTTTTATATAATTCATCTGATACTAAATATTCGTAAATTTTCACTTACATTACATTTAAAACCTTATATGATAGTTTGAGTAAATAAATAAAGATAAAAGCATTGATTTTGCTTTCATTGATGATAGTTGGAAGTTTTTTTTTTAGCATATGAAAAGATCAGTTCTTCTTCTTTTTTTTTTTTTTCCCTTCTAAAGTACTCACTGTAATTCCTTAAATTTTCAATGGATATGTAGAATAAGTAGATTTCATTTTAGTATAATTACTTTTTTCTTTTTTTATTAATTTTAGTGAAAAAAATATTCTCAAAGCTCTTTGCTAATTATGACTTTACATATTGGTATGAGCTTTAATTTACAGCCTGATCAATGTTATTTAGCAATTAGCAAGCATGCTTAAATAAAGTGAGGTTGGCCATTTTGCTGTCACTTGCATTAGTTCTGATAGATATTTCTGACTTAGAAAAGCTTCATTAATTAACCGCTATAGTCTTGCATTAGCACATGATAGTTTTAAATATTTATTAATTTCTTTTAATCTATTTTATTTCCTTGTATTTTATTCCAAGTTCTTACCAAATTGATAGATATAATAACTTGTCAATTTGTTTTGAATATGCTTGTTGCATTAACTAACATATAATAACTGCCTTTATCATTTGTGCACTCATATTTCAAAAAGTTTATGGCTGGGAATTTGGCATACATATCCTGGGCTCTTCTTTAACAGGTTACTACAGGGAGCTTGTTATTAATCTATATTCTTCACTGTTTTGCCTATGGTTAGTTGGTTACGTATTGATGCTTAGGACCAGTGGCTATTCATTTTTATTAGGACCTTTCATCCAAGCTGTATTCAGTTGGACATATTGAATGGCAATTTCTGGTGCTCGTTCCTTTTATCTTGCCAGTGGTTAAATTATGATTTAACCATTCTGCTATAATATGGCACTTTATCAGTTATATTTTGTCCTGCACTTGGTAACTGCAATGCATAGGACAAAATATTTGTTAAGGACTTCTTTAATTTGATGGCTCAGTACTGATTATAAGCTTTTCTTGAAACCTTTTAGCCTTTCTTTTTGGCATCATGCTTGCTCACAATCACTATGGTTGGATGTACATTAATCAGATCCAATCCATTTAGCTTCACACACCTTACCTTTTTCCAATTCAAGCACATTACTAAGCAAGTTAATGTAGTGCACTCACAATCAATTTTGTTGCTTTATTATCTTTTTGAGTATTGCATGCTCATTCATATTGTCTGATTGATTTGTTGAACCTTTGAAGTTTGTAAGTGATCAAATCAAATTGAATATGTATGGCTTTTTATTGTTTGATGTCACCTGTTCATTAATAGTCATTGAGTGGCTTTGTTGACAAGGTTATCCCTAGTGATACACTTAATTTGCAAACGTTTTTTTTTTTTTTTTTTTTTTTTTGAAAATTCTGTATGTTGAAAATTAATGATGTTCGCTAAAAGCTTATTATTGGTAAGGAGTTTGTGCTGCTTTCTCTGTATGTCTTTGATTCGCACGAAGGCAATTTATCATGTTAGCATCCTGTAACTCATTGTTCTCATTTGTGCAGAATCAGACACGGAACTTGTTGGGTCTACTGAAGGAATCACACGTTTCATAACATTGATTGTTTCCTTGCTCATTGTTTATATTAAGCTGAGAACTGAAATATCCCCAAAATCACATTTTTGGAGTCTTCTTAGTTCTGATACCTGCTATACAATTTCTACAATGTCTCTGTTGTCAAAATTACGCTGTATCACTGTGGATGTCACTGGTACACTCATAGCTTACAAAGGTGAGCTTGGTGACTACTATTGCATGGCAGCAAAATCTGTTGGACTGCGATGCCCTGACTACAAGCGTGTGCATGACGGCTTCAAACTGGCATATACGGATATGGCTAAAAAGTACCCATGTTTTGGGCATGCAGCACGTATGCCTAACATCGTATGGTGGAAAACATGTGTGAGAAATTCCTTTATCAAGGTACTCCCTCATTTCCTTTTTATCTGTCGATTTAGAAGAAAACTTGTTTTATTTCAATTTATTTGTTGCTTTAAAAAATTGAGGAGGTATTAATTATGTTTTTCTTTCAATTTTACCCTTATCCCTTGTTTTATACATTAAATGCTCAACAACTTTGCATATTTTTAAATAAGGGTAATTTAGTCATATGTAGATATCTTTTACTATAACTGAGGCTATTTAATGCTTCCTTAATCATTGTGCAATTACCATAAACAATTCATAGAAAGGAAAGGAGGGAATATATGATTTAGCTTAATCATCTATCTGTTGCAAGTTATTGCATGTCACACTGCTTGGAGACAATATATTATATGTTTTATAAGAGAAGAAGCGATATAATATTCCCATGATAAAATATATGAACCTAATCATAATGGTTCCTAACTGCATTTTATGCTGTGTGACAAATAGAAATTTTGTATGAAGAATGCTGTTGTACAGTTTATGTTCATTTTGGTTTCCCTACGTCTCACTGTAACACTTTTGAACTTGTGAATTTTATTTTTTGTCAGGCTGGATATGATTATGATGAAGAGACTTTTGAGAAGATCTTCAGGCGCATATATGCGACATTTGGTTCATCCGCACCTTATACCATCTTTGCAGACTCCCAACCTTTCTTAAGATGGGCACGCAAAAAGGGCCTTATAGTTGGGCTTGTTAGCAATGCAGAATACCGTTATCAGGATGTGATACTTCCAGCCTTGGGTTTGAATAAGGTAAACAAATAATTTTTTTTTTTTTTTTAATCTTTCCATCTTTTCCATTTTTGCATGTCCCACTATTACATCCATATACAACTAGCTAAAAAAATGCGTACAAGTAATTGCTTGTTTAGTGCCTAAAAGAGCACACAAAGTCCCACTCTTCATACACATGTACATATTTATTTTATCACTTATATATGGATTTTGTAGTTTCTAGGAAAAATTATGAGTGCATTTGTATATTGAAAGGCACTAAATAAGCAATTGCCTGATAATGCCATTAATATGATCTTTTGAAATCAGGGTTCAGAATGGGATTTTGGTGTGTTTTCTGGTCTTGAAGGTGTAGAGAAGCCTGACCCGAGGATTTATGAAATCGCCCTCGAGAGGGCAGGAAATATTGCGCCAGATGAAGCTCTGCACATTGGGGATAGCATGCGCAAAGACTACAAGCCAGCAAAGAGTGTAGGGATGCATGCATTACTGTTGGATAGGTTTAAGACTCCTGATGCTGAGGAGTGGAGAAAATCTGGTGCAATTGTGCTTCCTGACTTGGTGTCAGTACAAGAATTGCTCACCTTAGGGACATTGACATGCTGAGGGGGTTTATTTCTTTCCCAAAGCTGTCATGCGCAATTTTTTCTTTTCATGGTTGTCTTGATAAATGACAATTTGATAAAATACTCGCGACTACATCAAAGACCAAAATTGTGACATATCAAATCTTCAGGAGGTTTGAGAGGGAAAGAGAGATGCTAATTCTACAACAGCTATTTTGATAATATTATTTAGTATTTAAAATTAGATTTTTCAGCAAAGAGTGTGAGAAACTCCATGGGCCTTGAAAGTGTTGGGACAAATGATATCAATGGCAATATAAATGGGGTTGGAATTTCACATTGCACAAATAATATCAATGACAATATAAATGATGTCAATCTATTTCACATATTTCCACTTTATATTCTTATATTTTTCTCATGTGAAATTATATTTTTCAACAAATATATTACTTGAAATTTTCAATTTTTGATACTTAAAATTTAAATTTTAAGTCTAATTGGCTTTCTGCTCCTTTTATCATCAATTTAGGACTAAATATTGGAATGTATTTTATAGATGATGCTAGATGATAGGCAGGATATAGCCCTAGCTTGAATAGTCTATAAAATTAATTAATAAATGGACATCTTTGTTTCTTTGTTTACAAGAATATAATTTTGGAGTCAGGATTACTATCTAAATGTACTTTTTTTTTTTTTAAATTAAAGCTCTTTGCTAATTATGACTTTACATATTGGTATGAGCTTTAATTTATAGCCTGATCAATGTTATTTATCAATTAACAAGCATGCTTAAAGTGAAGTTTGCCATCTCGCTGTCACTTGCATTAGTTCTGATAGATATTTCTGACTTAGAAAAGCTTCATTACTTGACTTCTCTAGTCTTGCATTAGCGCATTATGATTTTAAATATTTTTTAATTTTTTTTAATCTATGTTATTTCCTTGTTTTTTATTGCAAGTTTTTACCAAATCCACAGATATAGTAACTCGTCAATTTGTTTTGAATATGCTTATTGCAGTATCTAACATATAATAACTACCTTTATCATTTCTGCACTCATATTTCAATAAGTTTGTGGCTGGGAATTTGGCAAGCATATCCTTGGCTCTTCTTTAACAGGTTAATACAGGAGCTTGTTATTAATCTATATTCTTGACTGTTTGCCTATGGTTACGTACTGATGCTTAGGACCAATGGCTATTCATTTTTATTAGGACCTTTCTTCCAAGCCGTATTCAGTTGGATCTATTCAATGGCAACTTCTGGTGCTTGTTCCTTTTTTCTTGGCCAGTGGTTAAATTATGATTTAACCATTCTGCTATGATATGGCACTTTATCAGTTATAATATGTCCTGCACTTTGTAATTGCAATGTGTGAGACCTCGTTCGAACACCCTTCTTTCGCTCGAGGAAATTTCTTTAAGGAAAGTAGAGTGATTTTCAAGAAGGTCATATAATAAGTTTCAGTGCTCACGATTATAATGACTATTGTTAGAAAAATTGATTTATGATTTAAAAAAAAAAATTAGGAGTCGTCACCCTAATTTATTTTTAAATGAAAAAATTAAGAAAAAATCCAATTGATTCAAATTCATTAATTTTCAATTAATTTACCCAAAGACAAAATCACTAGTCTCGAATAAGGTTGAGTTCGGAGATTAAGTTTTTGATTTTAAAAAATCACAATTTGACTCTTAAGTTTAGTTTGACTTAGAAAAATTGATTTTATGAATTGTGATTATTAGATAATAATTAGAATGCATAAGCATAGCATAGTTATGAAATGCATGAGGGAATTTAAGAAATAAAGCAAATAAACAACCATAAGCCAATGAGAGTGTTCTCTCTAACCCTTATGAATTATAGGGGAATCACATAATTGCTCATTAACTCCAAATTAATTAAACTAATTAATTAAAAAGGGGATGTCTTCTTTAGCCTTTATAGTATTCTAGGAAGACCACAGATTCTCTTACAAATAGCATTGAAAATAAATGATTATAGTTGAAAATAAGTGGAAAATGAAATTTATTTCAAATTGAATTTGAGATTTGGATTTAAATTTTAAATGTGTCTATTTAACTCATTGAATAAGAATAAAAACTCACGTAATTTATTTCACAATTAAGTGGAGATGTTTAAGAATTGATTGGATTGATTTATTTGATTTGGGTTTGTGGGTGAGAGGAAAAGGCTAATATCTTTACTTTTGATCGGCAAAGAGTTTTACCGGATCAAAATTCTATTTTATCGGGACTCAGTGATTGGATTGATTTAGTGATTAATCAATTAAATAAAATGATTAATTAACTAATTAATGTGATGAAATGGATAGATGGATTAATTAATTAAAATGATTAATTAATTAATTAGGATGAAAGGTAGATTAATTAAAAAAAGATTAATTTGATTTTAAAAAAATGATGATTAATTAATTAATTAATTGGGTGATTAATTTAAAAAAAAAGATGATTATTTAATTAAATGATTAATTAATTTAGGTTGGGGTGAAGTAATTAATTAATCAAAAAGATTAATTAATTAATTTAAAGAGTGATTGGAGGGAGAAGATGATAGGAATTAGAGGATAACTATCAACTCTGACTCAATAGGTGAAGAAAATGAAAGATTAGAGGGGGGTATTCATAGGAAAATAAGAGTGGGGGCAATATGGGAAGTGAACGAGTGAAATGATAAAAAATGTATAGGTAAAAAGTGGCTGAAAATTGGGCTGAAAAGGGCAAAAACAAAATTTTCAGTGCACAGGGGACCAGTTACACAGGGAGGCGCTGCAGCAGCTGCTTGCGACAAGCAAAAGGTAGGACCTGCGGCACCGCAGGTCAACCCTACTACTACTGACGTGACAGACTTTTTTTTTTAGATTGATGATGAACCAAGTTGGAAAATTAGGTGTTCAAATAGTAATGTATTTAAAGTCCAATTTTTCTTTTGGGAGCACTGCCCCTTTAACTCTCGCCTGCTAACTGGCTAGTAGGACTATCGTAATGATTCTGCATAGTGCATTAAACTTAGATGATCTTAAGGTGCAGCTAGATCAAGAGGTACAAAATTAAGAGTTTACATAATGCATAGACAAAATATTTGTTAAGGACTTCTTTAATTTAATGGCTTCACCACTGATTATAAGCTTTTCTTTAAACTTTTTAACCTTCCTTTTCTGTATCTTGCTTGCTCATAATCACTATGGTTGGATATCCATTAATCAAATCTAATCCATTTAGTTTTGCACGCCTTACCTTTTTCCAATTCAAGTATATTACTAAGCAAGTTTTTTTCCCTAAACTATGGAGTCACAAGACATGAGAGCTTAAGCAAAAGAGAAGAATGTTGGAATCAAATGGTTGGGAAAGATTAGTTGGTAATGCTTGGTGAGGAGCATCTTGCATGGATGCTTATTCGTAGGTTGGATTTTTGGTGTCAGTGCTAACCCTCCGTGCAACCATGGCGTTCAACACATTAGGGTGAATGCGCTGGGAGGCTGTTGTCTACTGTCGGACATCTGGCTACTAGCCACCTTAACATGTGGCATGACCTAGTTTTTTAGGCTTTCAAGTTTTCGGGTCAATTTTCTAAGCCTTTGGGATTCTGAAAAATTATCAATCAGTGTCAGTGGATTCGAAATTAATTATCTGTCAGTTTTGGCAAAGAGTCAGTCAATTTCTAAAAAATATTGTCCAGTAAAGTTTAGAGTGATGCTGGTCAATGTTGAAAAAAAATGCTTTTAGGATTGTCGTAGTAGTTCTGTATAGTGTACTACTTTTATAAGATGTCAAGGTGCGACCACATCATATGAGTGCAAAATTGAGGATTTACAGCTTTCTATTATACATATGATTATGCATAGATAGGATGGATTTTATAGACTATTACATATTGTGGATGATTATGATGGATTATGTATGCCTGTATGTGACTGCCATTTCATTTAGAATAAGGATAATCATTCATATGACTTTGTTTAATATTTATGATATACATATATGCTATATTGACTTATATCAGCTCATTGAGTGAAACACTCACTCATGTTCGTTATTTTTCAAGATAGCTTTTTGCTTCTTCTATCATATTTAACCCTACTTGCTTCTTCGCAAAGGCTAATTTTCTTTTAAGGTTATAATGAATTTAAATAATTATTTAGAACTTCTGCAATTACTTAGACTTATATGGATTTTATAACTTCCTAAGTTAGCCTGTGCTTTTGTACGGATGATTAGTATTTTGTGGATTGATTGAGTCAAATCCCATATCAACCTCATCTAGAGTCACTATTCAACCACTTAACTAATAAGCATCCATGTGCTTGTCCTGTCATCACAATACAAACAGTTTGTGACTCATTGTTTCCATTTTGTTAGTTACTAACTAACTATAACGTCAAATAGAAGCAATGGTCTTCCAAACTAGTGCTTCCCAAGCAACAAGTTTTATGACTATGAACATGTTTTAAGAATATGTACTAGATGAAAATGTCAATCCTTTCTCCATATTGAGAAAAATTTATCTAACAAGTATCTTAAAGGCTAGTATTCTTACAAAATGAAAGCGAAAATAATAACATCATAAGTAAAAAAAAAAAAAATACTATTATTACCATAAATAGAGTAAGCTTACAAATGTTTATACATGATTAGTATTGCTATAGGGCATACTATACTAACAAAAGCTCTATTATAATTGAATATAGTATGAAGTTTCACATCCACATTTATTTGTTTATATACTTATATTCCAAAATAAATATCTTATGGTAATAATAATTGATTTTTATTTATGGAAGAATTTTAAAAATTTTTTAACAATATATTTAAAGGAAAATATTTTTGTTTGTGTGAAAATTTATGGATTTTCACTAGCCAATCTGACCTTTTTGGAGACTAGATTTTGCAAGTGTTCTATAGGTGTGAAGTACCTAAACTATTTTAAATGCACTCTTGACTTCTAATCAAGCAATTTTACAAGGCTATTTAGAAGTGTTTTATTCTTTTGTTTAGCAGGGGAAATGTCCTAGTTATAAGGGAAATTCTGCCGAAATTTTGACAAAATCCATCATGACATGAATCTAAGGACACATGACTGGCATTAGGAAATGGGAAAGCATAAAGCTTTCGAAACTCATAGCTGTAAGGTCTTGCCCGAGCACCAATCTGATCCGCTAGAGGAAACCGGAATATTCATTCGAGTTTAGACTCATGATGGAACTCTCAGGTTCGGATTAGCTGATTTTGAAAATGATTTTAGGAATCGCCACTTTAATTTTATTTAGTTGGGAAAATATTAAGGAAAAAACCAAAATTGACTCAAATTCATTAATTTTTAATTAATTTGCTCAATGATAAAAATCACTAGTTTTTGAACCAGGTTGAATTCGGAGACTAGCTTTTTGATTTTAAATAATCTAAATTTGGCTCTTAACAAATATTATATGAAAATTATAACATCATGATTAATACATAAGCATGGTATGAGTGCAATGAGAAAATTAAAATGAAACATTCACAAATTAAATTAATTAAAGAGGGGAAAAGAGATTGATTGGGATTTGGATTTGAGGTTTGGATTTAAATTTCAAATATACCTACGTACCTCATTGAATAGGGATCAAAACCCACTTAATTTGTTTCACAATTAAGGGAAGGGGTTGTTTGGGGGTTGATCAAATTGATTGATTTGATTTGGATTTGAGGGTGAGAGAAAAAGACTGATACCTTTGTTTTTGGAGGGTGGAGAGTTTTACCGGATTGAAGTTCCATTTTATCGAGACTGGATGATTGAATTGATTGAGGGAACAATTAATTAATTAAAATGATTAATTAACTAATTAATATGATGAAATGGATGAATGGATGGATTAATTAATTAATTAATTTGGATGAGGGGTGGATTACAAAAAGGATTAATTTGATTTTAGAGAAAAAAAGTGATTAATTAATTAATTAAAAAGATTAATTTAAAAAAATTTTAGTTAATAAAAAAGATTAATTAATTCGATTAGGATAAGATAATTAATTAATTAAAAAGATTAATTAATTAATTAGAGAGTGGTTGGAGGGAGAAGAAGAGAGAAATTTGAGAATAGTTATCTACTCAAATTCAAAAAGTGTGGGAAATAGGTGAATGAAGGGGGGGTATTTATAGAAAAAGTGGGTGAGAGTAGTTTAGGAATTGAAAAAGTAAAAAGACAATGAAGCGTAGGATTGGAAAGCGCTGAAAATTGGGTTAGAGGGGTATTTTGGACATTTTTTCACACAAAAGGGGGACCACCTGCACCAATGCCTGTGTGGCCCTGCACCAGAGTAGTGCAGCAGGCTTCAAGTTAGACCTGTGGCACTGCACAGACCTAGTGCGGCGTTGCATAGTTACCGCGCGTCAGCAGACGTAGTGACTCTTTTTTTTTTTTTTTAAGAAATTGGTTGGTATGAAGTTTAAGAAATTTGGATGTTTGATAGCAATATAATTGAAGGCTAACTGCGTAGTGTGTTAAACTTAACAAATGCTAAGGCTGCGGTTGGATGATAAGGGTGCAAAATTGAGAGTTTACAGTAGTAAGCCTAACTAAAGAAATAAACTTTAAAGCTACAATATCAGTCCTATCACATAATTACAGAGACCTAATTATCCTCAAACTCGATGAAATTATACAATCATTTCTTTAACTAAATACAATACGAAGTTCTAGAGTTAGAAATCTAGTTTACTTCACATAGAATAAATAACTGCGCATCTGCAAATGAAAGAATGCAGTGCAAATCTTCAAATATAAAGCAGACTGCAACTGGTTTTTCTGCCAACTAAAACATGAGAAAAATATTAAACAGGGGTGAGTATTTTATTCAATTAGATGATATAGATTAATTTAGAATGAATTATATGATGTATTAAATGTAAAATATCAAATATGTTAATTCTTTATGAACTTTATTTGTATTTGGTTCCAAACACAATACTAAGTTATGAATGTTTATGTTCTCATTATCTTTTAAACTAGCGCAAGTATCTTTCAAATGAAGGAAGACTAGTTTGACCAATACATTTTCTCCTTTTTGAATTTGAATTCTAGACAGTTGCATATCTTCAACAAATTAGAGTGGAATAAGTTTTTGAACTAACTCTTTCTTGCTTTTGTTAACTTATTATAAGGGAATCCTTTGTTGAAATTCCATAAATTCTTTATTATGTTACTCTTTATTTATAATTTTTGCTTCAAACCATTGTTTCATCTTGATTTGTAACTGGTTTTTGATAGATATGATAATAATAATAATTAATTAATGCTCGAAATTGATTGTCAAATTTAAGATTTGAATATATTTATGCCTTTTTTGTGTAATTAATTATCATGCTTTCTTTTCTTTTGAATTGTGCTTTCAATTGAGTAGAAAATTGTCTATGTTGTACATTGATGATTGCTATTTCTTTGAAGTTTTTGTTCCCTTTTGGCAATTTGATTGTTAGTTGATTAATGAAATGCTTATTTGAGGGTTCATGAAGTGGCTAACATGTGTTTAAGTTATCTGTTATTTTTATGTAATGCTGCAATCATTTGAATCTTGATTCTACTTATGTATAATTGTAGCAGAAGAGAAGAAATTGAATTGAATTATATCTACCTATTAAAAACATTTTTAGCATCTTAAATTTATGATCAAGAAGTGTTTCGTTTATATATATGTTTTGGAAATGATTTAACATATAGTGATGATAATTTTCTCTCCAAGACAAAATTCAATTTTCTTGAAATATCTATTGATAAAATATTTATTGTCAATTGCCCTTTTGGTTGAATATAATGCTGAGCGTGCCAGAGACTCATAAGGGTCTCACCCGTATCTAACCTCTAATCGAAATGACTGTGTAAAAGACAAAGGAACAATAGTCTCTTAAGATTCTTGAATTCACTGATATAACTTCACCAATTCTCACACAAAAGACTAGAAGGAGATATGAAATTTGTAACTTTTGGTTTTATATTACTGCACTGTAAAGTACATTGAATACATAATTTGTAACTTTTTGGCTTGTATTATTGCACTGTAGAGTACATCGAATACAAAGTTTTTTGTAATTTTTTGGATTTGCATTATTGCACTGAATAGTACATTGAATACAAAGGATTTTGTAATATAATTTGCAAGTAGTGTAAAAGCAAATAAAAGCCACGGGGGCTTGGACAATTTGAAAGTAAATAAAGGAAAACTGTAGAAGCTTAAAAGTTGATTGTTGTAGTTGTTCTTGATTAATTGATTTGTTAGGGGCCTTTCCTCTATGGAGTCTTCTTGCTTTTATAGTCCTTGGTAGGTGATTAATTCCCTAGATTTTAGCTCCACTTATCCACTAAGCCACTTCCTTTTCTTTTGCCTCAAGCTGGACTTAGTTCCTGTGTACGTGCTAATGGCTGCTATTTTCTCACTTAGTCTGTTAGTCCCACATGCAGCACTTCACAATTTAACTTTCCTTCTAGAAGTTTCTAGATTTAATTGATAATTTGACCCATCCTCCCAAAGGTCTGCTAAGAATTATTCTCTATAGGCTCCAAATCTTTAATTTAAGGGCCCAAATTAATTAGTCATTATCTGGCCCAATAATTCACTATCCACTACAATTATGGTGCTAACAAATGCACCCCCCTCCCACCCACCCTACCGCAGATGCTGGGCTGAGTTTAAGGCTTGCATCTGTTAAGTATATAAGTCTTGGGCTTTAGTCCTTATGATCCATTTGTCCACTATGAGAGCCCAAGTGAAATTCCACCCATATGACTTTGAGTTCCAACAAGAAGAGATGAAATCCCAATGTGCTTCTTCCATCTCACAAGTTAATCAAGCCTTTAGTTCTTCAAGTCACTTTCCAACTCAAACTCCTGCGAAATCTCCTAGTTCAAATATCACCAATCCCTTCTCTATATTTCAGTGTTAATCCCTTCACCATAATATCCTCTTACAACCTTCTTTATCCAAATTCTCCTACCTATTCAAATTCCCAAATTAATTCAAATTCTTCATCTCAAACAACTTTTTCATCTTCTCTAAATCTTTTAAAATCTCTTATTTTTCCTTAGCAAAATCTTTTTTCTAACTTAAATTCTTCACCAAACCCATTTACTCTTCAAACCCCCATTTTTAAATTCTCAACCTCTCAAATTTCTCCACCTTTTACTGTTACTCATTCCCAGATATGCCCAACTTTATTTATTCCTTTCTTTCCCTTTTCCTTTTTTTTTTATTTTTATTTTTCTCTCACTCTTCTCTTTTTTTTTTCCTTTGTATTTCCTTCGATTCTTCCACCTTGGTAGCCACTGGATCATCAACTCCAGCAAGTCTATCACTACCATTCATCCACGCCGCTAGCTGCTTGTTGCTTGCCGACTTTGCCACCTCCATCAGGTAAGTTGACGGATTTTTTTTTTGTTTTTCATTCATTTTTTTTCCTTCTTAGGCCGATGATTCACGCTGTTGTCTGTGCGAGTGCCTGCCTACTCATTGGTGGCCAGGTGGAGACTTGTTCCTTGTTGTTGTCCCTTGTCTCCTTGTCTAGGTGCGTGATATATTATTATTATTATTATTATTATTATTATTATTATTATATATATATATATATATATATATATATATATATATATATATCCACGCCGCTAGCTGCTTGTTGCTTGCCGACTTTGCCTCCTCCATTAGGTAAGTTGATAGATTTTTTTTTTGTTTTTCATTCATTTTTTTTCCTTCTTAGGCCGATGATTCACGCTGTTGTCTGTGCGAGCGCCTGCCTACTCATTGGTGGCCAGGTGGAGACTTGTTCCTTGCTGTTGTCCCTTGTCTCCTCGTCTAGGTGCATGATATATTATTATTATTATTATTATTACTATATATATATATATATATATATATATATATATATATATATATATATAGTTTTTTTTAACAAATATTACTAGATTTTCTAGCAAAAATTATAAAATAAATTTAAGAAAATATATAGATATAAGAAAATTTCAAATAATCTATCTTAAAGTTTGAAACTAAAATTTTGTGGAAAAGAAATCATGGAAAAAATTAGGTGATAAATTCTAAATTTTTTTTTTCAAGTATATATATATTTCTAAATTATAAACTAAGAACATAAATATGTTAAAAAAAATATGTATAATTACCCCAACTAACAAAAATATTTATATACACAAGTTTATATATACAAGATTTTTAAAATTCAAAATCATGTATATATAAGTCATTGTAAATATGAATATTTCAAAAATAGTTGGCATTATTTAAAATTTTAAAAAAGATTTTTTTCTTTTAGTAATACTTATTAAAAAGTAGACTCTAATTGAAAAGACTGTGAACAGCCTTAGCATCTGAATCATTACCTACTCAAGGGATTTTGGCATGGTTAGCACAAAGGACTTTAATAAGACTCAGCCAATTTGCCAGAATGGAACCTTCCTCCTCTTTTTCTCAATCCAAACATGATAAGTCTTGGTTTGGAGTTTTTAAAAAAAAATAGATGAGGTTTTTGGAATGCACCTAGCATCTAGAATACAAAAGTCTCTTGAGATGCAACATTTGTATGTATATGGGCTGATTTGTTGGATTCTTGTTGTGGGATTTTGAGTTTTTTATACAGGTATGAAGAAATAAGGGTCTGGAGATAATTTTTTTAGTTTGGATAAAGGCAAGCGTCCCTCTAGAATGTTCATTTTTCAGGGGAGACTTTGCCAAAATTTCTATAAAAATGTAAATGCAACTTAAATACTTTAAGTTAGAATTTAACATACTTGTTTCTCTGACATTTGATAGATTCTTGTTCTGCTCTAGTGATTACTTCCACCACTTATCTGGCTACTCTATTAGAAGGGCAGACTCAGATAACTTGTCACAACCCATCTTTGAGCCGCGACTGTCCTAGAGCATAGGGAGACGTAAGGTCACCTAAACCCGTAGAACAACCTATAACTCATAAACTATTACCATTACGTTACCCTTAACCTAAGATCGTAGCCATAATTCCCATGTAGTAGTCATTCAACATCTAAATTCATTTTCATATTTATCGCTTTTGAACTCCATTTTCTAGTATTCTAATTGCAACTCAAGTGAATATTAATTAAGTATCTGAACCGTATTGAGATGATACCCAATCACACATACTAATAATATTCTAAGTTATATCATTATTACAGACTTTTAACAAAACATGGAGCTCTAGAGTGAAACCTCCAAAATTATAGCAAAATATGTACATGATGATACCCAAAATCAGCAACGCAATTTCCAAGCGGAGATGTAGAACTTGGAATTTACCTTGCCAAACCGTCACCTGATCCTGAAAATAAATAACAACTACGGGGTGAGACAAGGCTCAGTGAGTACATAATAAAACTGTATAAAATAAGCAAGTGATAGGTGATTTAGTGATAATTTCTTATAGCAATGAAGTGAAACGGATCAAGAATCATTCTTATGGAATAGTTTTCCATATACAGTAATTATTGCATTTTTAGCAGAATATTTCCTTTATGGAAACGGTGTGTTTCCCACATTATCATTATCATTCGAGTGGTGGCTTACGCCTTGCTCACTCCCATATCAGTCATACGTATAACTGATCGGGTTGCACGTACTGGGGGCCATAAACCCTTCCCAGCTAGGGTTCGGATACTCTTTACCCTATCCGCAGGTTCATTACCATTGTGCACAATGTCTGATGTATTGCCCCACATCAGAGGGGTATTCTGCTTACCACAGTATCATTAAAACATTTTTCTTTTTCATCCATGAAATAATTCAATGGATAATTGTCACGACCCATCTTTGAGCCGCGACTGTCCTAGGGCATAGGGAGACGTAAGGTCACCTAAACCCGTAAAACAACCTATAACTCATAAACTATTACCATTACGTTACCCTTAACCCAAGATCGTAGCCATAATTCCCATGTAATAGTCATTTAACATCTAAATTCATTTTCATATTTCTCGCTTTTGAACTCCATTTTCTAGTATTCTAATTGCAACTCAAGTGAATATTAATTAAGTATCTGAACTGTATTGAGATAATACCCAATCACACATACTAATAATATTCTAAGTTATATCATTATTACATACTTTTAACAAAACATGGAGCTCTAGAGTGAAACCTCCAAAATTATAACAAAATATGTACATGATGATACCCAAAATCAGCAACGCAAGTTCCAAGCGGAGATGTAGAACTTGGAATTTACCTTGCCAAACAGTCAACTGATCCTGAAAATAAATAACAACTACGGGGTGAGGCAAAGCTCAGTGAGTACATAATAAAACTGTATAAAATAAGCAAGTGATAAGTGGTTTAGTGATAATTTCTTATAGCAATGAAGTGAAACGGATCAAGAATCATTCTTATGGAATAGTTTTCCATATACAGTAATTATTACATTTTTAGCAGAATATTTCCTTTATGGAAACGGTGTGTTTCCCACATTATCATTATCATTCGAGTGGTGGCTTACGCCTTGCTCACTCCCATATCAGTCACACGTACAACTGATTGGGTTGCACGTACTGGGGCCCATAAACCCTTCCCAGCTAGGGTTCGGATACTCTTTACCCTATCCGCAGGTTCATTACCATTGTGCACAATGTCTGATGTATTGCCCCACATTAGAGGGGTATTCTGTTTACCACAGTATCATTAAAACATTTTTCTTTTTCATCCATGAAATAATTCAATGGATAATATATCAATAAATAATCAAAATTTCCATCATTGATCATATTAGGAAATGAAGCAATAAGGCTCATGTGGCCAAGTGCCATAAGGGATATTTAATTCAATAATTGGTAAAGCATATCATGCATGCCAAAGAATTGCAATGCATTTTAATTAGAGAAGTGATCCAACATTTAGGCTTATATTTAAAGCACAAGAAATATAGTATTATTAGGTACTCACCTCTTGCTCCTTTGCTCCTATACTGATAGTTCTAACGCAGAGTATAACAAGGCTCCTCGGTATCCCGAGCAATGCCTTTACCTTTCGATTCTACAAATACACCCAAATAATCATACATTAATTCCTACTCCTTGAACTTGCTAATCTCATTCTAACTCAACTTAACATTAACTTCCTACTACTAATCACCAAACACATTCCAATACATTAAACAATAACATACATAAACACATTAATTATTTAATCATTTTATTTCAAAATCCCATGTTGTCCAAATCCTTTCATTAAAACAATTAGGTTCCATTTCCTTCCTAATTCCTTAATTAAATTTTATGTTTATCAAACTAATGCTTAAACAATCAACATTCATTCACCCATTGAAACTAATCTCTTCCAATTCTCATAAACCCTAACTTTACCAAATTGGGATGATTTGGGGAAAACCCAAAATTTCTCAATCAAATCTCAAATTGATCTTGCCAAGATAAAATTAATGTTATGCAAAGCCTACCATAACAATCAAACATCAAACTACACTTCACATTACACACTTTCCTTATATCATGCATTATGCCTTCAAGAATTTTAATTTTTGAATAAAATCTCTAAATTCAAATTTTACATTTTTAAACCACTTTTCAACATCCCAAATAACCTTAGATATTGTTAAAAAAAATTTTGGACACTTCCCCTAAAATTCCTAGTTTGGCCGAACCTTATGTAAATTTCTCTTCATTGATCTTTCATGCTTCCCTTGTTATTATTCACCTATTAAACCCCAAATCCTTAACCCCAATTCTCATATTTCATCACTTAACATGCCAAACTAACTCCTCTTCAAATCATTCCACCAAAATCCAATTATAGAAATCAAAAGAAAAGGAATAATTGCTAATAATTTATCATACTTAGGCTAAGGAAAGAAAGGAATCACTTAAGCAATAAATCTCACCTTGAAATGCTCCAAATTTAGCTCTAAGTTGAAGAACAAGTTGGGAGGTTTTTAGTCTTTGGTGAGGGCAAAATTTTTGGTGTAGGTTACAAATGAAATGGTTTAACACAATTTCATTTTATATACAAATAAAATCAATGGTGGTGATTTAATCACACAAAATCAATGGTCACATTTTTACTTGAAATGGAGGGCTAAGATTAATCAAGATGGATGGTTGAGATGGCCCTTAGGTGTATGGTGACTAAGCATCAAAATAATGAACACCATCATCACCAAAGTGAACATAATCATGGTGATGGAAAAGTAGGAGGCTTAGGTGTAAAGTTGGCATAAGTCAACAAATATGGTTAACCTAATTCCTTTCTCATCCTAACCCCTAACTAACTTGTTCTAACCATTCTTTAGTCAAGTTCCACCAAAATTTGAGGCCTTAGGGCCGGCCACTCTATGGGCTTGGGCTTTGAGTCCAAAAGCCCATTAACAAGCCCACCCGAAAACGTTTTCCCGAACTTAAAATTTTTTGTAACTTTTTCCCTTCCCTTTCACTTGGCATTTTAAATCTTACCTTCCCATATCATAATAAGCCTAGACTAAGCCATATTGCCTAAAATTAATTCAATAAAATATACAATAAATATTCCTACCTCATAAATGTACACACTCAAGCACTTAGCACCAACAAGAGTTTCTATCATCCTATCACTATGTCATTGATACTATACCCAAAAAATTTATATTTTATGCTATTATTATAACTCTGATGAGCTATGGAGACCTTGGGTATTACATAACTCATTTACCCTTATTTCACGAGTCATGAATGCTCTTTTATCTCCTTAAACCCCTCCCTTTTTTTTTCTTTTATGGAGCCCGAGGAGTGCCAAGTTATTGGTCCAGTAGATTTTGCTAAACCTCCTGTGTCTCCAATTCCTCTTGGCAAAAAGGAAGAGTTGATTTTGGGAAACTACAAGAGACCTTCTGGTCAAGTCAAGTCTTGGCTAAAGTCATCTAAAGATTGGGTAAAATGGATCCAATGATTTGCTCTCCATTATGAACAATAGTGGAAAAATTAGGGCATCTACCACTTCATCCAATGATCATAGTCTCGACACCTATGTGTTTGGATCTTCATTGCACCACTCTTCAATTTTGGTCACTGAGCTGTAATTCTTTCATCCTGCCAAGCAATCCTATGTTTATTACTCTAAGAGATATTCTTGTTCTTACCGGTCTATTAGTTACAGAGGATGATGCGCCCTCTATATTTGGTGTGACTTATTTACAGCAGCACATCTTCCCACGGGGTTACCCTTCTTACACGGCTCTTATAGACCATGTCATCAATCATCCCTCGGCCTCCAGAGATCAGGATTATGTCCTCTTCATATGGGTGCTATTGAATCAATTTATTTTCTATCCATCTGCTGGGAGACCTGCCACCTCCTATGGTTCTTTGGCATGATTGGTAGTTAGTGGCAAGCAAATAGCTTTGGGCTCTATTCTCTTGGGAAATGTTTTCAGATCATTGTCTAGCACCATGAGGGAGGCTCCTTTCACCCATATCGGTGGCAGTCTATGGTTGGTGTGGTTGTGGTTATTTTCTTATTTTTCTGGCCTTGCCAACCTGGGTATATTGAGTTCTAGTTCACATGGGCGGTGGGTGCTAAAGTGTAATACCTCATTTAATTGCGAGCATATTACAAATTATCTTACCTAGCATCCTCTTAGCACACTAGAATTCCATCTTTTTGCTTATTCTGAGCCAGAGTCTTTGCTCCCCTCTTATGCTAGATGCTATTCCTCTCCGCTCACAAACACTGCCAAAGCATTATGGTCTTCTTTCCTTTGCACTAAGATGCTTCATTCAAATATGATCAGTCCATACCTTCTGAGTTCTACTACTTCTTTTGAGTTTTATGGGGCTTCATTCGAGTTTTACATGCCTTTACTATAGAGCTGTCAGTTCGGCTTTGTCCAAGGGATTCTAACTGCTCCTTCTTTCTCCCCTGAAGATAGTCCCTGCATTATAACATCCTATGACATAGTTCTGCCCAAGGTTGAAAGAACATACAGAGAGCTTATGTACCTTCTAATTTATCAAGTCAACCATTCTCCTCTCCATGTGTTGGAGATTTTTATTGAGTGGTGACTTCCCATATATGATGAAGCCAACCCTTGCATGTCTGAAGATACTATTTCTAACTGCTCTTTATTTGGTTAATTTTCTTCGTACCAACTTAACATATATTTTTCCCCCTCCTTTTTTTTCTATTTTTATAGGGGATGTAAAAGAGGCCGAAGAAGAAGAAGACACAAACACCCATACTACTCTAAACTAAGAGCCAAGTGCAACCACTCCTCCTGAGTCTCAAGAGGAGGAAGAGGTAGAATAAACTATTTCCCCTCCATAGAAGAAAAGAAGGCTAGATAGTCTCTCACTCCAAAACAGCCTCTAGTAGCCATCAAGTCTCCTCTAGCTCCTGTTCCTTCCACCAGCCATCTAAGGAGATCTAGGAGGGTTCAAAACTTTAAGAAGCTGAAAACCTCTTCATCAAAGCCTATTATCATCTCATATTCCCTCAATCCTTCAGAGATTACTCCAGATGTCCCTTCAGAGAAATATCCTTCCATGGCTACCTAGTCCACTATTCCTTCCCTGGATATTTTAGTGGATGTGATTGCCAGTGGGGATAGGTCTTCTAAAGTGCAGACGACTCCTCTTTCTCAAGTACGAGTTTGGAAACTTTCTCTTTCCTTTCTCTTTTTATATAGGGATATCCACCCTTTTCTTGTTTTCTTGTGGATACAGGACTCCTCGACTAAGCGGACTTGCCTCACTCCCATTGGTGCCTTTTATAATCCCGCTACTAGTCTAGACTTCTCATTCTTTAATTGTGCTAGTTCTAGTACTTGCACTATGGGACCTCGCCCAGCTCCAGAGTCTATAGTTGCAGTCTGCGCCATCTTACAGCAGTTCTTCTCCATGGAGCTCTTTAAATTGATAAAGGCTCAACGGGATTCCATTCTCTCAGCTATTTCAGTGCTTTGCATGGCCACATCTTCTGCCAAGAGTATCTCTCGCCTTAATGATAAGGCAAGGGTTTTAATTTCATTTTCTGCTTATAGAGAGAAGAGTACTGCCATATCCTCTTTGCAAGATAAGATTACAACAGTGTCATAGTAGAAGACATAATTTGATGCTTTGGTGGCCTGAAATAGAGATAGAACCCGAGATTATGAAGAGATTGGCAAGGACTTGGATGCCACCCATGACAGAATCCAACAATTAAAGGATGATATTGTGGCCTTGGAGGCTAAAGTTGTAGATCTATTAGCTTGAGGCGATAAGATGTAGAGAGAGCATGCAAAGGAACGTTAAGAGATAGACTTTGTTGCAGAGTGCACTACTTTAAAGGAGATGAGACTTTAGTGTTGCAGTGATTAGAGGGAGTTGCAGGCCTTTGACTTTACTTCCCTTTGAGCTTGATCTTTTCACTACTTGTATTTCTTTCCTATGTTGAGGACTTGAGAATTTTGTTGGATATATCTCTTTTTTTTTTCTTGGACTGCGATATATTCATAGTAGTTCATGTATCTTATGTAATAAACTAGGACTTGACTTTTTTTTATATGAGTAAAAAATGGCCATAGGCCAACTTGTTTACAATTTAGCTATGAGTTTGGCTTTACACATGCTACTATATATGTATATTACTTCTACAAGTGACAGATATTTGAATGGCTATAAGATTGACCTTGCTATTATTTGATAGTGGCCAAAAGCCAACTTGTTTATAATTTAGTCGTGGAATCAGCTTTGTACATGTCCCTATATATATATATATATATATATATATATATATATATATATATATATATATATATATATATATATATATATATATATACTGCTTCATATAGGTGACAGGTACTTAAATAGCCGTGGGATCAGCCTTCTTACTAATTTTCTTCATGTGTTTACCTTATTTCCAACATAGTGGGAAAATACTTCTTGAGATACTTGCCATTAATGAATCTTTTGTGAGGCTCTCCTTGTAGGCTTGACAACTGATATGTATTTTCTTTCAACACCTTGTGCATTTTAAAGGGACCTTCCCAATTGGGAGACAATTTCCAAATTCTCTATCCTTTACACCCACAAATAAGCTTAGTTTCTAAACCATCTCACCTTCTTAGAAAGTCTTCTTTTTAATTCTTCTATTGTAAGCCCTAAAGTCTTTTTTCTTATGTATCACCATGTGATTGAGAGCTTGCATCCTTATTTCTTCCAGATCTTCTAGCCCTATCATCATAGCTCGGTGGTAATCATCCAGAGCAAGACTATGTTGTTTGTCCACTCTTAAAGAAGGAACTACTACCTCCATTGGAAAGATAGCATCATGACCATAGGTAAGAGAAAATGGACTTACCTTAGTGGAACTTCTTTTTGATGTTATATAGGCCTATAAAGTCTCTGATAATAGTCTGTGCCAGTCTCTACGATTATCTTCAATCATTTTCTCTAGGATATTGATTAACACTTTATTTGAAGCTCTAGCTTGCCCATTTACTTGAGCGTAGTGAGGTGTTGTATTAATTAGCTTGATGTCATAGTCTTCTGCAAAGTCTTTCATTTCTTTCCCTGTGAATATGGTACCTTGGTCTGTAGTGATATACTGTGGGATACAAAATCTGTGAATGATGAACTCTTTTATAAACTATATGACATCCTTCTATTCCAACTTCTTCATAGGTATAGCCTCCACCCACTTAGTAAAATAGTATATTGCCATGATAGTGAAGCTATGCCGTTTTAATGAAGCTAGATAAATTTTGTCAATTAAGTCAATAGCCTAACCCCTGAAAGGCCAAGGCTTGATCACAGGATAAAATTCATTTGTAGGCATTCTTTAGATCTTTCCATACTTTTGACACTGTTTGCATCCTTTTGCATAACTTATGCAGTCTTTAAGGATGGTTGGCCAAAAATAGCCATGCCTTCTGATTAGCCATCTCGTCCTAATTCCTACTTAGTGTGCTCCATAAATCCCTTCATACACCTGCTTTATCACCTCTATAGCCTCTGAAAATCCCAAACATCTTAATAGCAATCCATCAAATCCCTTTTGGTATAGCTCCTCGTTTAATAACATATAGTTTAGAGCTTTAACCTTAAGTTTGTAAGGAACCTTTATAGACAAATTACTCAGGCAATTTCTAAGGGGCTACCTCTAGTCTCCAGAGATGTTAACATATGCATTAAAGGTGCTAACCATAATCCCTCTTTCCAATATGGAAGGATGGCTATATTTCTTGATGAGGACTATCTTGCGAGTAAGTTCTTCTATCATTTTCATACCAGAGGCTATTTGAGCTAGCTCATTAGCCTCCCAATTTGAATCTCTTGGTACATGTAGGAATGATGTACTTATGAAGTCCTTCAGCAACTGAACTGATGCTATATAGTAGGGTGCTAAAGTAAGGCTGTTGCATTTATATTCTCCAGAAAGCTGTCTCAATACCAACTGTGAGTCTCCCATCAGTAATATCTCTTTAGCCCCCAACTCTCTCAAAGTCTCTAGCCCAATAATCAATGCCTCGTACTCTGCTTGGTTATTGGTGCATTCGAAGTCCAAGTTGAATGAGATGGCAATCTTAGCTCTCGAAGGGGATATAATGACTACCCCAGCACCCGTAGATTCTTTAGTCTTTGATCCATCAAACTTCAGTACCTAAGATTTCTTCTCAATCTTGTAGACTAGTATGTCTAACTCATCTTCCCCTTTTTTCTTTATATTCGGATGATCTGCTAAAAGGTCTGCTAATGCTTGGCCTTTTATTGATTTTTGGAGGAAATAAACCAAGGAGAATTCAGCTAAGGCCAATGACTACTTGCCAATACGTCAGTGATGAGGGGTTGGTTTAGCATGTACTTAACTAAATTTATCTGTGAGACTACATACACCTTTGATATGATTAAATAATGCTGAAACTTGGTGCATGCAAAGTATAAAGCTAAACATATTTTCTCCGTAGATGAGTAGCATACCTTTGTCAGAGTAAGGAATCTACTAAGATAGTAAATTGCTTGTTCCTGACCTATAAAATTTTTCTATGCTAGAAGGTAACCAATAGAGTCCTCATAAGTAAAGAGATAAAATTTTAAAGGGACACTAGCCTTTAAAGGCATCAGGATCGGGGAATTACTGAGATACTCCTTATTTTTTCGAATTCCTCCTAGTGGTGATCTTCCCAAAGAAGCTCTTCATCGAATTTCAGCTTAAGTAGCTCAGAAAAGATCTTAGACTTCTCGACTAAATTAGAGATGAATCTCGCGAGGTAATTTACTTGGCCCAAGAATCTCTGCAATTCCTTCTTGTTTTTAGGAGGGTGAGACTCCATAATTGCCTTCATCTTATTTTTATCTACTTTAACCCCTCTTTAATGTACTAGGAAACCGAAGAAGTTTCCAGCCTAAACCCTAAAAGTGCACTTAAGGGAATTTAGCTTTAATTAGTGGTCTCTTATCCATTGAAAGCCCTTCCTCAAATGCTCCACATGGTCTTCAACTTTTTTGGACTTCATAACTATATCATCCACATAAACCTCCATAGACTTTCCAAGCATGTCATGGAAAATTACATTTATAGCTCGTTGGTAAGTGGTGCTCTCATTTTTAAGCCCAAAGGGCAGGACCAGCCACTCAAAAGTTCCATTAAAGCCAGGACATCGAAAAGTCATCTTAGGTACATCTTCTTGAGCTATGAATATCTGATTATAGCTTGAGAATCCATCCATGAAGGATAGTAAATTGTGTTTGGCCACAGCATCAGTGAGCATGCCAACAATTAGTATGACATAAATGTCCTTAAGGGTGGCTGCATTCAAATATCTAAAGTCCACATAAACTCTGACCTTCCTATTTTTCTTAACCATAAACACAACATTGGAAAGCCACTCAATATATCTGGTAGGTCTTATAAAGCCAGCTTTGAGTAGTTTCTCAATTTCTTCCTTCACTCTATGCTCAACATCCTTTGACATCCGCCTAGGGGGTTGATGGTAAGTATGATAATCTGGCTTAATAGGCAATCGATGCTCTACTAGCTTCCTGCTTAATCTAGGCATTTCGTCATACTCTCAAGCAAAATAGTCTCTAAACTCTTGCAGTAACTCAATGATCTTCTTTTTTAATGTAGGAGGGAGTAGGCAGCTGATGTAGGTGACTTTAGGCTTCTCAGGAGTCCCAAGGTTGACCTCTTCTAAAGGGTCTTGGACTTTAGTCATAGCATCATCCAACTTAGGTGGAGCATTTTTCAACTCATGTAACTAGATCTCCTCTACTTTTTCCTCAGGCTATTCCCCTTCAAAGATTATTTCAACACCAGTAGTCTCTTGAATTTCTTTTGTTAATAGCCTATCCAAAGCTTACTGCACCTGTAATTTCAACAATGCGGCTGTAGCTACCGCCTTCTCTTCTTGAGTGAACTCAATCATCAACCTCCTTTATAATAGGCTGAGTGATCGACCTCTTATAATAAGGCACGATCATAGACTTTTGGAGGAGATTCCTTGCTTGTTGTCGGTAATCCTAGTTACTTGTCATGGTAAGAGCTTTTGGTCCACCTTATTTACTCTTGCCTTTAAATTGAATAGGACTGTAACACTCTACTTAAAATAGCAATTATAGGACCTAATGTGCATTAAATATGATATGATGTGATTTATTTTATGTTCAAAATAAGTTTTAGGATGTTTAATTATGTAAAGAGTAAGTTAGGATAGTAATAGCAGATATTTTGATTATAGGGGCATTTTGGTCATTTTGACCCTATGACAATGGACCAGGGGTATATGAGCTAAAATTAAGAAAATACTAAAAATAGGTTCCACATATTAAATAAAACATAATACATTTCATTTGAACAAAAAATAATAAGAAACGGAAAAATTATCACAAAAATACCAAAAATAACCTTGACAGTTGCTACTAATCAGGGCATTTTTGTCATTTAACATAAGTTGTAAAATAAACATACCAAATGAAAGTTAAGAACATATGGAATCAAAGTCTAATTGAACACTTTTCCGAATTCTCAACAGAAACATAGGAAAAACACATCGAAACCTAAAAACCGGTGTTTTTAAATGCAGTGTTAATTTTTAATTAAAAAAAACCCTAGTATTTTAAAAAAAACCCCAATTTCGTTTGTTGTGCATGCCTCCCAAGCTCTCCAAAATAGAAATTCTCTTCTTTCATCTTTCTCCAAAAAGAATAAACATCAAATTAATGATATAATTATAAAATTAAATAAATAAATTAGGAATTTATAAAGTCAATTAGTATAAACGAGTCAAATATTAAGACTTTCATTAGGGAGGTACCACTAATATAGGGTTGACTTTAGAAAGTCAAAGTCGAAAGTTTGACTATGACTAAAGATGAATTAAGACATATTATAAACATATTAAAATAACATTAAAACATTAATCATCAAGATTAAAGGTCAAAATAAGAAGAAATATTAAAGGTTGACCTTATTTGACCAAAGATTCATAATTAGACTAGGAGTCTTAGTTCAAGTCAACCACTTGAGTTAAACAAGAATATGCATAAATATAATAAGTTATTGAATATATGAACTAAATAAGAACTATTTGATTTATGTTGTAGAGGTTAAAGAGGTTCAAGCTTTGCGGTCTACTTAGCTCAGCTAATTAGGAGCAGAAGAGTATGAGGTGAGTTGTAATGCACACTCTTATTTTTTTGCAAATGTGAAATGATTTCTTTGAGATGGAATGATTTTCTTCATGAAATTTCATGCCCATTGATTGATTTTGATTTCATAAGCTATGCTTTCTCAAGAGTCCCACCTTAAGTAGGACTCTTTCTTAAGTTGGTTGTTTAGATCCAAAACTTTTATTAGCTATATTATGATTTGTAATGACATTGTGTATCTTAAACCAAGTCTTTCAAAATAAGTAGGACTCTTTCATAAAAGTCCTAATATAAGTTAAACTCTTGCTATGTATAATATTATTCCTCATTTTCTAAGCCTGCAGAAACACCCCTTCTCAATGTGGGGTGAATATTAGACTTGTGCACATGGTATACCCATAGATAGGGCAAAGTATCCAAATCTCAGCTAGTAGGGGTCTAATATTGCAAGTCATAGGACTTGATCAATCTTATGCTATAAGTTAAGTAGAGAAGGCAATAGCCCCTACTCCTAAGTTAATGTAAGTTATAAGTTATTTTTGCTACTCTATTATTTATTTCTTATTTTACAACCAATCTATGTCATTGAGCCTATGTTTATTGTCTTACCTACCATATGTGTGCATTTACTCTCACTAAGTCTTCTACTCACCTTTTTCTATGTTTATGTATTTCAGGATGGCAAGATTGATTTAGGTAACTAAACTCAAGCTTGTTCCTCCACTTAAGTGGTTGCTTTACCTAGAAGATATTAGAGTCCTCTGTATCCATTTGCATGTGAACTTCAATTTAGTGCTCTATTTGGATTTTTGTTTCATTGAGTTATTTTCAAATATTTTCCTTTAACTTTAGTTTATAAGAACTATTTTTAAGATGCAAGAAGTTATTGGCTTATTTCGCAAATTTTATAAGTTATTATTTAATTGAATAAGTTATGGGTATTTAATAAGTAATTTTACATAAGTTAAGGATTATATGGGTGACCTTATGTCTTCTCGTGTCCTATGATTGTTATAGCTCCCTAAGTCGGGCTGTGACAAAGACCAAAGCTTCCATCATAGAATCTTGCATCTACTACATTTGTGTAGGCCTTGAAAGGCTTTCCATCAGCCCACACTATTTCCACCTCATCCCCTTTCCAGAATAAGAGGAATTGGTGAAGTGAGGATGGCACACACCAATTGGCATGAATCCAGTCTCTTCCAACAGAGCATGGTAATTGGTAGTGGAGTTTACCATAAAGAAAGCTGTGAGGGAAGTCTTGCTCCCAACTTGGATTTCCATAGGTAAGACTCCTAGAGTCTTTGTGACTTCCCCATTGAATGCTGAGATAAACACATCTATAGCTATAAGATCATTTTCATTTTTGCCTAACTCTAAAGCCATACTCAATGGAATGATGTTAATAACGGATCCATTATCTACCAGTACCCTGGAGGTTGGCCTCCCATTGAGGTGAGCTTTGATATATAATGGTTTGATGTGTTTTGTCATCCTTTCTGCAGGCTTCTCAAAGACCACCCTTTTTGGAACCCCAGCTTCTGTGGCTTGGATGGTAACTCAATTACACACAGTGTGCTTCTCAAAGGTTACCCCCAGAGTCTCTTATTATTCTTGAGGTTCTTCTTTAGACTTTTCATCTCTAAACCTTTGAAATAAAGCTAGCAAAATGATGATTGCCATGGAATATCTCAAAGGTACAATAATTTAGCCCACTTTGATTTCTTGCATTTTCACATCCTCTGTACTGCTACCCATAAACTCCATGCTGCGTGTTCATTTTCCTTAGTCTGATCCTGTTTTTGTCCTCTTTTGTGCTAGGTTTCCCTATCCTTGCCGCTGCTCTCTTCCTTTGAAGCCTCCTTTTTTGGATTCTAGTGAGAGACTGTGGAAACTTTCTATGGTGAACAAGGTACCAGTGATTTTCCTTGACTTCCACAGGTGGTAGCATGAACCTGGGCTGTCTTCTTTGAGTGGCAGTTGGTAGGTGAAAAGTCTGAGGTAGACTCTTCCTCTCCATGTTGGAATTTGGCAAAGTCTCTAATAGACCCCTTAAAGGATGTAGGTGCAAACTTTGATACAGTCTCTTAGCAATCCTAGGTTGCCTTATTTGAACACCAACTTGATGATGGTAAGTCTCAGATTGACCTTCCTTTTTTGTGTTGAAGTTTGATCTAATCTCTGATAGTCCTTTGAGAAGACTCTTATACAAATCTGGGGGTAGTCCCTTAAGCAAATCCTTTGCAACATTTGGCTAATGCTTTTGACTATTAAATTGCAAATGACAAGTACCAGGTTGATACTCATCCCACTTGTTATAACCTGACTGAATATGTGACAGCCCCTCGGGTAGACTCCCCGAAGATCCTTAGTGAAATGAGGCCAACTTCTTTGGGGATCATCTTGGGATTGGAAAGTCTGAGGTAGACTTTGCTTTTAAAATTTAGCCCAAGCGTGCTTTGTCTTATCCCTTGGAGCTTTTTGCTATCTTTTCTTTTTCTCATTGATCAAGGCACGAAGATCCACTTTAATAGCATTTACAGAGGCCACAGGAGGGAAAGAATCTTCATCAATCAGCATATTCTCTTTTTTTTTCTTAGGGAACTTAAGTATCCCCTTGTTGATCTTATCCTGAATTACATTCTTAAAAGACCAACATGCATTAGTTGTATGGTTCCAGGAATCATGATACTTACAGTACTCTTTTCCTTTGATTTCTTCTTTTGCAGGAATGTGATGGCCCACAGGAAGAGTGATGAAATCCTCTTTGAGTAGGAAGTCAAAGATTTCATCTATTTTGCTCACATCAAAGGTGGACTACATTATGGAATTCTGATTCTTCTTCCAAGCATCCCTAGCCTTCGGCTTTTATTTCATAAAAAACGGGTAAAATTGGGATCCAGAATTAGCCAGGTTGACAACAATAGTCTCTTGGGTTCATATCTCTTGAAAGTAAGTTCCTATAGCCTTCTTTCTCATCCTGTTGTCTTCCCTTAACAACACTTTATACTCGGCTACTTTCATTGCCAGCTCGTAGAAGTCCCTAAATTCCATCCCTTAGAATTTCTTTTTGAGTTTGATGTCAAGCCATTTTCACAAATTCAGTTTTCGGCAAGAAGACTTTACACTTACTTCTCATTTTCTTGAAGCAAGCTATGAAGAGATAAGCAAACTCTCCATTCCTTTGAGTTATTCTTGATAGTTCAACAACGCAAACCTTAGGCTGAGCTTTAAAAACTGGGTATGAAATTTCCTTACCATTTCTTGCCAAGAATAAATTGAGTCCCTTGGTAATGTTGAGTACCAAGTAAATACTTAGCCCGTCAAGGAATTTGAGAATAACCTTAGTTTATAAAAACCAAAGTTTTCATAATTTGATAACTCTCCACATTGAATTGTGAATCTTGCAACATATTCTAATGTGGATTACCCATCTTTCCCAGAAAACAAATTGAAGTCTAGGATCCAATATCCCCTTGGATATGGATTTTCTCTCTCAATGGCTTGGGGATATGGCTTATGGAATTTCGGCCTACCAATTTGATGAAAGCTTAGACCATATAACTCTTGTACAACATCTCTAATAGCCTCTAAATTCACCTGACATGCCGGAGGAGCAAAAGGAGCTAGAGAATATTGAGCAGCCATCATACCAGATATGTGAATTCCTGTACCCACCCTTTGATTGCCCCCTAAGCCTGAAGCTTATGCATATATTGTTTCATCCCCAATGTATGCTGTAGGATTGGTTCTTGGGGTGGTGTGCCCTTGGAAATGTTATGGTACTATTATAGAGGCAATTGTTGTGGTGCTGTTTGAGTGGGCTTGCCATTAAAAGGGCGGCCAGTGTTGATGGTAGCTTTTAACAAACCTTAAGTCTCTTTGATTGGTTGTGGCGCTGGTTAGCATTCCATTGGAGGTATAGCATTAGACTCCACTAAATCCAGGGATTCTTTAGAAGCTTATCGGGTAGATTGGTTGAAACTAGAAGCAACCCCACCAGAGGTTGGAGTTTGTCCAGTCGCCATTTGCTCCAAAAGAGTCTTGATATCAGCCATGATCTTTCCCATGAGACACATGTTCTTATCCATGGAATCTAGACGTCCATCAATGCCTTGAAAAGCATGAGATGCTGGATCAATTATTTTCTCTGGGATATCACTAGCTCATAGAGGATCGTGACTCTTCTCAATTTATTCAATCATTTGAGGTACGTATCCAAGTGCTATTGTTGTAGCCACTTCTTTTGCATCATGAGATATAGTCAGTTTAACATTTTTTTTATCCTTACTATTCTTTCTTAGCGCCATTGCATGATAGGTCTTACTAGGTGTGCCAAAATTAATTGTTGACAAAATATTTATTGTCAGTTGCCCTTTTAGTTGAATATAATGCTGAGTGTTCTAGAGACTCTTGGAGGTCTCACTTGTATCTGACCTCTAATCGAAACGACTATATAAAAGACAAAGGGATAATAGTCTCTTAAGATTCTTGGATTCACTAATGCAACTTCACCAATTCTCACACAAAAGACTAGGAGGAGATATGAAATTTGTAACTTTTGGTTTTGTATCACTGCACTGTAAAGTATATTGAATACAAATTTGTAACTTTTTAGTTTATATTATTGCACTGTAGAGTACAGTGAATACAAAAGATTTTGTAATTTTTTGGGTTTGTATTACTGTACTGAATAATACATTGAATATAAAGGATTTTGTAATATAATTTGCAATTAGTGTAAAAGCAAATAAAAGCCACGGAGGTTTGGACAATTTGAAAGTAAATAAAGAAAAGTTGTAGAAGTTTAAAAGTTGATTGTTGTAGTTGTTTTTGATTGATTGATTTGTTGGGGGCCTTTTCTCTGTGGAGTCTTCTTACCTTTATAGTCATTAGTAGGTGATTAATTCCCTAGATTTCAACTCCACTAAGCCACTTCTTTTTCTTTTGTCTCAGGTTGGACTTAGCCCCTGTGTATGTGCTAGTTTGTTAGTCCCACATGCAGTACTTCACAATTTAACTTTCTTTCTAGAAGTATCTAGATTTAATTCATAATTTGACCCATCCTCCTAAATGTCTACTAAGAATTATTTTCCATGGGCTCCAAATTCTCAATTTAAGGGCCCAAATTAATTAATCATTATATGGACCAATAATTTTCAGCTAACTACAATTATGGTGCCAACATTATCATATTCAATTATCAAGAATGATATATAGTATTATGATTTCATTATATATATTCTTATCAAACATGTATATATTTAATTTCTTTTTGGCATAAATAAATGTATTGATTCATTTATACTGTGTTAATTAGGAAGGAAATTATGTTATGCATGTTATATAATAAGAGAATAGCAGAAACTGGCTTTCTTCCATGGTAAAAGATATAGCCTCTCTCAAAAGTATATATGTTCATGATATATGCATATGCTAAATATTTAAGAATAATATAACATATATGTTTCTGGTACGTCCATATATTAAATACTTGAGAATAATGGGACAGTAAAGATATAACCATGATGAAATATAATTTCCAAAAATTTGGCAAGACACGCTGGTGGCACTGACTTGAATGCCTTTGAAGGCTTTAGAGTGCTCAAAGCACTTGGAAGTACGCTAAATCAAGTTTTCAATAATATATGTGAATTAGTGGCTTTGACATTACCCATCTCAAGGACTAAGAGAAACATTGCTTTCAAAAAATTTATTTGGTATTTAGATAAAGCTAATATTTTAGAAATCTTTGCACAATAATTTAATCAAATTGTTTTTACTTCATTTAGGGGAGGTGTAGCAAAAGAACTTGGTCAGTTATGGAACTTGCTACGCCTGCGATTATAAGGGTAGCTTCCTGCGTATTAGATTTTTTTTATTTATAAATTTAGAATTTAATTTAAAATTATCATATATAATTATATTTACCCAATATTATATATCATTTAATATTTTATTATCATATTTAATCATCCAAATAAGGTTTTTATTATAAAGGTATTGATATGTAATATATTCCAAATATTATAAAAAAAAATATTGTATTATCAAATATCAAAATTTTTAGTAGAAAGCTCATTGCTAATAGAAGAAGACCCATGACACCCAGTAGAAAATTCTAACACACCTGAGCTGCTAAGCTCATGGACAACCCACAATCTTAATTACTCTTTGTAGCTCTCTCAATAACAAAAGCCGGAGAAATCGTCATTGGCGCTTCTTTGGATCTCGACTCTTTTTGAGTAGATTTTAACTTTTTAAAAATATTTTTACCTCAAATAGTGGACAACAACAATTTAACAACTGGTAAAGAGAATTTGTCGGGAGAGAGAGCTGAGAAACAATAACAGCAATTGAAATTTCATTAACGTTAATAGGAATGACGCGTGGGATATCATAAGGTAATGGTAGGCCTTTTTATTCCAAAGCGAAAGAGTACTGAACTCCATATTTAGTTTTTAGTGGCTTGAATAAATGTGAGAGGCTTTTTAGTAACTTTTTCTTTTTGATTATTTGTTTATATTTATAGATTTTAAAAAAGTTGTAATAGAATATCCTTTATTTTTTATAAATTTTTTAAAGCCTTTATTAATTTTTATAGAGTTTTTAAAAATTATTATTAAATATCGTTTAACTTTTTAATTTATAAAAATCTTTAATTCATCTAATACTTAAAATATTTTCATTTTTTAGGCTTAAAAATATATTACCTTATTTTTAGATTTTCAATTTCATATCTTATAATATTTGCGTGTATATATATATATATATATACACACACATATGTATGATCAGCTATTTGTATAGGTTCATATACCAATTGATTTGCCGTACAATTTTATCACCACTGACCATTGCCATGGCTTCCTAATATGTTCTGCAGAAGGGTTGAGGTTTGAATAATTGGTTCTATAGTGCTTCCTAGAGCTACAATGTCGTCTGCTTGGTTCTCAAACGGTAACTCGTCTCCATATTTTTGAAACTCAGTCCTATTATTCTCCGTAAGTTTATACCGAAAAGAAGGTTTGCTGCTATTCTGCACCTCCATCGATTCCTCCTTAATCATTAAATCTGCAACTAGGCTTTTGTTTTCTTGTTGAACGGGCCAACTCATCATTGACGGCTGCGCTCTCAGAGTCGACTTCCATAGGAATCCCTGGGCTTATTTCTGTGCTTCAAAAATATTTTTTCTAACTTCAATTTCATGTAGTCTCACACTAGTGCATCTAGGTTAAGAAGAGTTGGGGCATTACAATTTTTCCCTTCTCTCGCCCAACAAAAAAAATTATAGCCCTCCCTTCCTCTTTCTATAATTTTAAAGCTTTAAATAATCTAGTTCTGCTCTTTTTCAGTGTTCAAAGTCGTGTGATTTATTCGAAAATGGACCCTTTTATGATTATAATGTTCTCTACTAAGTTTAAACATCTATAATATTATTTTTCTTGCAGTGTGCCAAGACTATTAATTGATTGATACTTATAAAGGGGGGAATCTGTAGAGAACAGAATGTTCGAAGGACTGGTGCATCGGGTGCTAGTGGGTTATCTTGGTCGTTATGTTAAAAATATACAGAAGGACCAACTTAAGTTCAATGTTTGGAATGGTAATATGATTTTTGTATTTTTCTCTTTCTTTATAAAAATTGTGCCAACGGACACCTTGGCATGGTAATCTGCCTGGTAGCATCATGTACATGTTTTATGTAAAATGTAATACCTATTTTTAATTATTGATATAAAATATCTGATTTTGGCAGAAGAAATATTATTGGAGAATGTAGACCTTATTCCTGAAGCCTTTGATTATCTCCAGTTTCCCTTTGCTATAAAGCTGGGTATAGAGAATTTGTTTTTTCAATTATTGGATTTGGAAATCTTATTTCCCCTCTTTCTAAAATCTTTGAATTTTTTTTGTCTGCCAATAGGTAGGGTTGGGAGGTTAAGCATCAAAATTTCATGGAAAAAGCTTGGTTGGGACTACCCCATCATTATTGTTTTAGAAGATATATTCATTTGTGCTTCTCAGAGGGATGATCATGAGGTAATTGGAGTTTTAAACAATATCTCTATTTTTGTAAGAGCAGTAGAAAAAATAAAAATTAGAAGCATCCTCTTATGTACGTTTGGATGTCAATTGTTTCATTTATTTGTTGTGGTAGTGGAGTATGGAGGCAGTTGAAAAAAGAGAATTTGCTGGCAAGAAGGCTAAGCTAGCTACTGCAGAGCTTGCAAAACTATCAAGACGTGTATGCGGTAAGCTATTTGATATCCACTTTCAAGTGATAGCAACATCTGGTTTCATCAAATACAGCACTAGTAATCCATCTGTTTTGTTAAATAGACGAGTCATCAGGTTTCATCAAATATAGTGCTACTGTGCTAGCAATCTATTTGGTCTTTTTAAATAGATGCTTTTTCTTTTTAGTGATAGTGATTCATGTAATTGTATAAGCGGAAATATGACACACGTCCAGATTTTTCTGAGACCAGCAAAAGACTTGAATCATTTAAAAGCTGTAGAATGGGCAGATGGTTCTGACGCCCATGACATCACATTGGACAGAAGAGTGATTCCCCTTGTTTTTTTGAGCATGCTTACTTATTTGCTTCTCCCTAGGATTTATTTGCTTTTCTAGATTCAGGAATCATAAATAAGACTTGAACTATTTCATCGCGCTATTTTTTTTTTTTGTTTAATTCAAAAGTTTATTGGTCGTATATTTTGCTGTAAAGGTATGATTAATTTGACAGAGGATTTCTTTTATATTTGTGACCTATGCTAATATCATTGGTTTTTGTTATTTACTTACAGATAATCAAACTGGGAGATCGTTTATTTCATATATTACTGCAAAGGTGACATTAGATTTTCGCTACTAATTTTTTTTTTTGGGTCACGGCATGCTTTTCTTTTTTCCTATTTTTTTTCTTTCATGTTAATTTTAAAGCTTGCTAATAGTAATGGGTTTAGTTAGGTTTATTTTTGTTTGAAGTGCATTCTTCAATATTTATGTCTATTTCTTTGGAGATGCATATGTAATTATACTTGTTCTTATCATCACCAAACTCCATGTTTTACGTCTAGGTTCTTGACAGCATACAATTATCAATTAGAAATTTCCACGTTCAATATATTGGAATGCAGTTTAACTCGGTAAGCTTACAATCATGTTTATACATATTGTTTTTATCTTCGCACAGCTAGTATTGTTAAATATTATATTGCCATATCGTTCATGGTTTATAGCTTACATTCTCTGCCTATGCAACTACTTCCATTTACACTGTAAACAGTTGTTTGTACCCAGCACCTACTTTATGGATACGCTATTTTAATCAATTTTTGTTAATGGTTTAAACATTGGGTAGCTAAATCTTTACTTATAAGCATTAAGCAGATGAAGGCTGTATATTGTAATGCTAAAGTTTCATAGACTAGCAAATTTTAGGAGAATGGAATCAATACCTAAGCTCAAACACAGTTAGAAGATAAGAAAAATTATATTCTTTTTTTCTTGACTATTTTTCTTAATTTCCTTTGCCTACACTTTCTTTCCCTCATGTTTTGCTCACAAACAAAGTGTAAAATCTTTTTTCTTTTTTTTTTTAAAATTTTTATGGAAGCAGATTTGAAATCCCGCAAATAGTTGCTAACCTCGACCATTGAAATCCTATATTTTTCCCTTCAAATCAAATATAAGCTCTGTCATATTTTTATAATCTATAACCTTGTTTTTGCATGAAATTTTAAGAAAAATATCAATTCTGCATGTTATCCGATGCTAGGCATCCCTTTCCAAAATATATCCAAATTATGATGGATAGAATCCATGTTGGTTGTTTATATAAAATATAATAGTGAGGAGATACAAGTCTTGTCTGTGCTAGTTATATGGGATAAATCCCATATCAACTTCTTCTTCTTCTTCATTTTTTTTTTTTTTTACTCTGATTGTGTACCTTTCAGTGCTATTTTCTATCAATGGTAAGACTTCATTTTAGCCATACAACTTGCCATTGCAAAAATCTCTGTGTATACAACTATGTAACATCAATATTGAACATAATCATTACATACGAAACCAAAATTTAATCATTTTCCACTTGCTGTTGTGTGTGAAAATGAGAAATAAAAAAAGTGGGATGAATACTAGCAATTCTGCCTGTCGAACTTGCATGTATAAATAAAAAAAAAATGTTGGAGTTTTACGTTTGGACATGAGATGCATCTTATTCTAGTTTAATTTTAGGTTCTTGCTTGCTTGTTTGTATTTGTGTGAAAATCATACAACTTATATTTAATTCTTTGATCTATTCACCTATAAAAACAAATACAATCATTTTTATTATGTGTTTTGCATGGCTCTAGACTTGAAACAACTTTTTTCTTTCGTCTCTCTCTCTCTCTCTCTCCCTCTCTCTCTCTGTGTCTCTGTCTCTGTGATAAGAGAAGAAATTGCTTTGAGAAAGAGAAAGCTTGGAGGATAAGGAATCCCCTTATAAAGGTCAATAGACAACTAACTAAAAAGAAGAACGTAAAAAATAAGCTAAAAGGTAATGCTCTTCAATCAAATTTGATGATACTCATAGAAACCTCCTTGAAGGCTCCAAAAGCATAAGCCCATGTAGACGCCAAAAACACAACCTTGTTCCATAATGTATTAATGTTCATGAAAATATATGCATCTCTCTCAAGTACAAAGAGTTCATACATCATAAGAAAGCATAATTCTGAAGAACTTTGGCATCTTTTTGGCCGCTAAACCTCTTTGCTTTTACCCACCCACAAAAATCTCTATAAGATTCTGGATACACTTAATGGTTCTCAATTTCATTAGCTTATGTTCATATGTGCAAAGTAAGGTTAGACATATGAAGCATGGACATGAATACAACAATATGAACACCACAATCAAAAATACATTGGCATGAAAATGTTAAAAGAAAAAAAAAAAGATATTGGCTTGTAAGGTTAAAATTGGCTTGGCTTTCTATGCTAGAGTCAATATCATGCTACAAGGCACTTATTCAAAGATTGATACCATTAACTGCTTCCGAATTTACCTGACTATTTTTTTTTTATATGTTGCATTTTATCTAAAATGTTATTTTTTTTATCAACATACTTTTCCAGTTGCAGGTACTTTTTGGTTTGGAGTTTTCAAGCTTGACGATAAAGCAAAATCTTGTTGGGTAATTTTTTGTTTGATGTTACTTTCTAGGGTTTGTTGTTCAGATTTTGGACATACTTCCTTATTTGTTTCCTTAAATAACTTTTAGTTAAGAAATGAGGTTCTCTTATACATTTCTGACGCTAAGTAATGCAAAATATTCTTTTTGAGTGGTAGTGCTAAATATGTATACATAGTATATACTTTTTTCTCTTTCTTTCCTGTGTTTTTGATAAGCAATGAGCAATGGTTTATAGTGTTGAGTGTTGATATAAAGGAAGGTGGCGTCTGATTGTAGGAGCTTATAGTCATAAAAGACTCTCTTGTTGGAGAGGGTGGTAGATAAGATGATAGATATTTTGTTGAGGCTCTTGGTAGGGAAAAGGGAAAGAAAAACATCTTTAGTAGGGATCTTATTGATGCCATATATATGGAGGGAATTTCTTGCCGAAAAAAATCTTGTGCATGAAAAAGGTAGAGTTTGGGTTAATATTTATATTTGATTTTTATTAGCATGAGTGAGATGGGCAGACTGATTTTCAATGCAAGGGGTGGGGCTGGAGACGATTCTTTGTTATTAAAAACTTATATCCTTGGAACTTCTTGCTGTCAGATTATTGCTGGAAGCTGTGTGGGTTTTGATTCCTCTAGGGATGAAATGGCTTGAACAAAAGAGTGTTTTCAATGTTCGGTTTTGCTGGTTGGATGAGTTTGGAGTAGGGTTTAACCTGCTTGGAATGTTTTCAATGTTGGTTTTGTGCTGTTTGTTCTGTTTTAAAATCCTGATGTGAGTAGAGAGAAAAATTGAGAATATCATGAGAGGTTTCCCTTGGTTTAAAGTGGACGGTAGTCAATTGGGAATAAAATCTAAATCTGGGGGCCAGGTCTTGGAAATTTTGTTCATGAGAATATTGTCCTAAAAGGAAGTGATTATGGTTCAATTAGAGATTTTTTTTTTCTTTTTTGATACAAGTCATCCTTTCAATTAGAGATTGTAATCCTTTCAATTAAGTTTCATTGTTGAATAAAAAACCAGCAATCATGCTATTTTGAGGTGTGTGATACAATTCAACCCTAGGTGTGATGCCATGGACTTTAGGTGTGATTCCTAAGGAAGTTTAAATGTGAAGCTTACTCTATTTTCTTTAATTTTCTATTCATATTACTGTTCATTCATTTATTATTCACAGTTACTGTTCACAGCTCCAAAAACAGCCCATAGCTCTTTATTCTTGCTTAGTTTTGCATCTCAACCCCACTCATTTGCATACCTCAACCTCCTGCTTATACTTTCCCACCCATCCTAGCCTCCATATAAACCTGAAATTCACTCCTTGTTCCCAGCCTTCCAATCCATTCTGCGTCAACACGCTACTGTTATGCATCTTATTCATGCTGTTGTAGCAGGTAACATGTGTTCCATGTTGGGGTTTAATTAGGGATAATAATTGTAATTTATTGATTTCTTGGGCTAGGATTCATGTTTTTACGGTTTTGAGTTCTATAGAAATTTGTGATATCCACTTTTATCTGGATTATGGGTATTATCATGAATTTACAGTGTGAGTGTATGCTTGCATGAGATTTTCTTGTTTCTCTTGATCTCTGCTTTCTCCTATCTTTACTCTCTGTCCTCCCTCCCTCCCTCCTTGTTTCTTATTTATGCCCATATTTCACATTTAAATCTGCTTGAATCCAAAACCAACCTCATTGTTTAACATTTCAGGCTCTGTTTTTTTTTTTTTGCTTGTCTTATTTCTTCCAAAACCAATATCTAGCCATAATTTTGATTGCTGTTTGAGTTTTATGATTTTGCATCATGTTAGATCATTAGGTGCGAAGGTGGTAGGGAGGCAAGTAAACAAAATGGTGGATGTTGAAGGTCTGGAAATTTATTGTACCACATCCAAAAATGCTATGGACTCAACAAGTTTGGATGACGCTGCAGATTCCAGGTTCTGGCAGAGTGAAAGATCTGAAGGCAATAAACTTGATCATTTATTACAGCCAGTTGATGTAACAGTGTCACTTGTGGTATGCAAAATTTATTAGAAGTAATTCATCTTTATAATATTACATCAAAGTTGTGAATCATATCATCTAATAATTTGTAAAATATCTCAAATGCCCAGTTTTATTTTTGTAATCAACATGTATTTACTTATTTTTAGAATATTTTACAGGATAAAATATAAAAAAGAAATTGGTTTTTTATCAAAGAGTTTTCCTCGTTATTTGTGTTCTCATTCCAGCTTTGGCAAACCCTTAAGCTTGATCATATTCCATATGTGTTTGCATGATTTCTAGCTCTCTATGTGCATCATTCAGGTTGTCATTTCATGATTTGACAAATCATGGATGTGAGTGTGCTATTCAAATACATGACAAAAATAGCCATTATCAACCTTATCCTAGCTGGTTATGAGAAAAGAAATTTTGGAGATCATCCTACATTTTGCATTTTGCATGCAGACTCAGATGTGTAACCTTGAGCTTAATTGGTCGGTGGAGGAAACCCAAAAAAACCATCAAAGAAATAGTTTATGGAGATCATAAACTGGTTATTGTGTTTGAGCTGTGAAATTGTTTTATTACTCTTGCTATTCAGTCATTTTTACATATTCTACAGCTTGCTCTTTTATATATTATGTTGGAACATGAAATAGAAACATTGGCTTTCTAAATATTATTTCTTTTTTTATTTTTACCCCATAGTGAAAATTTTAATTTATCATTTGAGTGTTTTGTCATTCCATTCAAAATTGTTGCATGTAGTAGTAAGCACAACATAAGCTGTTGAAATTTTGGATTGCATTTTGTGGGGTGGAGGGAAGGGGTCGGGGCTGTGGGGTGAAGAAAACCTTTTCTTTATATCATCTAGAGGCAAACAACATAATGAGATAGTCCGCATATTCTAAGTTGATTGTCTTTTTTTTCATAGGAACCCTAGATTTCCTATTTTATATTACTAAAGTTTGTTTGTTCATGTAGGTTAACAAAGCAGGAAAGCTAGATACTGATTTAGCACAATATTCTATCAGAGCAGAGATAACTAGCATGGTTGGTTCGATTATTTCGAAGACGTTTGCCCTTGAATAAAATTTCTGTATTATTCTCTACATGATTGGATTTTTTGACCTTTGGCTTTTTCTTAAATGTTTTAGGTTATGTCATTACATGAGGTTCAATTGCAACAAATACTGAATATATATGATTACATAAGCATTAGCCGTTTAAGGGAGAAGTAAGTTCAAAATTTCCTTAATATTATTTTTTGTTATTATTAGGTATTTATTTCACATGAGTTTGATCTTTTTTTATTTTTATTTTTTTTCTCATTTATTATGGTACCAGGCATTTGTAATTCTCTATTGAGTTCTCATGATTTGTTTCTTTTTGTTTTTCTTTCGGTATGAGAAGAGTGCCAATATCATTCGAGAGTGACCTATGTAATATGTTTGGTTAACTTCTTCTTTTTCTTCAATTTCTCTCTCTCATCTTCTTTACCCTTGCAACATGGTTGTTAAAGGCGCAAGGTGCACTAAGGTGCTAAGGGGTCCTAGGCCTGAGCAACATGAGGTGCAAAAAGATAGAATTTTAATAAAATTTCAATCTGAATGCCTAATACATAATAAACTCAACATATTAGTAACATGTGATTGTTAAATTAAGTAGACACAAGTTAATAATATCCAAAGTTAATTTAAAGGTTAGAATCTAATCAGCAATAACCCAAAAGAATTTTAATAAAATTTCAATATGAATGCCTAATTCATAATAAACTCAACATATTAGTAATATGTGATTGTTAAATTAAGTAGACACAAGTTAATAATATCCAAAGTTAATTTAAAGTTTAAAATCTAATCAGCAACAACCCAAAAAAACACACACACACACACACAAACACACACACACAAAAGAAGATCATATATTTCTAAATTATAAACAATTTAATTCATTATTTAAAAAAATGATTCATTAATTAAACATTTTTCAGACTTGTATTTAAGCTTGTTCATATTAATGTAATATAATAACTTATATAGATAGATTTTAGACCTCAAGAAATTAGAATAAATACTTATCCAATACTGTTGTGTCTTTTAGAAAGTTAAACTTAAAAAAGTAAATGGTAGAGAGGATCAATGATTGGAAACAAAATATGTGAAAGATGACCCAAATTAAGGCAAGAGAGATGACCAATCAAGGTCAGAGGAGAGATGTTTAGGGTGAATAAATGCCAGGAATGAAAAGATCGACCAGGATTTTGAGCCAACTATTTTCTTTTTCTTTTTTCCTTTTTGTTTGCTAGATCAACTTCTTTTTGCCCTAATTCCTTTTTCTTTCCTTTTTCCTTTTATTGAAAAATTTGAGTGTGGTTAGGCCTATCATAAGTTATCTTCAAACTTAAATCAATTGTTCAGATTATTCCACACTTTATTTATTTTTTTTAAATACAAATATACATAAAATAGGAATTTTGTCACAAAGGTGTGCTTGTAAGGCGCCTTGCCTGAGGCTCAAGGCGCACGCCTTTGTGACATCGCCCGCCTTTGGCAGATTGAGGAGCAAGGGGATGCGCCTTGTGCGCCTTTAACAACAATGCTTGCAAGAACTCAATCTTCCATGTCAAAGCAGCTGCCAAGCCACATTGGAGCTGGTCCTTAATAGGAGGCACTTTGACATTCTTAAAAATGCACTAATTATTAATAAATCTCTTTCTTGTATTTCACATTTATTTGCTATGCTGAAGACAAGTTTTGAGTTGGGGAGTTTTTCTACTAAGGAAGATTAGTGGAGAATTTTTGAGAAAAGAGAGAAGACCACCATATGGTTTTGATCGATGTAGATAAAACTTATGACAGAGTTTGAAGAAATGCTTCATGGTCGATTTTGGAATGTCAGTATCTGTTAGATACATGAAGGTATTAAGGATATGTATGAAAAAACAATCACTGGTGGTCGGATAGTTGGTTATACAAAAAATTTCCCTATCACAATTGGCGTCTACCTAGGATCAACCTTGAGTTCTTCCCATTAGCATAGGGAATGAAAAAAAAGAAAGAATGCAAGTGTTTTTTTATCACAACTTGCAGGTATTTGTGACATCTGAAGTTTCAAATAATTCTTAATTTGATCTGTCAATGGATGATGTAGGTATGGACGTTACCGTCCATGGGGTCATTCTTTATCAAGAAAACAGAATGGTTGGCAAATATTATGGTGGCACTATGCACAAGAATCTATCCTGTCAGATGTCCACAGGAAGTTGAAGAAAACCTCCTGGAGATACTTCGGACAACGACTGTAAGTTTCTTTAGCATTTTCATTCAGCTTTTACTGTTGTTACATGACCCCTCTTGGGCTTTGAGCTTTCACACTTTTGTGTGCTCACACATTATATAACCTATCTTTGCTTGACTTCGCATTGATCATATCTTGGTTAGAATTATCTAGAGGGGAAAAGAGGGAAGGGGGTGGGGGGGTGGTTTGTTCTCATCTTTAGCCCATGAGAAAGGGAGAAAAAACATTAGTACATAATAAAGAACACTTGAAATTGGGACCTTCATTTCCAATTACGAATCCATATATATTCACATTGCAACTGAGAATTAACTTGGTAAATATAATGATATTGAAACTTCATAGAAAGTTGTTTCTGTATCTGGAAAAAAGTGTTGATTTTGGTTGCATGTCTAATGATTTCTTGTTACAACACTCTGGAACCTGCATCTGTCTGTCTAAAAGTGTCATCAAATTTTCATTTGTATGGCGTCATCTTTAATGCATGCCTCCTATATTCAACACCTTTGGCCCCTAACCCCTATCACCTAACCAAATAAACAAATAACTAAGTAAAAAATTAGTAGCACATCCTTCATTGCCTTGTTTCTTTGCATGATGAATCAGATAGAAAAAGTGCTTCTTGATGACTTCTAATAGCCAGAACTAGTTTCTCTTTGAAATTCTGGATCCCATTTTGTTCAAGTCATTTTACTTCTGAACACCACCTCAATGCACAGGCAAATCTATATATGGCTCAGGTCTTAAATACAACTAAAAAGTTAAATACTAAACAACTTGTAGAGTATAAAAGTTGAAGAGACGAGTTGTACAAGTGACATTATGGCCATCGTGTTCTGGAAAAGGTGCAAGTTACCTGTATCCTGAATCCTTAAATAATAAAATGAGGACTGAGTGGCTAATGTATTTAAACAAAAATACATATATAGCTTTTTCTGGAGCTTCTTGTTGGTTGCTTAGTTCTTATTCTTGTTATCCGTTTAACATTTTTGAAGTACTGAAAAGTTCATATTTATATATATATTTTTATTCAAAATGTGTTACAGGCAATTTCTTACCTTTTCACTAGTAAAGCGCCTAATTTTAATTAGCAAAGCTTTTTTTTTTTTTTTGGGTAAATTGCTTAAGCTTTGAACTCTAATTACAGGAATTCTCGTCGGAAGTATATTAATTTGTACAAGTTTAAACTAGACTTTCTTCAACAAGAACTGGTAACTACTTTTCTTTCCTTTTCATAATGCACTTATTTTCTTATCTGGGTTCCTACATTTCTGTGTCTGCAGTTCCTCCATAGGTGATGAGTTGATATAGCTTTGTTAGGTTCACGAATTTGGGAGTCATATCCCATCAATGCTCTCTTGTTTTCTCTTCTATATTCACCTGATTGTCTTACTTTTTGTATAATTAAGCTGTTTTCCATATTTTGTTGTTTAACTTTGTCATTCCTGGAAAAAATTGAGTTGACCTGTTATGGCTTTGGTTTTGTTTCTTACATTTATTATCAGCCAATTGATGAAAATATTCTTCTGGAATTGGAGCAAATGGAGAAAGAATTCGACTTGGATGATATCTTAAATTATAGGTCTGCTGCTGAACGTGAGCTGCAGGTATATATTTCTTAAATATACTGAATTCACCCCAGTATATTATTGTTCTTATATTTATTTGGCTGAGGTTTTCATGTTGAAGCATTTTGGATATTTTTGGGTTGGTATCTAATTCTGTAGGAAAGTTTCTTATATGTGGTGGCTTATTTACAATTTGTGACTTCGTTATATTTTCTTGGCAGCATTATTTTGGTGACAGTTTTTGGGTGTTTTATTTGGCTTCAGGAAGTTTTGTCAAGTTCTTCATCTTCAAATATGGCAGTAAATGGTTCCAATGCTTCTCTTGCAAAGTCACGAAATGATGAACGCTCCTTAGGAAGGTCCCGAGGCTGGTTGAATTGGCTATCTCGTGGCATGCTTGGTGCTGGTGGAACAGATGATTCTAGTCAATTTTCTGGTGTTGTTTCTGATGAAGTCGTAAAGGTGAGTTTGCATGGTTTTTGACCATTAAAACAGTTATTCCACGAGTGATTTTTTTTTTATTTGTCGTAAATAATCTAACTTGCCATTTATTGTGCAGGATATTTATGAAGCTACAAAATTTCATCCATCTGTATTATCCAGTGGAGATGCTGATGCAAATGATAAGATGTTTACATGTGTGATCAGGTTAAGCATAGGTCACATTGCTGCAACTCTACAAAGCAAGTATGGTTGCTGATCTTCTAAATCCTCTATGGGTCAAAATTCATTATTCTTCATGGCCGTTAAAAATTGTAGAGTTTCTTTTTGTTGAACCTATTTGTCAACATTAATTACTGAGCCTATTGCTTATGGCAATGACCTTGGATTCTTGGAATCTAGTAATATTGTCATTATATGGTACTCTGTTGATTTATCTGAGGCAGGCTTTTAGGGTAGATGGCTGTAAAAGAATTTATCTACTGCCATTGAACTGGTTGATCTTCAAATATCCATATAACAGACCAACAAAAACAAAAACAAAATCGAAAATGAAAAGATAAATGAACAATAAATTTTCAACTTAGGCTCAGAGAAATTTGTGGTTAGAATGTGTCATAAAGGGGCAGCTTTATGGGGATTTAGGACAACTGAGGCCCAATAATCAATATACTCCTATTATTTGAATGGTTTGGAGGTGTAGTAAAATTTTGAAGGTTCTAGTTTATTGCACTAAGCCCAAAGGTCTAATGACCCAAAATTCCAAAACTTTGTCTCTGCTTTTAGTTTTGCCAAAAGCTTTTAATTTTGTCAATTTTACCTTAAGTTTCAAGTATGTCCAGCTGGTTAAAATTGGTATACTAAAACTAATATTTTATTACTGATTAGAATAATAAATAAACCTTTTTGTTATTTTTCCTTTTTTCTCCCTCTTTCTCTTCATCCTTTGATTCCTTTACCCCTTTCTCTCTCTCCCGATCATCTCTCCCCCTCTCTGCCTCTCCAACCCTGAACCTCTCTCACATTGAAAGAGGAACAAACACTTTGAAGCCCATACAAAAAAAAAACATAAATCTAGTTTAGTTATTACATACTCTACTTCTTCAGAGGCCAAAATCAAAGAAACAAGAAATGGAGGAGAGATTAGTTATAAAAAATTAGCCTGCTTTTCTCCTTCAAGAAAACTAGAGAATCGTAAATTGGATAAATAACAGTTGGATTTTAGTCTATTACTGTGGTAAATATACGATATGAATGGGTTGTAGAGAGAGTGAGAGAGATTTCAGAGAAACTTTACAAATTCTTCATGAGTGCTGGTAGCCATTTTAGTTTCATAGTGAAAAGCATTTTGACATAAAAGGCTCAGTTTATCGTTCAAGTTTGAAAAGGTAGTTTTTCTTTGGCAATTATTTACATGATAGATTATTAACAATGTTTTATGATTTGTTGCTTATTTATTGGTTATACTTTCAATAATATTCCATAACCTTTTTTACAGGTGCTCCAGTCAAAGAATTGCTGACTTGATTTTAAAAGATGCAGTTATAGAGTGCAAACTTTGGGAAGAGTTGGCAGCAGTTGTTTGCTATATAAACTCAGGGAAGGTGGTTTATCCATGTAATGAGAGAGTCATTCTTCAAATAGGAAGGGTTTGTATTCTTATATGTTAACTATTTTGTGTTTCAATTGTAGAATTTCTAGTAGATCTTAACTTTTACCCTTTTTTGTTTACTTGTAGTTCCCTTTTTTTTTTTGTTAAAATTTATTTTGTTTTATCTGTTTTTAAGGATAGGAAATTACCAATTTCCTTAGATTTTGTATAGGCCTAACACTGTGAAACGAGTAATACATTTCTTCCAATAATTGGGACACATGGTTAGTGTGGTGAAGTTGTGCACATTAACATTGTAATTTGAACAACCAAAATTTTATATGAACAATCTGGAATCTGGATCTTCTTTATGAAAAATCCATGATTAACCACTTGCACAGAGATTCATTGGTTGTGATTCCTCTTAATCTTAACTATTAATCGAGTTAAGGAAGCAAAATTATAATTTGGCAATATATCTGTGCAAAGACATTAAAAATCAAAATATATGTATTCTATAGCATTTTGATGGTTTGAGTTTCATAATATATGTTCTTAGCAGTGTAATGATAATATGTTTTGTGCTCTATTATGTTTTTTTCTTTTTTATCTGGTTCAGGTCCCGTTACTTGTAATCGTAAATTCAAGTGCTGTTGAGAATTGAGAATTTACTTGTGTATTCTCTAATTAGTTTGAATTTTGGTGGGAAATTTGTCTTGTTTTTCTGTTGTAAGCTCGCTGTTCCAGTAAGCTTGAAGGTGGGGTCGGGTTAGGTAGAAAGTGTATCTTTCTTTTAAGTTGGAAAAGTTAAGTATGGGTTAGATTGAGTAAAGTAGATTATGGTTGAAGTATGGGCCTGATTAAAGATGATTCTTTTATACTTGAAGCTTTTTTGATATTCAACTATGTAAGAGTTAAAAAATATGAACAAAATGTAGCTTCTTTGAGTTTCAAATTACAGAACCTGTTGTTTGTGCTTCTCTGCTCTACCATTTCCTACGCATACCCAATGGTTATTAGTGCCATTTGCACCACGTATAGCAGAACTAAAATTCTTCATTATAAGTTAGTCATGGACTGCACATAAATGACAGAAAATTCGATCAATTCTAGCTAGGAAATTTTTTTTTTTAGCTTATCCGGCTTGAGTAAAGCTCTGGAAATCACTATAAAAGAAGTGTCATATCCTGTCTCTAATATTTTATTTCTTGTATTTCACACACACACACACATATGTAGAGCGAATTCCTTATATTTTATCTTAAATTCTATTTTTAATGTTTGCTTAAGGTAAAGATGCAGTGATGTTTTTGATTAGCAATTGAGTTGGCTGAACAACATTCCATGGAATCTGGCTCAATAAAAGTATGAATCTGCTTCATCATTTGTTTCTCTGCAGCCTCTTGCAGAGGAAAAACTACTGGAAGATGAGCCAACTTCATGCAGACTCCAAGTGGATGTCAAGCGAGAGGCTGAACTATCAGTAAAAGTATTGTCAAATTCCTGGTTCTATTATTTTGAATGTCTACTTCACAAATTCTAAACTATATCTTGTGTATACAGGTCATGCTTCAACCATTTGAAGTTACTTGGGATGTGGAGTTTTTCCTGAAATTCATGGAGTTTATCACTGTGTTAAAATGCTTTGAATTTCAGCACAAAAGAGTGAGTTCTTGTATCTGTTGTGCAGGAGTTCCTTCCCATACTGTTGTGTTGGTTATTTTCTATTGTTCCAGCATTAGTTGGATCTATGAGTGGTGTACCTGGGGAGGTAAAAAATAGTTAGTTCATTGCATTCTGTTGAAATTTCTACATAACCAAAATTTCTAAAGTTTTTTGTAATTTAATCAAAGTATAGTAATTAGAGGAGTGTCTAAGGCGCAAGGTGCACGATGCGTAGGGGCTTGTGCCTCAAAATATCAAGGTGGGCAATCTTACTCAGGCGCATCTCTTGTGACAGGCTCAAGGCACAAAAAGGCACACCTTTTTAGTATTTACCTCCTGTCTTATTTTTTCAAAGTTGATTAAATCTCCACCTTTAGATCTATGATCTACCAAAAGGACGCATACATTTGGTTATAACTATTGACACTTAAACAGAAGAAAAAAAATGAAAAGAAGAATAAGAGAAGATTTTAACATAAGATCTTTAAACGAATGAAAGCCGAAGCAAAATATCCTTCACAAGCACAAACAAGTGCTCTCTCTCTCTCTCTCACACACACACACACCCAGATTTAGGTTTTTTCCCCCTTTTCTGCTTTTTTTATCTGACCTCTTACCCTTTTTTTTTTCCCCTTTTCTTTACCAGCTCCTATTTTTCACTTTATTTAAGTATTGCATGCTAAAGTTTACGTAAATTGTGTAGTAAATAGTAACAGAGGCTTCTTAATTTTTATTTGTAATTTTAAATTACAACTTTTTATTTTAAGGATTATTATGATTTAGTTGAATGTAGGAGTATGGTTTTAGACTTTTAACTTCTTTAGTTTCGAGGTTTTTAGCTTAAGTTTTTATTTTAAATGAGTTACTTATTTTATTATCAATAGTTTACTTATATAGAATTTTTTTGTCTTATTTTGTTTTTGTGCGGCTCACCTCACTCGGGCATGCATCTGCACCTTGCGACGAGGCCCCGTGACCCTTTTGTGCCTTGTGGCTTCAGTAACTATGAATCAAACTGATATGAAATATAATAGAAACTGAATTGTTCAGTTGTTGGTTTGTTGGGCTTCCAAAGTAGATAGAAATGACTAGAGAATTACTAAAAAAATACATTAAAATCTTGTTAATTTTCTGTTCACACTGAAACATTTATCATAAATTTTAACCATCACCACTACCTTTGAACTTGTTTTATATTTTTGTTCCTAATTTGTAAAATACAACAACCTGAATGGCAGAATGAAAATCAACACCTTTCCTGTGATTTAGAAACAGAATGTGAAAAACTTCGAAAGAGATGAGATAGAAGAAAACAAGCCTTTACAAGAACAACGGGTTCGTACAAGCTCAAAACCATTCAAAATACCAGAAAACCTTGCACCTTGTGGCAACTATACCAGCACATTAGAGATTAAAATACTAAGAAGAGCTTTGTAACTTGAGTCTCTCACTTGCAAGATTCACTGGAATTCTTACATGGGAGTAAAATTCCAATGATTCTGGATGCATCCAGTTGCTCCCAAAAGGACTAAAAAAGTTAATTGCAAATTGTTCAAGGCACTTCAAAGTTAGCGTAGAAATAAGTGAAAATGAGTCACCATACTTATAACAGACAACACCCTGATAGGGATATAAAGCATTATTAGGCTTTCTTTTTTTTTGGGGAACCGTAGGCTAAACAAAAGCCCATACTTTGTACTTTAGCTTTGCAAGTTTTATCGATGAGTGAACTGAGTAGTATCGAGGCATGCTATTTTTAGCTTGTTTTCATGTTATTGTCTTCAGCTGTTTGCAGAATTCTATAGGAGGATCCTTTCTCCTCCACAGTGTACTCTCCTTCGTTCTATCTCAATAAAATTTCTTCTCTTGTAACAATGATAATTATATAATAAAAACAGGAATTTTTTTTTTTTAATTTTAAAAATGAACCAAACTGGATTAATCAATTGGTTGTAAAAACAGGAATTTTTTTAATCTCTTCATTCTATCTCAATAAAATTTCTCGTAACAATTGCAATGATAAAAGAAAAACAGGAATTTTTTTAATTTTAAAAATGAACCAAACTGGATTAATCAAAATTTATTGGTTTGCTTTGATAAATAAGTTTAAGTTAATCATAGTTCCAGTATGTGCATTTGCTATCACATTTTAGCTACTATTGTTTGGTAATTCATTTATTTTAATTTTTCTGTCCCATCCAATCTGTATTCTTTCAATTGAATGACTTATCAATTCTAAGTGCTTGATTATGTATTACAGAGACATTTTAGCTTTGGAAAGATGGACTATATATATATAAATTTTGTGAATCCACAATTTGATTCAATTTGATTTTCTTGTTGAAGACCACTTTATTGTGTTAGCATCACGGAGTTGACATACATTCGTAAACATACATTTGTAATTTAACAATGAACAATGTGCTGGCATTTGCAAATTTAGGTAGTTTGTTAACCAACTTAATTTCGAGGTTTCTGTTGGGACAACTTAACGTCATCATAAATATATGGAGTTGGGAGTCTTGGATGAGTTTTATGAAAGTTAAATTCCTAACTCAGAGTTATCCTGTAGCGTTTCTTTCAGAATGCACATGATCACAAGGCCAGTGAAAAATGTTCATAGTTTTGAGCAGTTTCATGACAAAAATTGGATGTAGCTCATTGATTGATTTAAATCAAGCATAGTTCCTGTTCAATTAGCAATACAAATTATTTGAAGATTTACACCGTTCTCGATCAATTGTCAAAGGAAGAGAGAGAGAGAGAGAGAGAGAGAGAGAGAGATGATGAAGACTTTTCCCAGTAATCTAAATATTTCATATCATGAATTGGATGTTATAGGCTTGCTAGAATCTAGAGAAGTGAAGGTAGCTCTTTCCCTTGGTGAGGAACATATTGATAAGAATGTAATATTAGAAGCATCGCATGGGATTCAACTGATAATGATTAAGATATGTGATGCATCCATCCTGTTCTTAGTGCCTTTCCCAAGTTGCATAACTATTCATAAATGTCCAGGAAATGTATATGGAAGTCAAATACTTGTGTAAATAAAAAAAAAAAAATCCAAAATTTACATGCTTTTTTGATTTGTACCAATGGATGTTCAGAACATCAAAGAATGCTGCATTGCATTCACCTTTAGCTTCCCTGTCCAGGGCTCCTGTCTTGCTGACATGGTGCACTAATGTGGCTTATTTTAATATTTTCTTTTGTACTGTTATTAGATTTCACAGAGAAATTGTTGGAAAGTAAGTCTTATTTTTTTTTTTTAATTTTCGGTTTTCTTACCCAAGTTATTAAAATATAAAGAAAATATTGCTTATTCTCGATTAGCTAGATCTCATCCTTATTAGTATTGAAGATACGTTATTAAATTAATCCACATTAGCATGCCACTCAGCAAAGCACACACCATAGAGAGAGAAACTGGATATTGGGTACAATTGGTCCAAATAATAATTTGTAATGGTTCTATTATTGGTAAAAAAGAAGTGGCTGCAATTGAAATTGCCTCAATATATATTTATTTTTGGTTATTTAGCTAATAATTAACAGTTAGTTTGGTTAAAACTTATAAATCATCTTTTTTATTTTCCTATGATATGATATCTTGTTTATTATGGCATTGTGAAGTTCAATTATATGGACAACCTTGTCTAAGATTTTAAATGTTAGTTGTTTCCATTTTTATTTTAAAAGTTTGGTGCAGGATTACACCATACTATTCAATAATTTCAATACTGATTCTATTGCAGGTCCTTTGGTCATTAAACGGGTTTAAAGATGTAAAGACTCGTATATTATCAAAAGTTGAGTGAGTTCTTTAGCCACTTCCAGATGCCGTTTTGTTTGGCTGAAGGTGTCATCTCCCATTTGAAATGCTACATGTTATGCATGCTTATAGTTGCATATTTATATTTATTTTTTTGCAGATACACTTTATCAAGTGATAAAAAGCTAAGTTGGGATGTTAACATCTTGAATGTCATTATTAATGTTCCTGGGAGAAATGGCATTTCTGAACAATGTAACTTGGTAATTTTTTTCTTTTATATTTCATGGTAAATCATAGTTTTTGGCTTCAATAATCTGTTATTTTTATCGTTTCTATTCTCCTTATTCTCTGTTATTTTGTGATACAAGTTGGATACTTAAATATCATACTCCCACACCCTGGATGTAGTTGAAGGACTCAAATTAGGTATAGGGTCTAGGGTCTAGGGTTTAGGGTTTAGATATCAACTAAGCTGAAACGGAAGTTCTGTAGAACAGCTATTTGGCCAGCTATGATATGTGATAGCAAGTATTGGATGATAAAAAAGCAACATGTCTGTAAAATTAGCACAGCTAGATGTGGATTAGAAATTGGATACATGGATTATCAGTGAGGAGTCTAAGGACTAGATACAGAATAAGTTGAGAGTCAGATTGGTATCATTTTGGGGCATGCAAAATAGACCAGCCAATGCTTTGAAATGAAAAAATGAATATATCCAAGTTATAGGATTGAAGAAAACAAAAGGTAGGTCTAGGATCAATTAGGTCTAGTGAATAGAAATTAAGAGGCCCGCTAACAACACGACTGCCATATACATGGAACTTCAAGTCAATTGGATATTGATAAGCATTCCTTCTATATAGTGGCAGTTTTGTTAATTATTATATTTTGCTGATGAAATGTATATGCAAAGCCATTTGACTTAAAATTTTCACATTCATAATTTTCGTGGATGAAGCATGATACCTAGCAGTTGGTTGAGTATAACATCAAATTATAGAAACAGTTTTGAACTAGTGTTGGAATTCATATGAGTGGTGCATGTGTTAGTAGATACCATTGCTTATCTACTAGTTCATTAAGTGTCCGTTTGGAATTGAGTTTTAGTTGTTTTTGAAAATTGCATTTTGATTGATTTATTATTTCTTTTAAAATTTTTTAGTTGCTTGTGATAAACCATAGTTTGAGAAAAGCTAGAAAATTCAGCTTTTTCAAAACCATGGTTTGCTAAGTCTTTTAAAGTCTAAAAGCAATTTGATCACTATATCAAACAGACACTAGTTATTTATGTGATTTGGATTTTAGGAATTTGATGGCAGAAAACATTTTTGTAGTTTTCCTTATCATTTTGAGGCTTTCAGTGTCATTTCAATCTGCTACTACCATGAGAATCTTGAGGTTGCTTTATGTTTGTCTACTTATTTCTATCCAACTAAGATCTTCTGTATTGGGCAGGTTTTTGAGATGGGATCTCTTCTTTATACATCTAAATTTGATGAAGGGTCTATTGCTGCTAGTCAGGACCAATCATATATCCTGAAACAGTTCTCAGGGTCAGCATGCTCTCCTAGTTTTTTGGGGGACTACCTTGTTCAAAATCTCTATGATCACTTTGCTGTCAAACTTGAGAATTTTGAGGTCAGGTCCCATTTTTTTTGGATATTCTACAGTATGTGTTGATTATTGGACTACTAAACATAAAAATTGATATGTTGCAGCTAAAGCTAGTGATGCCTCAATGTGCTCAAACAATCACTATCTTGGAGAAATTTTGTCCTTCTATCACCTTTGCATCATGTATAATTTCTGATGAATCAATATTGAAACAGTTGGAGGTAACCAAATTAAAGCTGTCTCTATTTTGTGATGGGGTTAATAAAATATTTAAGTATGTTGTGCTTGGTCATTGTACATTCCGCAAGCCAACAACAATCCCTATTCTTCTATGAGTTATGCTTGCTGTGTGCTGTTTTCGATCATTTTCATCATTTTACTAATTTTGTTAAGGTAGCTTGGACTCCGTTACATACTCAGAAAAGAAATGTTGCCATGTATTAAGCCATAGAAGAAAAAATGAGGCTGTTATTTTGAACATTTGAATGATATAGTCTTTTGACTTTCTTGCATTCAGTTGGATTCTAACTTATGGAAGGGAGGCAGAGGCATAAGTTACTGGGAGTTGTAGATAGATATGCGAAAGTGATTGTAAATCATATAAGATCTCTTCGATGGTTTGATAGTCTGTTATTAGATCATGATTGAGTGATACTGAGAATCAATTGCTCATGGTCTAAATGAATTTTTCTGTTAATTTTTTTCCTTTTTCCATCATTTTCATTATCAGCAACAATTATAAAATTTTTTATTTTTATTCTTGAGTGGAATTTACATCTTGGTAAATGACTAGTGTGTTTTGGCCAAAAATATTATGATGACTTTATTTCAGGTTTTCATTTCTCTTTGTTTATTTTCTCAATTTCAGGTGTGCATTAATCTGCCATCACTTGTTGCAAACTTTTCTCTGGCAATATATGAATCATTAATGGCCTTGGTAACACATCTAGACATGCTTCATTCAACAACTAGATCTCTGATTCCTGAAAGTTCCCTTTCTAATAATGTCATGTCAAATCAACCTTCGCCTTCTGCTTTTGGGTTCTCTCTCACTGCAAAATTGAAGTCTGTGAGTTTCCATGTTGATCTTGCAATTGATGGAAAAAGCAATTCTGAACTCATGCTTTTCCTTAAAGAATTAGATATTCGGTATGTTTTACGCTGCCTGAGGTTATGCGCATTTGTGCATATTTTCATTTGAGTCTCATTGAATGGACTCAGAGAACCATACACCTAAACTTATATGTCTATGTTGTATGAATTGCAGGTATTCTCATACAGAATTTGAGGAGTGTTTCATCCGTACCAAATCATTAAAAGTCACCAATGCCCTATTGAGTGGTGAAAATGATGGCTGTATTTTGTTCTCATCTGGGAATCAATTTGTTTCTGGTGCTGCACATCTTCACAATGGGAATTATAGCAACAAAAGTGCATTTACTGAAGCATTCTTTCATATGCATTATGAAGCTCACAGAAGTGTAGATTTTGTTTTCCGCAAGTGTACAATTGGCTTAAATGATGCTGATCTCCATTGCTATCCCCATATATTTGGGCTGTTAGTCGGCTTTTATGAAAGGTTATCTTTGTATGGTGTATCTTGTCCTAATGATAAATCTTTTAGTTCTGTGATGGATTATAAAAGTCCAAATGGAAGGCCAGGTTTTCAGTTTCAAAGGTTTGGTTACTCAAATTTCCGTGAAACAGGGTCCTCTAACGATGCTATTATTTCTTTGGACTCCTATCCATTCATTACAATCTCCAATTCTGGTTCTCTGGCTAGCCTTGAGAGTTCACTTTGTCATTCCATTCCTGACTGGAGGAAGTTATTTAAGCTGTGGGATAGAAAACTCAGAAGTCCAAACTTCAGTTTAAAGAAGGAATCTAAAACCTTTAATGCCTCACCAGTGATACACACATCTGATATGAGAGCTGTTGCTGCACAAGGAAGTATATGTGGCCAAAAATTTTCAAGTTTTGATATCAATCTTTTTGGAGTCAGAGTGCATTTCCATGATTCATCTTGTATCGTTGGAACAGTTACAATTCCGACCTCTAAATCTTCACTTTCAATTTATAAAGACTCCATTGATTTGTTGTGTTCCATAGAGGGGTTGGTCCTCACATCGCCATGGTGGAAAAAAACTTTCAAAGATTTTCTGTGGGGCCCCTCATTGCCAAATCTTCCTTCTATTTTGAATTTACGTGTGAGAAAAACGCATGCTGTATCAGTGTCTTCTGAACTTGAAGTTAGCATTGGTGTTCAGCATGTATACTGCTTTCTGCCACCTGAGTATTTGGCTATCCTTATAGGTTACTTCTCATTATCTGATTGGACTTCAAATTTCACTGAGCAGCCTGTTGCTGACAATCAAGATTGTGTTGTTGCAAAAAAGGGGAGTCTGGTTGTTTATAAGTTTGAGATATTGGATTCCACATTGATTCTGCCGGTGGAACGAGATGATCATCAATTTTTAAAAATAGAACTCAAACAGCTGTATTGTAGTTTCATCCTTGACTGTTCTCCAGATGATATATTGAAGGGTGTTCCTTCTGAGTGTACAGTTCCATCGCATAAAGTTGCCAAAGCAAATCACTGTTTAAACATATTTGGAAGGGATTTATTTCTCTCTCTCCTCTTGTGCCTGAATAATGAATATGGTTGCTTAATGGTTGACAAAGACACTGGATGCGGCAATATTACGCTAATTGGACCACTTAGTGCTGATGTTTGGGTAAGACTGCCTTGTGAAAGTGAATCCTGTTTTGATAGCTCTTCTGCTTCTACATGTGTGATGTCCAGGATTGCCAATTGTCAGCTTATTGCCGATGGTAGGTTATTTTGGTATTCAAAGCTCCTGTTGAATCTATAACTTACTATTCATGCATGTTTCTGTTCTCTTTTCCAACTAATGCCTATTCATTTGTCATTAATTATAGATTGCTACACTTTGGATGGATTTGAGGCACTTGGGGATGTGATAAATCAATTCTCTTCAGTTGACAGGGAATCCAAATGTTTCACTTCTGATGTCTTAAACTTTTTTCAGTTGAAGAGAGGTCTGGCGGAAAATGGTGCTGTTCCACTTGTTGCCTCAGGCATAGCATTTACAGAAGTTCGATGCTGTGCTGATTCACTTTCAATAAGTTTGTTTCACTCAAGAAAGGACTCAATTCTGTCTCCAATAGCCAAGGCTGATATGCAATTTATGTGCTCTGTATCTTTGATAAATGATACACCCATAGATACGGACTTGACTTTTTCTTCTTTATCACTTTATTCATTGCTTAATTGTGTTATGATAGCACAATGCACCGAGTCTTGCTCAGCCTCATCAGCTCTTCATATACGTTTCTCAAAGTCTACTAAAGGTGAAAATGATTTTCATTTGTCTCTTCCCTCATTGGATATTTGGCTACATGTTTTGGATTGGTCGAGAGTCATTGATCTCTACGATTCATATTCTAAGAAAATGGATGTAACTGAAGCAATGGAGGCATCAACGAAAAGTTCACCTAAAGATATGGTTGATCTCACTGAAAATTTGGCATTTACTGTTTCTCAAAGTTCTCTTCTAAGTACAAGTTCACAAACCTGTCATGCAAAGGAGCAGGCAAAGAAGGATTCTGTTGTCCTCACTGTGAGGTCAGAAAATATTGCCCTCACGATACATTTTCCTTTGTGGGCTATTGAAACAACACTTGGTGAATTAGGGACATCTGAAGTTCAAGAAGAGAGACCTCAAAATGTTTTATTGAGTTCCACTGAAGGGAAAAACTTCAAATTCTTGGCATTAACTGCAAATAGTAGAAGTACTGAGCTTTCCATGATTGGTAGAGATGTGAAACTGAAATCTATTTTGGAGAAAATAAGTGGCACTGCAGAGGTGTGTGAGGACAAGAGCATTACCAATAGGCCTTTCTTCCAAATATCTCAAGTTAGTGTGATGACAGAGATCATTAATAATCAGATTGACCTTGTCAATGTCAAACTGGGGGTTCAAGTTGACTGTTTAGATGTGTGGCTTTCCCATCAAGTATTCTGCTTTTGGTATGGTGTGCAGTTTGACATTCCTGAAGCTGGATCTTCTCCTTCATCATTTGGAAATATGAATTTTAACATCCAGTTGAGGAAAGTTTCACTTTTGATCTCTGATGAAAGGGTATGTTACCCTGACTAGCTAAGCATTCCATTCGTTTCTGCAGAATGAAGGGTCATTGAATCCATCTTTTCTTGCTCTCCTGCAACTGCTCATTTTGAGTTATATGTCTGTTTTTTCATCTATTATGGATGATCCATTACACACTTCATTTGTGCAGGTTCTGGTATTCATTAATGGATCACCGAATATTGAGCGTGTTATAATTTGTTGCATGTTAAGATATTACATGTTACGGAATTTCCTTCTTTAAAGTTATTACCTCTATGAGCAAGGTGTTCTTTTGGTTTGTTTGTGGAGAAGGGAGGGTGTTGGGTGGGGGTGGGCACTTTTTTCTTTTCATGGCATGTTGATCTCTTAACTCGTGCATAATCATTATCCTCTTTTTGTTTTTTGTTTTTTATTCTTTTTCTGTTAACTTTTATTTTCTACTATCATGTAGTGGAGCTGTGGTGGACCTCTGTTGGAAATTCTTATGAGGAACTTTCTGTTACATGCTATCACAACTGAAAATAGTTTGGAGAGCTCAATGACAAGTGACCTTGAAATGAATTACAATAATATTCACAAGGTATGACTTGGTAAAGAAAGCATCAATGTCATTGATCCTTTTGTATGGATGAATTACTAATATTTGTTTCTTACATTGCTTATAGGTACTCTGGGAGCCGTTTGTTGAGCCTTGGAAGTTTCAGATAAACTTGACTAGAAGACACAAGATGAGTGCTCTCCTGAACAGTGACATTATAACAGATATTCATCTCACTTCAACGGAACCACTTAACTTGAACTTTACAGAATCTCTTATTGAGGTATGTATTGATATTATTCTACATGCTTGGTGGGTCACTTTTTGACTTAGGCAAGGATGTCTCAGAACATAATTAGTTTAACATATTGCTTAGTGAATTAAATGGAGTAGAGCGATCACAGAATAATCTAAAAACTGGAAGCCTTTGTGAAAGAATTTTCAATTTGATATTATACTGTTAAGTATGATTATGAGGATTGTTGCTCTGATGGCCTCATCTTCATCTCAAAACTGGCTAAAAGTCATATATTTGTTAATACTGTCATATGAGCATGAAATTATTAATAGATAAAAATAAAATCCAATTCAACCTATCAATCCTAAATTTCAATAAACAAATCCATAATAAAGAAATTAAGATTAAAATGCTTGATAACAACTTGATTTTAGTTGTAATAGCTATACTCAAGCAGTAATGGAGAAAAAGCGAAGGAAGAGTAAGGGTTAGGAAATGAAGGTGGGATTGGCATAGAGAGGCAATTTGAAACCAATTAGAAACATGTCGACATTAATCGGAAAGGCCAAGAGACTGTTCTTCATGGAAAAAATTTGACAAAAATTATAAATTGACATTTATGACTTGAAATAAATGTTCGCATCCTCACTAAACTACTCTCGCACTTAAAAGTTCAAATAGACTCTTAATCTAAATGTCACCTAAGCAAATATCTCAAATTAAAAAGCTAAATCACCATTCAAACAATTTTAGTGTAGTCTACTTTTATACATTATATAGATGCTCTAAATGGATACCAATCTTGGTGGATTCATAAAACCACCTTTGCGGCAGGGACAGAGATCATATAGTTCGATAAAAGCTGTCTCTTTCTGATGTATAAAGTTGAAAAAGGAGAAATTCAATTAATTTTACCTGAAATGATTTTTGAATGCATCTTAACATTGATTTTCTTTGAATAATACTAATCTTCTTTACTTTGTTTTTCTCTTTAAGTGTGTTTTCAGGACAGTTGAAATGCTCAAGGATGCCTGGCATTTGATGGAACCAACTGATCCCTTTGAAAATCAGAGATTCTTAAGTCCTCAGGTTACTGAGACAATAAGTGGAGGGAGATATGCTCCCTATATACTTCAAAATTTGACTTCGTTGCCCCTAGTGTACCATGTTTCTGAAGGACAGGTTAATGCTGTTGAGTTTGATTTCTCAAGAATGATGGATAGCAAAGCTGTGCAACCTGGTGCTTCTGTTCCTATATATTTTAATGAAACTCCTGAGGAGCAATTATCCCGATTCAGGCCTGTTGAGTCTTCAGACAGGCTTAGTGAGAAGCAATCAAATGGAGTTGTTCATCATTTTATGAGCATTCAACTCGATGGGATGTCTCGGCCTTCTGCTCCTATTTCAATGGATCTTGTAGGAGTTACCTGTTTTGAGGTTGATTTTTACAAGGCCAAAAATAAAGTTGAAGCTGAAAAAACTGGGGATGCTTCAAAATACCATCTAAAACTTGAGGAGGATGCTAGGTCTAATACCAATAATGGTTTTGCTGTTCCTGTTCTGTTTGATGTTTCAGTGCAGCGCTACAGCAAGTTAATACGATTGTACTCAACGGTATGTATTGTGTTTGTTGGAGCTTTTTCTGAATTCTCATTAGTCATGAATTTCTTTTTAATGCTTGGGCTTTTCATGATTTAGGTCATACTTTCAAATGCAACTTCTGTGCCACTGGAGCTAAGGTTTGATATTCCATTTGGACTCTCCCCAAAGGTATTAACAAAAGATTGATTGCTTACTAATTTCAACTTTGGACTGATCTCCCTATTTGTGGTGTTCTATATTATCAATATTCAATTTTTTTTTTCCCTTTATTTTATGTTTCAGGTCCTAGATCCAATATATCCTGGACAAGAGGTTCCCCTGCCATTGCATTTGGCTGAAGCAGGTCGTTTAAGGTGGCGTCCACTTGGAAATTCCTACTTGTGGAGTGAAGTGCATGACCTCTCCAATATTCTTTCTCAGGAAATCAAGATTGGATTTCTTAGATCATTTGTATGTTATCCATCTCATCCGAGCAATGATCCATTTCGGTGTTGCCTATCAGTTCAAAATTTTAGTGTGCAGTCCAGCAAGCCAAAGAAAGGGTCATCTTCCCATGTTAATGAGAATTTGACTCAATCAGTTAAAAATATCGATCATGATCGGAAACAGTCAAAGAAGCAATTCATTCATCAGGTGACATTTAGTACTCCATTAGTATTGAACAACTATCTTCCAGATTCAGTATCACTTACCATTGAGAGTGGAGGGATTACTTGTACTGCATTGCTTTCAGAGGTTTGTAAACTATTTTCTGAGTTAAATTTGAAGCTGAATGTTTGGAGTTCTATACTTCTATCATCATTCATTGATTTTAGTGCTATCAACACCTTAACATGTGCCATTATGTTTTTTAGGTACAAACATCCTTTCATCATGTTGATCCTTCACATGACTTAGGTCTTGAATTCTATATGCAAGGTTTTAAGCCTTCATCTTTGAAATTTCCTCGTACAGAAACATTCAGTGCAGTGGCTAAGTTTAGCGGTACCAAGTTCTCTGTAATAGAAACCCTGGTCTTCAATCCTGAATTCTCTAATGGTAGAATATGTTGTCCTTGGTTTTCTTTCAATTAATTTTATGTTTTGACATTTTGTTTGTAACAGAATTTGCATTATATTGTTCTAGGTCCACTATATGTTACTGTTGAATTGATGATGGATGCATTCTCTGGTGCACGCGAGATCTTCATTTTTGTTCCCTTTTTGCTATATAATTGTACTGGTCTTCCATTCAATATTTCAGAATCTGCCACAGAAATGAAAGATCACTACACTATCCCTTCATGTTACTTAATTGGACAAGAGCTTCTTCAAGATAAGAGAGATGGTCTCAGCATTTTATCTTCTGACTATGATTCATATGCTGTTGCTCCACAAATTGATGATCTGCGCAGTTCTTTCATGGAAAATCACATTTTCTTTCCTGGGAAGAACATTAACCCACGTTTGGGGAATTCTATGCACAATCCTCTGGTCTTATCAAATTTCTCAGGATCTTTTGGCAGGCAATCAGACAAGCATGGTTTAGTTGGTAAAAAGGCTTCTTCAAATATGTGCTCCACTAGCGAATCAACTTCAAAAGATTCAGGCCTAGTTGATACTGAGCATGGAAAGGTTAAAGCGTGCATGTATTCTCCTTGTGCCATTTCTTCTGTGAGTGAAGTTATGGTTAGAGTGAGAAGGTGCCTGCCTGAACATATTGCAAAGAAGGAGCAAAATTCTTCATGGTCTGAACCATTTCATCTTGTTCCACCTAGTGGATCGAATGCTGTACTTATTCCTTGGTCATCACCCAATTCTGCTTTAGTAATATCTGCGACTTCTAGTGCTCTTGATGGACCCATTGCTGGGAGGACAATAGCCATAACCTTCCAGCCCAGGTGATAAATTTTACATTCCTGCAACAAGGATGTGTATCATATATTAGTTTTCTGTGATTTTTATATGAGGTCATTAATGCGATTAATGTTTTCTTTGTTGCACAGATATGTAATTAGCAATGCTTGCAGCAGAGATTTATGTTATAAACAGAAGGGAACAAACCTTTTTGTTCATTTGGGCATGGGAAAGCATTCTCATCTTCACTGGACGGACACAATGAGGTGCTTGAAATTACTATGGTGCTGTGCACTCTGCAATCTTTATTGTTGAAATGGTCTCAAAAACATTGGTTCAATGACAAAATGCAAATCAAACATTTACCTGGATATGGAGCTATAAATTACTAAGAAACTAGGGGCTAAAGGGTAGTCACCTATTTATTGGACATTCCTGACATAACTTCCTTACTAGGTTGAGGAGGCTAAGGCTTGACAAATATATATATAGAGTACTTTGTGCTTTGCTAGGTCTGGGATTATGGTATATGGTCCTATGGATGTTGATTAAAAACAAAAAAAGAAAAGGTTCATTTTTTATCACCATTTAGCAGTTGGAAATTAAAAATCAATGGCGGCAGACTGGCTGTAGGTGTTCTACTCTAACTGGCCACTAACTGCTACGGTAAAATGCCTGTGTCCTATTATAGCCTTACAGGAGCAATGTTCTAGTGGGGGTAATCTTAAAATATTCATATGTTTTAACTTTGCGTACTGTATTTATTCTAATTGATATCAAACCAACAAATTAAAGAAAACGAGAGCAAATTTTATGAAAAACTTGATGAGTTTCTTATTAGATGGATATCATAGAAATGTTAATTGTCAAAATATGGACCATAAAGTTTCACTTCTTTTAACTCCTTTTGCTTTGTATTTAATTGCATGATTACCATGCGTCTTTTTTTCATCCATTTTTCCTTATTCATTTTCCAACCTGTTGTAGGGAGTTGTTAGTTTCTGTTCGTTTTAATGAACCTGGTTGGCAATGGTCAGGCAGCTTCTTGCCAGATCATCTAGGTGACACACAAGTGAAAATGAGAAATTATATGTCAGGCTCAGTAAATATGATAAGGGTGGAGGTACAGAATGCTGATGTTTCCATTCGAGATGAAAAGATTGTTGGAAGTCTTCATGGGAATTCAGGGACAAATTTGATTCTTTTATCAGATGATGACACAGGTTTTATGCCATACAGAATTGATAATTTCTCGAAGGAGGTTGGTAGTTCAATCATTTTCACTGTTCAGCCAATTACAAAATTGTTGGAATGAATTTATGATATTTATTTGAGCATCTCTCTTGGGACATTTCAGTTTTCTCTATTATTTTCATGTTTAATTGTACAGCAGATCGTAAAATTGTTGTGATAAATTGTATGCCCTTTTATGTTAACTGTATACATTATATATAATGTGTTTATGTGCATGCGCATTTCTGGAGTGTCAAAATTTGAACTGTATGTTTTTAAGATGCTAATCACAAGTTTGGAGTTTACACCTATCTACCCCCTTCGTTTCCAGTTTAACACCTTGGGCCTACATCTGACTGGAGATATTAGATTAAGCAATCAATTACTTAGAACTGCAAAATGTCAATGTAATTGAAAAGAATTGCAAAAAAAAAAAAAATCTTTGTTGGTTTTTTGTCTCATTAGTTTTTTCTCCTCTTCTCAGAGATTACGGATTTACCAGCAAAGGTGTGAAACATTTGATACTATTGTTCATCCATACACTTCTTGCCCATATGCATGGGATGAACCCTGCTATCCACATCGTCTGACTGTTGAGGTATGAACACCTCCTCATTCTGCAAAATGATGTACGTTTTTCTATTGCAATTTATTAATGCTTCTTTTCTGAGAAATGTAAAGGTGCCTGGGGAGCGTGTTATTGGGCTGTATGCTCTTGATGATCTAAAAGAGTATGTACCAGTACACTTGAAGCCAACTCCTGAGGTCAGTTCGTTTGCTTCTTACACTACTGTGGTAGCCATAGGCAGTAGGAGTGGCAAGGAATAATGTGAATTGCTTCAAGGAATTTTCATATACTAATTTTATTCATACTTAGTGGTGTTGAAAAGCACAAAATTTCCCAGACAATTATGATTCTAATCACATCAAACAAAATAATGGATTTAACAATATTAGTGCAAGCCTCTCTCTCTCTCTCTCTATCTGTTCCTTTTTCTTGTGATTGAATCAAAACCAAAATTTGCAATTTCTAACATCAACTAAATTTCATTTGCATTGATCACCTGTTTCTTTTTCTTTTTGTTTCCTTGTCAAGGAGCCACCAAATACAAGGTGAGGGATTATACAACAAAATATCAGTGCCAAAGCATTTTCTTTTTCTTTTCTTCCTTTTCTTTGCAACTATCTCATCGTAGTTGGAATAGATAGAAAATCTGATGCCACTATCTTGAGATATGCTCAACTTTTCCTATGGAAGCATTTGTTGGTCTGTGCTGGAGATGTGCAAATCATTTCAAATGTTCCTCTGTCAACTTATTTTCAATCAGTGCCACTTCATCTTCCTACAAATGCACTTAATGTTTTACTAAACCTTTATTGTGTTGCTAGTTTTCTACATATTCGTTTTAGTATCCTCATCTCAGCCATGCTAATTTTTTTAGACAAGTTCTTTACTGCAACATTTTACTACCATACACAAGTAGTGGAAATTGATACTGGAAATTGAATGCTCGTTACCAGAAATAGAAAACTATGCATCCAAGTATTTGCACTCTTTTTATCAAAGAAGTAATTGTAGCCAGGATCTGCTTATTTTTTAATGTTTCACCATTCTAAACTATTAGTTCTTATTTTTTACACAAGTTATCACTCTAGAATCGAATAAAAATAGATGACACTCATCTTTTGCTGAACAAGTTTCAGTCAAGTTTTTGGCAAAAACTATCTGCCAAAAACAGGCTCCAGTTGTTGTTTGGATCATTTTTATTTTAACGTAGTACATCTTGCTCGAGATACCGTCAAATTTATGAAAACGCAATGGATGCCCATGAGAACTTCAAGTTTTATAAAGTCATTTTAACGTCCCACATTTTAGGAAAATAACACATTATAGCCAATGATGAACACACGAGAAATCTTAAATTGGTGGGCCTTTTCAAAGCTGAGAAGGAAAATTATTCTTTCTCAAGAAACTTCCATTAGGGAAAAGAATATATATATATATATATATATATATATATATATATATATATATATATATATATATATATATATATATATATATATATATTACTGTTACTTGGTCTTGTAAATTCATTTTTCGTTACCACCATGGTATCTGCCGATACATGAGAAGTTACTTATTGTTGTAACCTGATGAATTTTGTTTTTTCTCTGCTTCAGAAATCTGAAAGAACATTGCTTTTATCTACACATGCTGAAGGAGCAACAAAGGTTTGTCACTGATACTTCTGCACATGCAATATTATTTATATACATACTTTAATAATTGTTTTCTTCTTCTCAGGTGCTCAGCATTGTCGATTCAGGTTACCATATTCTGAAAGATTTGAAAGACCCATCTCCCTCTCGCTTTCAAGCAAAAAGTAAATATGAGCACAAAGAGGATAACTTTTTTCACTACAAGGAGAAATTTTCTCTTGCTATATCATGCATTGGTATATCCTTGGTTAATGCTTATCCACAGGTAGATTGCATAGTATTCTGTTGACTTCTAATTTGCATTTCAATGTTAGCCACACCTTTTAATTGTGTGCAATTATGTCCTTGACTTCACAGTGTCTGTCAACCTCATTTGAATAAATACTACTCCTGCATAGATGTAATTTAGTGTGCTAATGTGTCAAATGTTTTCTAAAATATGTATCATGTCAGCAGTAATCAGAATATTGAAGAAAAGTGATATAACCACATACAAAAGATTCTAATCAATCAAATAAATATAGACATGATTTATCAACTTTTAAGAAATGTTAATGCAGCTTATTCAGAAAATGTGAGAAATGTTGCGGCATATTTAGAAGTTGTGCAATATGTCAACATACTACGTCATGTCTATGTAAAACTAGTAGATCGGAAATAAAGTCTGGTATAAGGGATGCCTATAAATGCAACTACACCCAAAGTTAGGGATGTAATTGGAAAAATTGAAAAGTGGGGCCAAAATTGACACAAACACTGAAGTTTTGGATTTTTAAATAATTTGACCTATTTTATTTATATATTTCTTGTGTTTCCGCATTGAAATCACTAAAGCTTTTATATCTCTTTTAGGAATTGATTTTTGCATGTGCAAAGGATATCACTCTTAATCTGCTCCAGAGTCTTGACCAACAAAAGCTTTTCTTTCAAATCTCTTCATTGCAAATCGACAATCAGTTGCGTACAACAACATATCCTGTTGTCCTGTCATTTAATCAAGAATATAGAAGCCTTGCAGCCAATCAGAGACCTAAGGATGATGTTTCAAAATTAGAAAACGAAAGAGCATTGCAAATTTCCTCTGAAAGTTACTGTGAACCTGTAGTCTACCTAGCCATAGCAACATGGAGGAAGAAAGACATATCCTTGGTTTCATTTGAGTATATCAGCTTAAGGTGTTCATCAATTTACTAAATGATATGGTTTGTTTGATTCTTCTGATACTTATTGTAAATTGTTAAATGTTTTCAGAGTGCCAAATTTTCGCCTAGAGCTTGAGCAAGAACTTATATTAAGCTTGCTAGACTTCCTTAAATCTGTCTCTTCAAGATTCCAGAGTAAAGTCTTGCCAATTTCAGATCCCACATGTTTTCCCCTAGTACATGATATGGGTTTTACAGTCACTCGGACTTATGAATATGTCAAAACAAGAGAAAACCAACTGCTTGCAATCAATTTTCCTGTATTTAATAAGAGTCAAATAAGCATTTCTTCTCTACCTTCAATGGTTCCAATTGGTGCCCCCTGGCAGAAAATTTACCTTTTGGCCAGAAGACAGAAAAAGATCTATGTAGAATTATTTGATTTGGCACCCATCAAGTTCACATTGAGGTGAGTATGCAGCTTGATCCATGTTTTGCATTACCTCTTAATCTATTGCTTATTCATATAATCATGACATTTTGCTTTTCACAGCTTTTCTAGTGCTCCATGGATACTTAGAAATGGTGTTCTTACAGAAGGAGAGTCAATTATCCATGTACGGTACCTTTTCCTTCTCTTTGATTTTCAGAGTTGCAAAATAATGATAATTGGATGTTGTATAAGTTGCTTTTGAAAATTGTGCCAATTGCTTCTGTATTTTGCTCTGTTGACTTTGGAGAGGAGGAAGAACAACAAAAAAGGATAACAAACTAACTTAAAGCACGAACAAAATTTTTATGACATAATTCAACAAAAAAAAGAAAATTTCTTCTGCTTTTTGTTCTTCATTTTCAATTACAAACTTCTTACAACTCCCCTTCACACTTCAACTCTGATTTTATCACTCTTTTTTAATATACACACAAGTTACAGCAGCCTCTCTTTTATAGTAAGAAAATACATAATTTAGTCAACAACTTCTGACTAAAACACAATACTTTAACAAGACAAATTTCCTAAATTCAAGGATGAACACACATGTTTAACTAACATTTGACTACAATAAAAATATCCCTCAATTTATGGCAAAATCTCAGCAACACCAACACTCCTCCTTGCTGAGATTTCTGCTGGAAATCGACTCAGTTCAGCATCCTCTTTTGTTCAACAACTTCATTGCATTTTTTTTTAATTGTTTTGGTGGCCTCTCACCATTAAAGCTCCTCCTTGATGGTAATGCTCCTCCATGAGAACAACCAAATCCTTCTTTATACAATTTACCTCATTCTTGTTGCTACCTCACTATGAACAACAACACCACACAACAACAAATTTCAGCAGTTTAAGGACATGCTCTAGGTCCCTCCCATTTTTCAATTTATGGACTTGCAGGTCCCTTCAAGAATTTTCAGTTTATGGACATGATGGTTCCTTCAAAGATGACAATTTTACAGTTTTAGGACTTCCTGGTCCTCTTCCAAAGATCATAACTCTACAGTTTTCAGACATGTCGGTCCTCTCACCAAAGTTTTGCACTTTATGGACTTGCTTGGGTCCTTCTATCATCAACATCAACAATTTTTAGTAGTTTTTGGCCATACCAAGGTCCTTCAAATTTTTTCTTTCTCATAAAACATGCATTTGATGAAGTCATACTTCATCCTAAATAACCGACTCAGCAATGGGGTTAGTTCTTGATCCATATCCTTAGACAAATTTTCAGAAACAAGTTAAAAAAGTTTTAGCAAAACATGACCCTTAACTGATTTCTTTAATACAAAAATATTTTGGAAGACACAAATACTGCTGAAATTTCTCAAAAACACCAATTTTCTTCCACGCACAGGCCTCTAAGATCATTGGGCTCTGATGCCACTCGCTGGCTTTGGAGAGGAGGAAGAACAACAAAAAACAGACAACAAACTAATTTAAAACAAGAAGAAAATTTTTATGACATAAATCAACAAAAAACAGAAAATTTCTTCCTCTTTTTCTTCATTTTCATTACAAACTTCTTACAACTCTTTTTCGCACTTCAACTCTGATTTTATCACTCTTTTTTTCATATACACACAAGTTACAGCAGCCTCTTTTATAGTAAGAAAATACATAATTTAGTCAACAACTTCTAATACACACAATATTTTAACAAGACAAATTTCCTAAATTCAAGGATGAACATGCATATTCAACTAACATTCGACTACAATAAAAATATCCCTCAATTTATGGCAAAATCTCAGCAACACCAACATGCTCTGGAAATATAGTAGCGATTTTCATTGCAGAAAAGTTATATTGTGAACGTCAAAATTTTCTTTTTAAATAGAATTTAGTGTTGCAAGTACTCCAGCTCTAAAATAAATAAATCTTGTGGGACTAAGTCATTTGTGGTGATGTACCACAGTAGCACAATGACAAAGCTAGATCATGTCTACAGCTTAAACATCCTTGAATCGTGAGGAGAAATAATTTTGAAATACTAGAAATAGAAGGAAACTAAAATGACGAAAAATTCAAATTACAACTATTAAACAATAAGAAGTATAATAGTTACAATAAATAATAGAGCCATTATGTCAGATCCCTTTGCTTGATAACAAGAGAAAGTATAATAGATAAAACACATGTTGCCATTCTGGAAGGCTGTTCTTTCTGTGGTCTACAATTTGTTGCAACAAAAACTAATTGCAATTTGTTTACTCCATGTATCCTCTAATTCAGCTTGGATCCATATTTTGTTACTTACAACATTAGTTAATTACAGAGAAGTCTTATGGCTCTTGCCGATGTTGAGGGAGCTCGAATTCATCTCAAGCAATTGACAATTGCACATCAGATGGCTAGTTGGGAGTCCATGCAGGATATCCTCCTAAGGCATTATGTTCGTCAACTTCTTCATGAGATGTACAAGGTGAACACTGGAAAATTATTGAGCTTGTTCAATTGTCAAAATTCCTTCTTTTCTCTTGCAAAATGTTCTGTGTCCTGGAGAACACTTGAGTTCATTCTGTAAACATGGATATTATTGTTAGCTATGTGTCATGATTTATTCTTGTCAACTTATTCAATACAGTAATTTAACATCCTACTTCCAAATTAACAGTCATTTGATGTTCCTTTACTGCAATATGTAGGTCTTTGGATCTGCTGGTGTTATAGGGAATCCCATGGGATTTGCAAGGAGTTTGGGACTGGGCATTAGGGATTTTTTATCTGTTCCAGCCAGAAGCATTTTGCAGGTAAGAAGGTTTTATTAGTTGAGTTCAATTAATCAAGTGTATCGTGCCCCTGTCATCCCAATCTTGTGATCTGGCTATTTCTTCGACAGAGTCCTACTGGACTTATCACAGGGATGGCACAAGGTACTGCTAGTCTTCTGAGTAACACAGTTTATGCTTTAAGTGATGCCACCACCCAGTTCAGTAAAGCTGCACACAAGGTACTTATACATTTGATATTTCTTAAATAATTTGAGGGATCAGTTTATATATGTTGAAGTGAATTAATGTATATTGATTGATGATGTCCTTGTAGGGTATTGTCGCATTTACATTTGACGACCTGTCCGTTGCAAGGATGGAAAAACAACAGAAAGGTGTAGCTTCACACAGTAAAGGTGTAATAAATGAAGTCTTAGAGGTAAATTGTTAGTGAAATGTGAATTCTGCGGGTATGGTCTTTTTTCTTAATATGTAGTATTTTGACCAATGACATACCTAATTTTATCATATGTAATCCTTGCCTATCAAGAAAAACAAAATTAGAAGTAAAATATAGCACAATGAGTGACTGTACAAACTGGATGCTACCTTGAACAGTTGAACACATGTACATTCACAACTGCATCATGCTTTTATATGACAAAAAAATTATCAGAAGTAAAAGGAACAATAAAAAAGAAAAAGTAGGCAGATGCAGAAAACACTTATACTTTTCTTGTTGATTTTAGGGACTCACGGGTCTCCTTCAGTCACCGATTAAAGAAGTAGAGAAACATGGTCTTCCTGGTGTCATCTCAGGTAATGTACTATAATCTAATACGTGTTGCTGTAATATTTCATAATTATCTGCAGCACTATAGGTGAATGAGATATGAGCTACTGTGAAAATTGATAATGCTGATGAAACTACCTCTGATATTGAGTGTTTTCTTCTTATGAAATGATTGATTTGATTTTTGTTTAAAAAAAAAAAATTAAGAAACTTGCAAAGATCATTCAGAGTCAATTAGTTTTGGGGTGTGATGAGCCAATTTACTGATGCTATGATGAATCTTCTGGTTTAAAACGGGTATATTTTCCAGAAAATGAATCTTTTGGGGAGTTTTGGTTTTGAGTGAGGGTGGGGTGGCAGCTATGATCTTATAATAATTATTGGGTTTGTTGATTTCTGGTTAGCAATAAATCTTGGCTAATCCAAAAAAAAATGCAGATACCCATACTTCCCCAGCATTTTCCCCCTTTTCAAATTTTCTGTTAGCAAGTGTGTGTTATTTTCTTTTTTCTAATCTTCAGATGTAAACGTGGCGTGGGGTGGTGCATTTGTGTGGGGGGCGGTGGTGGGGGGCCGGGGGGGTCTTCATCTTTGATAATTTTTCTAAGCCATTTCATTGTGCAGGAATAGCCTTAGGAGTTACTGGACTTGTGGCAAGACCAGCGGCTAGTATTCTCGAGATTACTGGAAAAACTGCACAGAGTATCAGAAACAGAAGTAAACTATACCAAATTGGATCTCAACGCTACAGAGTCAGGCTTCCAAGGCCTCTAAGTAGAGAACTTCCTCTGAGGCCTTACTCTTTAGAAGAAGCGGTAGGAACATCATTGCTTATGGAGGCTGAGGATGGCTTGAAGTTAAAGGATGAAACATTTGTGATGTGCAAATCACTTAAACAAGCTGGCAAGTTTATTATTGTCACAGAGAGACTCTTGTTGATAATTAGCTGTCCCAGTTTGGCAGACTTGCGGAAGCCTGAGTTTCGAGGTGTTCCAGTCGATCCAGAGTGGTTAGTAGAGTCAGAAATTGGTTTGGATGGTGTAATTCATGCGGATACTGTGGAGGGGGTGGTACACATTGTCGGAAGCAGCTCAGATGCTGGGCTGAGGCAGAACCAGCACCAGTCAAAAAAAGGTGGTGGAACAAGGACGAAGCACTGGAATGATCTTTCAACTCGCCTCCCACTTTTCCAGACCAATTTGGAATTGACATCCAAGAAAGATGCAGAGGATTTGTTACAGACTATGCTATCAATAATTGAGCGAGGCAAGGGACAGGGATGGGGCAGTGGATATCTTCTGCATAAAAGCAATATCATTTGTAAAGGGGAGCGTTCTTAGGTATTGCTTGGTGGGAGTAAAAAACTTGGGCCGAGCTTTCAGATTAACATCCAAAGCTGCCTTTGTCAAAATCCTGTCTATTTATGGGAACTGAAAAAGGAAACTTTTAATTGTTCATGCCTCTACGCTGTACATAATTTCTACATCGTGTACATAATAATTTATAATGCTAATGCTTGTATTGTTGTAATTTGTTACTACAATCCACGTGTTAGCTGTGCAGTGTCTTCTTTCCCTTATGACTATAGTGATGATGCATCTCGTCAGGTAACAATTCATGGGCAAGTGTTATACTGCGCATTGTATCAATTCAACGGTAACCCAAGTGCGATCCGAAAAGCCTTTTTCTTTGAATTAAGGGATTTGTTGTGCACGATTAGTCATAGTCTAGCAATGAGTTCGACATATTACTTGGACAATAGATGCAAGTTTAGTTCTTTTTCAACGCTTAAAATAAAAATAAAAATAAAAAAAAAATAAAAATAAAAAGGTAGGTTGGGGTGTGTGGACTTATATTTGGGATTTTCTTGAATGAGTTTATCAATTTGATTGGAACTGATTTTGTTCAAAGAAAAAGGAAAACCATTTTTCAGTTGATTTTGATCGGGAACTCGTCCTAGTTGTACCTATCAAGTCTCGGATGCAATTTAGTCTTGGGAATTGGAATAAGTAATAGGAAATGTTAATGGTAGTTTAATCACGAATCCCAGACCACAATATTTGGAGGACTCTTCTGGCCAAACAAGTAATTGTCTGTAAAGTTGTTTCTTTTTTTCCTTCAAATTCAAAGGATTTACTTTAATGCATAGGTTATCAATTCAGCATTGGATGAGCATAGGTGAAATTCTCGTTAAAAAAAAAAAAGTTCAAAACCTTTTTTGACATGAGTGATATATACAGAAAACTATTTCTAACTACTTATTTTGAACCCATTTTGATATTAACATATTAGTAGAAAGATTGGATAAAAATTCGTGAAATACCCATTAAAAAAAATGGAGTTCAAAGCCTTTTTCAAAATGAGTGATATACACCGAAAACTATTTCTAACTATTTATTGTAAACTCATTTTGATATTAACATAAGTACCTTGCTGCGTCTAGACTTCAAATAGTTTGGCTTTAACCATGTTAATGGTCCCACGTTATTGGTTGATAGAGAATCAAAGTATATTTAACCTGTAAATCATGAACTGCTATGGTTCTTAAAGATGATTTCTTAATTTATTCAGAAGTAATTTGCATGATTATGCACCTTATCTTTCCTTACTAAAACGAAAAAAGCACAGCTGGTTCAATTCAGCCTATTCTTGAAATAAATAACTCACACACCCCCTTTCCAAAATAATAATAATAATAATAATAATACATCAAGTACTATACTTAGATTTATTGGATTTGTTGCTAAAATATCATATTTAAAATCAAAACTCCCGATGGATGGCTAGTGACCTTTATTGGATTTGTTGCTAAAATATCGGTATTAAAACTGAAACTCCCCGGTGGATGGCCAATGACCCATGGAAACGATATGATCTCTCTTTTTTTTTTTTTTTTTTTTTTTATGTACTATAGACAGATAATTATCTATTTTTTTTCAATTGGAAATCTCTAATAAGTATTGTTCTTATTAAAATTCAAAATTCTGTTTAAAATTCGGTATTAGGTTTCGTGTCAATTGCAAAACAAAATAATATATTGTGATGTAACATTTACTTAAAAAACGATTTCGATTGAACTAAGAAGTGAGAAGGAAGAAAGTGAGTTACTATACTAATTCTTCATCCTCAAAATAAGTCCTTCCCATGGGTTATTGTCCCAATAAAATAAATAAATAAAAATAATTGTAGGAATAAAATCTTGATAGAATTCGAAAAAACAAGTAGCAAGTCCAAGGCAATAAAAAAATTCATATTTTTTTTATAGGATTAAACAAAATGATTTGCAAATAAAAGTGCTAATACTATAACCAATCTATAAATTGTTAAAGCTTCCATAAAAGCCAAACTAAGCAATAAAATACCTCATATTTTTCCCTTTGACTTGGGCTATCTTGCGATACCTTCTACAGCTTGGCCCGTGGCAGTACCTTAACCAACCCGAGGTCGAATAAAAGTAAGCCCAACAGTTAACCCTGTATCAATAATGGAAGCGGCAGAAATTAATAGATTCACGATAAGTTCCTCACACCAAAATAAAACAAAGAAATGGTTGACTTTACTATTCATTCCATCAATAAGATTTTCATCCAGTTGAAGTAACTAAGAACTCCGAATTGAAGTAATAATATTATTGAATTATCAAAACTACTTCAATATCTATGTTTTAGTTCCTATCCACAAAGTTTTATGAATTCATACAACTTTTTTGTTTTTCCATTTCTTTTCTTTCTTTGTTCTAAATTATTCTTTGAATTCAAACTTTTTGTTCTTTTTCTTGATTTAATCTCTTTATTCAATTCACAGTTACAAAAAAAAAAAAAAAAAAAAAAAAAAAAAAAAAGGGAAGGATTTTTGTTGGAATCCTTATCTAAATCACTAGTAGTGGGGCTGATTAGATATGTCTTTTAATTCATAAATAACTAGGTAATACTATATATTACATATACACATCCTTCTTTCATAACATAAAACAACTATTCATAACTTAGATTCAATTGGATTTGGAAATCATTTTTTTGAAACATTCACAAAAAGAAAGTTGGCTTATAGCCATTTTCCATTATATATATTACATAACCTAGTTTGATTCCACTCTTCTAAACAATATATTTTTTCTGAATCTCATTTTTTATAAAATTTTCTCTTCCTTATCATTATTCCACATAGATACAATCAATCTAAATGGATAAATTCATTAGCCTAAATCATTGCATAGAAATATAATTCTTTGTTTTTTATTGACTAAGCTCGTGTAATTTATTATTTAATTAATATTTTTTTGGGTCAACTGTTAAATTGAATAAAATCGGATGAAATAGAAATCGCTCTATAGTCTTATATTTTTATTTTTCCTTTCAAATCTTGTATTTAACTATCTAAATATGCATTTATCAAAAATATATACAATAGGATCTTGTAAAGGATCTTTCTATTCGACTTTATCCTTTTGGTAGAAGATTCGGCTAAGTTTAATTACAATTCAATTAAGAGAATGAATGTCAATTAGTGGATTACAAAGTATCCATTGCTTCAAATTCAAATTTAATCTCCTTCCATACTTCACAAGCAGCAGCTAGTTTAGGACTCTATTTGCTAGCCTCACAGATAATTTCATTACCCTCACAAGCAAGATCACATCCCTTATTACGAGCTTGTACATATGATTCTAGAGCTACTCCAATTAGCTATGACATGAGGTGCATTTTCCCAAGGGTGCCTTAAAGTTCCTCCAACTAATCATAGTACGTAATCTCCAAAGATTTTTGTCAGAGCAAGCATATGCCAAATGTGAATACCTCCTGAAGCTATAGGCATAACAACTAGTAGAGAGACCCAATCTTGAGTGAAATAAATACTACATCTTTGATCTTTTTCAATAAAATCATCACAGAGTGAATATGATCTCCACCAACATACGAAAGGCCTTAGCCAGTACACGAAAATGCATACCATGATTCCTCTGTCTATCAATATCTGCATGCATTGTGCAATGAATGTGAATAAGTAAACCATTATCTCAATAATAATGAGCTAAGGAAGTGTTTGCAGTTAATTCCCCTGTTAAGCAGTCATGCATTATGATAAGAACTCCTAATCCTCTAGTAAAAAAAACCTTTTTGATCATTTCTTCATATGTACCTACAGTAGCATTCAAATAATGTCCTTTAGTTTCACTTATTACAACCTGTGCTTTATAAATTGCTTCAGCACTAAAAAGAAACTGTCTCTCCAATGCATAAATGGTTAGGAGTTCACATTCTCATCATCTTTGGTAAAATCAAGTCCACCGCGAAGACATTCATAAACCTTTCTACTATAATTCTTAACAGATAGTCCCAGTTTAAGTTTAATAGTACAACCCAATAGAGGGCAACCACATTTGTTTAATTTATCTTTCTCAACTTGGATTCCATGAGGCGGCCCTTGGAAAGTTTTAATATAAGCAATAGGAATTCGCAAATCCTCCAAAAGTAGGGTGCATTGATCTTTGAACCCAAATACATTACCTACAATGGAAGTAAAAATGTTAGAAACATAACCTTCTTCAAAAAGGCCTGAAGGGTAAGCTATATAAGCAATATATTAATTTTCTTCTCCATCTACAAGCTCGATGTCGTAGCATCATCCTTTATAATGATAAAAACTTGTAAGCCTATCGGTCTACATAGTTGTCCATATACCAATAAAAGATTTAGCAGCTACTATATCTCCTGCTTCCTTAGGTGAAACTCCAAGTTGAGGAGTTACTCTAAACTCTGCCAAGATATCAGTAACTTGGGTTTGATAGTGAAGAGTATAATAAGTTAATTTATAATCTTTAACACCAACCTTGAATTCAACACTTGCTTTAGTCTTTGTTTGTGGTGACATAAGTCCCTCCTTGTAACTCATGAATTAAGAATTCTCACAATAACAAGGTCTACTCGACGTGAATTAGGAGTTAATGAAATTTTTCATAGGAATCTTTCACAAAGTTATCAACCAATATTATCAACTAATTAGAATTTTGTTATTAGACCATGGTATTTGATTCACCAAATACATCATTATTGTATACTTTTTCATATATATGGCGCAACCTAGTCCTTGCTTTTCAAGTTTCGAATCCTTAACTTTTTTGAATTGAAATATCTAAATAATAAGAAATTTTCTCTTGACAATGATATATGTTGTATATGTAGAGCTAAGATGTGAAAATCTACTAAATTCATTTATGAAAATAATAATAAAAATAGCTAGGCATAAATCGATATGATGTCTGAAAAAAAAATAGAAAAAAAAAAGGTTCCGTGAGATAGAAATAATGAATCATAATTCAAATTCCATAGAAAATGGGAGTTTATTTTTATTCTTATTCAAATTCATCTACTTGATATTTCTATTTTAAAATGAGTTAATTGAACTTGAAAATTCACTCATTGAAATTGAAAATAATAAATAATGGAATTGGATTTGTTAGATGGTATCAACAAAATCGAGTACTAACTTCCATTTTTTACTGAATTAATCGATCAACTTGAAGTTGAAAATTTATTTTGTACTAGCAAATTTTGGAAAAAAAAAATTTTTGATGTATTTTTTATTTTTATTATTATGAGAATCAATCCTACTACTTTTGGTTCGAGACTTTCCACGCCTGAAAAAAAAAAAAAGAACCTAGGACATATTGCTCAAATCGTTAGGCCAGTACTAGATGTAGCTTTTCCCTTGGGGAAGATGTTTAATATTTATAGTGCTTTGGTAGTTATGGGTCGAGATACTATCAGTCTTGTGAAGTATAACAATTATTAGGAAATAATTGAGTTTGGGCTGTAGCTATGAGTGCTACAAATTCTAAATATAGGACCCTCTAAGTGTTTCGGTTGGTGGGGTGAATCTAGGATGAGTTTTTAATGTGCTTGGAGAACCTGTTGATGATTTAGGTCCTGTAGATACTCACATAACATCCTCTATTCATAGATTTGTAGCTGCCTTTATACAGTTAGATATAAAATTATCTATTTTTGATATAAGAATTAAAGTAGTATATCTTTTTAGCCCATTATCATCATGGAGGAAAAATTAGACTATTTGGGGAAGCTGGAATGGGTAAAACAATACCTGTTATGGAATTAATCAATAACATTGTGAAAGTTTATAGGGATGTATTCGTATTTGGCTAAGCAAGCGAACATACTTATGACGGAAATGATCTTTACATAGAAATAAAAAAATCTAGAGTAATTAATGAAGAAAATATTACAGAATCAAAGGTGGCTCTAGTCTATGGTTAGATGAACGAACCACCAGGAGCTCGTATGAGAGTTGGTTTAACAGCCTTAACTATGGCAGAGTATTTCTAAGATGTTAATGAATAAGACATACTTCTATTTATCGATAATGTCTTTCGTTTCGTCCTAGCAGGATCCAAAGTATCCACCTTATTATTTCTACCAAAGTGGGGTCAATAACTTATATTCAAGCAGTTTATGTACCTACGAACAATTTGACTGACCCTACATCTGCCACAACATTTGCATATTTAGATATGACTATTGTACTATCAAAAGAATTAGTTGCTAAAGGTATCTATCTAGCAGTAGATCCTTTAGATTCAACGTCAACTATGCTCCAATCTTATATCGTTGGTAAGGAATATTATAAAACTGAGCAAAGAGTTAAGCAAACTTTACAACTTTACAAAAAACTTCAGGACATTATAGCTATCCTTGGGTTGGACAAATTATCCAAAGAGGATCGCTTAACTATAGCAAGAGCATGAAAAATTGAGCATTTCTTATCCCAACCCTTTTTCAAAGCAGAAGTATTTACCTATTCTCCGAGGAAATATGTCAATCTAGCATAAACAATTAGATGGTTTAAATTGATCCTTTATGGAGAATTAGATAGTCTCCCTGAACGTGCCTTTTATTTGGGAGGTAATATTGATGAGGCTACTATGAAGGCTACGAACTCAGAAACAAAGAACAAATTAAAGAAATGACCTTAAATCTTTGTTTATTGACCCCAAATTGAATTGTTTGGGATTTATAAGTGAAAGGAATCATTTTATTTGCTAATAGTGGATAAATTGTTGTATTACCAAATCATGCACCTATTGCCATAGCTGTCGATATTAGTATTTTGAGAATATGCCTTATTGACCAATGGTTAATGAACTTTGATGGGTGGTTTTGCTAGAATAGGCAATAATAAGATTACTATTTTAGTCAATGATGCAGAGAATGGTAGTGACACTGATCCATGAGAATCTCAGCAAGTACTGACATTGATCCATAATATGCTTAGCAAACTCTTAAAAAGCAGAAGCTAACTTGAGAAAAGCGAAAGGCAGAAGATAAATAATTGAGGCAAATCTAGCTCGTCTGCACACGTAGAGGCTATCAATGAAATTTCATAACTATAACTAGTTGGTGCATCTGAATAATCAAAAGAACTTCTGTATAAACAAAAGTTTTGTTTATACACCTTATTTTTTTTATTCGGCCAATTGAATAGAATCATAAGTAGAATCAGATTCTAATATAATGATTTTTTTTTTCAATTCTAAAATGAAATAGAATGGAATGAAAAAGAGAAATAAAATGAATAAAGTAAATAAGGTGAGTAAAAAAATTTATTAGATAGCATTGATTCTAATATCTAATAATTTCTACCTATTATTGTATTTGAACTAATGACTCCCGCCGTATGAAAGCAAAAATCTAACCACCGAGTTAAATAAGTAATTTATCATCACAAAGAGAGAGAAATAGAATCCATCCCATTGGCAAATTATAAATGTAATATTAATTGTAAATGGAATATTATTTATAAGCAATACGGATCAAAGAGATCAAAGAAATAGGATGTTGGATCATATAATATTTATCTTGACAAGAAATCGACATAATAAAATATGTATCACAAACAGAAGGGCCATAGCTCAATTAGGTAGAACACCTTGTTTACATGTGCGCCAATGTTTTTTTTTCAAAGGAGTCCATCATGTAATCAAAAGACTTATTGAGAAATCGATGTCTTACTCCATGACTTTTAAGGAACAAAAGAATAATAGCCTGACATAAAAGGTTCGGTCCAATTTAGGTGCCTTTTTAGACACCCAATAGAACCCATTATTAATTTAAGACCTTGATAAGGTGAATACCCAGTCTATTCAATGCTAGGTGTAATGAGTATAAGGACCTCAAAAAATTCTCTATGAACTTTAAGGTGCAAGAAGTTTTAGATTTAATTCTTTAAGCAGAAGTGGGGCGATGGAAATTCCATTTAACTTAGGTTGATTTAAACCAAAAAAAAGACCTATATCAGGATAAATCCTTCTTTGAAACACTTTGGTTGTGCTCTGGGATCGGAATCCATGAATCAGAGCACATGGAGTCATCTTCTTATCTTTCTTCCAAGAGAATTATGGTAGACTAATTGATTATTAGTTAATGAACGAGCCCAATGCAACTTGAATCATTTTGATAATAATCAACTTGATTTGTTTTACCAAGGTCTACGGTTCGAGTCCATATAGCCCTAAAAAAAAAATAAAATAGAAAATATTTAAATATATATTTAAAAAGTAGATATGTATAATTAAAATATATATAATTAAATAAATAATATTAAATAAATAATTAAAATATATAAAATAGAAATATATAAAAAAATATATAAAATGAAAATAAAAAGAATTAAAATATTATCGAACCCATGTTTGAATTGAAATTGAGATATTGTTGCAAGTTCTTTCCTTCTGAATTAGATAGATTCATATCCAAAAGAGATTGATAATAAGTTCTTTCAAAAGGTACTATTTGTCCTTCTATTAGAGGTGTTCCAAAAATGTCTATGATCAAATAAATAGTTCTACAAATGAATGGATCAAATCAAATTGGAAAATGGAAAGATTTGTACAAGTTATACCTTTTGTTACCACTTTGTGAAAAAATCATTAGGTATGAATATTTTAGATACCTATGACTCGATTGGTGAAATAGTATCTCTCTCCAAAAAAGCACTTTTTTTTTTTTTTTTTTTACTATTGCACAAAGAAGGGCCTACAGGGAATGAATGAGAAAATCAAAAAGTTGGAAGAAGAACATATTTTTTGGTTAGATGCATTTGGTTAGACACATGGAATTAACTAAGCATTTCATTCAAACAAATATAGAATCAGAATGGGTGGTTTTATGTTTATTGCCAGTTCTTCCTTCCAAGTTGAGAGCGATCATTCAGATAGATGGGAATAAATTAATGAGTTCTGATATTAATGAACTCTATAAAAGAGTTATCTATTGAAACAATACTCTTATTGATCTGTTAACAATAAGTTGATCTACGCTAGGGGAATTAATAATGTGTCAGAAGAAACTAGCACAAGAAGTCGTGGATACACTTCTTGATAATGGAATCTGAGGACAACAAATGAGGGACGGTTATAATGAGGTTTAGAAGTCATTTTCAGATGTAATTGAGGGCAAAGAAGAAAAATTATTTATATGAAATAAAAATATAAGTGTGGCATAATAATTTAAAATAAAAATTAAATAAATTTGGTGTATATTAAAAACAATAATGCTAAATAGCCAGAATTTCGTCAATTAGAATTTTAGAAACATGCATTAATTACTTGCAAAATACTAAACCACCCTTAAATAAAGGTTGATGAGAGAGAATAATTATTTTCTTGAAAATTATAAAACATTTAAATGTAGTGAGAGAATGAAAATTTTTCAAATTTTCACTGAACCTAATCGATAATGAAAAAAGTATTTGAGACAAATAAAAATTGTCACTCCAAATTGTACCTCATTTAATGATTCAAAAATTATCAAAAATGCAATTTTTAAGGTTGGGTGTTATAAATATAATGGAGAAGAATAAGAAAAAAATATATAGAGAAAAGAATAGTTTTTTTAGATCTTCCATTCAATAGTATTGAGCCCTTTATATACAGTACAAAAGAAAAAGAAATAGAAAACTTTTCTAATAACGAAAATACAATCAATACTAATATGGAAACTAGAATATTCATATATATGGAAAGACATCAATCAAATCCTATAATATATTATAACACTCCCCTTGATGTCTTATATAAAGAATATGCCTCGTCAAAACCTTACTAAGGAAAAACCTATGGAAAAAAATCTTAGTGAAGGAAAAATAGTACATTATTCTCGCAGAAATTTGTGCCATAATACTGCCTCGTTAAAAACTTTGCTAGAAAAATCTAATGGGACAAAACATAGGCTAAGAGAAAAAGAGTACAGTGTACCAAAATCTCCTCCTCATAAAAACATGATTTATATCAAATATTTCTTAATCGGCATATGCCAATTTTGTTGACTAACTTTTCAAATGTGATTGTAGGGAGTACATTTGTAAACAAATCTGTCAAGTTATAAAACCATATATTTAATGATGTTTAAGTAATATCCACATATAATAATTTATTTATAGTACTCCCTTAGGATATTACTTGCGCTATGAATATGCCTCATTAAAAACCTTACTAGAAAACCCAGTGAGAAAAAACATAACTAAGGAAAAGAGTATATTTCATGTGCTATTTTATCATTGCACAGATTGCCTTATTAAAATCTTTGTCCAAGAAAATCTTGTGGGATAAAAACTTAACTAAGGAAAAAAAGTACAATCATATACTAATTCACTCCCCCTGATGAGGACAAATTTTAATATAGTGTATACTAATTGACAAAACAATGCTGTTTAAATACTGCATTAGATAAAGACTTAGTACATAAGTCTGTTAGGTTGCTACTCAAGCGAATTTGGTAGATATCTCTTCTAGAGCTTATGTATATACAAGAATTTGGGTGAAGTTTATGTCTACTTCATTACTCTTGATATAACCATCTTTAATTTGAGCAATGCAAATTGCATTATTCTCAAAATGCAATAGGAGTGTCTTTTAGTGAGGTACTTCAGAACCATAAAAACCTTTATAAAATTGTAGTACCACCATAAGTGAATACATAGCTAGTCTAAGATCTACCATTATGGAGACTAAGCAAATAACCAATATTTGCATATAGACTAATTTCAAATATGAATTATAATATTAATAGTATATTGAAGATAACTTTTTACACCACTCTAATATCTCTTAGTAGGTGCAGAGCTATATCTAGCTAGAAATTTTTCTTACAAATGCAATTTTAGCCTGATGTAATTTGCAATTTACATGAGTGCCCCTATAGCACTTGTATATGGTACTTCAAAACCAAATAACTCTTTGTTATCTTATTTAGGTCTAAAAGGGTATCTCTTCACTTCAGGTGAGAGGACCACCTCTGGTATATTTAAGGGAAAAGATTTATCCATACAAAGTTGCTTAAATATCTTTTTCACACAAGTAGACTAGTGTATTATGACTATTTGATAATCAATCTATAGGTCAATACAAAATTTCATTAAATTTTTCATTTCAAACTCACTTTTCAAATAGATACATGCTTTTTTGAGTTCTTTAGGAGTCACACTGATATTTAAATCATTAACATATATTGCAACAATAACATCTACCATTCTATAGTCTTTTATGAAATAAATGGATATAGTGCATTATTTACATATCTTTCTTTCAATAAGAATTTACTCAAACAATTACACCGCATGTCCATATTGCTTTAATCCATACAAGGACTTTTGCAATTTGATAAAATACATGTCACTTGTTTAATGTATATTCATTTATGATATCTCTAGTTTCTCTAGGACTCTCATATAAATATCATTTTCATAAGGCATATATCAAGCATTTCTTTAACTGCCATACTAATCGAATAACGGAACATGATCATTTTCACAAGAAGAGAATTATTTTTCTCATAGTTAATAATAGAACGAGTCTAGCTCTACTTTAATTGCCTCTTTCCATGATGATTAATCATGTTTATGCTACTATTCAATCATACTTATAGATTCTGAATTCAGATTTTCTCTTGAAACAACAAGAGCTACTGTTGAGACAAATTCATTGTCGACGATAACTAAATTTCTATCAACTCTTTCTCTTATATCACAAAAATAATTGAGATCTCATAGTTTTCATTTATATGATCATCAACTCCATAAGTCATATACGGAGGATCTAATTGTTTCATTGTCTCAGTCTGTGTCTTATAATTAGTTATAGCTCTTTGATTGGGATCTTCCTCTTCAGGAGGTTTCTCTTCAGGAGATTTTATGAGTGACGCTGCTTTTCTTTTCCACAGATTTTTGTCTTTAGTTCCAATTTACTATCCACGCTTCTAGCGTATAGTGAGATTGATTGATTTTCTATTTGCAATTGGAACCATAACCTTTATTGGGGTATTAGCAGCTATAATATGAGACTTTGCCACTCTTTTAGCATCTATAAATGTATTTGGTAGTTAAGTTACAATTTGTTGCAACCATGTTATTTTGTGAACTTCTGGTTCACTCTAATTTGTACATGGATCAAAATTATTTAAAGAGTTTTCTTTCCAATAAATTTATCGACATTCTTTAGTACTGTAAGTACTTTTCCTCCCTCTAATATCGATAAATGTGCCTCATCAAAATAAATTCTTAATCTCTTTTGTAGACCCATTTTCACACATTGAGATAGTGATACTAATATATTCATGGCACAACTAAAAATTTGTGACTCCTATCCTTGTACAAGTTTCAAAAGAGAGTATGTATCATATACATAAAGGCATTCATGCCAAACCTTCAAGGTTTAATTATTGAACTATAAGTTTAATGCTTGAACTGCAGGTTCAACGCAGTATGTTATGCATATACTAGGGATAAAACAATAATGAAATAAATCATTATAATGCACCACTTGTTAAATTCTTACGAATTACTCTTTTAGGGAGTTTATATAAAATCACCAATATTGAGTTGTGTCCTCTATATAAGTTGTTACTCTTTCAGAATTTTCATGATCTACCACATAATTTAGAGCATTCACTTCAGGGAATGCAATTGTACTAGTGCGCATTATTTGATGATTTCTCATTAGCAATTATTCTTTGCAACCACTAGGAAACAAATAATATTTATAAATTTTCACTTTTTATACTGCTACTATAGGAGTATACAGTGTATCATAATATCTTTCACAAAGATAAAAACATATTTATAAGAAACAACTCAATATAAATCATTTAAAATCAATGCAAAAATACTTAATAAATAATTCACCAATACTTTAAACTAGTGTTTAAATTGAAAACATAAATCAAATTAAGGTAACTAAAGGAAAAACATAATTTTAGGCATTTACATTGCCATCACCAGTCAAATGATTAATTTTTCCTTTAGAATTCTTAAAGAAATCTGACACATCTAAATATGTGATATTAATAGAGTCATCACCAAAATCATCATCATTTTTTTTTGGCCAAATTTGCTTCTATATTTTTGTTTTTCTTTTTCAATGACTCTTGATAGAGATCAGCAAGATACTTTGGCGTACGACATTGACGAGACCAATGCCCTTTCATACCACATCGATGGCATTGATTTTCTATATTTTGCTTTGATCCATTATTCTCTTTCTCTTCATGATTCTTCCACTTCTGGTGCAAAGATACATTATTATTTCTATGATCACCATGATTGCTATTATTATGATTTCGGCCATAACCTCAACCACAATTATGTTTTTGTCTTCTTCCTCATCCAATATTATTATATGTTGTCTCATTCACTTTAGGGAATGGAGTAGAACCAGTTGGACGAGTTTCATGATTTTTCAATAAGAGCTCATTATTTTGCTCAACAACAAGAAGACATGAAATTAATTCAAAATATTTCTTAAAACATTTTTCTCGATATTGCAACTGCAGAAGCATATTCGAGACATGAAAAGTAGTAAATATCTTCTCTAACATTTCATGGTCAGTAATATTTTCTCTACATAATTTCAATTTAAAACTAATTCTAAACATTGCAGAATTATATTCACTTACAATTTTAAAATCTTGCAATCATAAATGCATCCATTTATAATGAGTCTTTTGAAGAATGACTGATTTATGATGGTCATATCTTTCTTTCAAATTATTCCAAAGGACTAATGGATTTTTAACTGTCAAATATTCAAGTTTTAATCCTTCATAAAGATGATGACGAAGGAAAATCATCGCCTTGGCGCGATTTTATTGAGATTCTTGATTTTCATCTTTGATTGTGTCTCCAAAATCCATAGTATCTAGATGTATTCTAGCATCTAGTATCTATGATAGATAATTCTTGCCTATGATGTTGAGAGCCACAAATTCGAGTTTCGTCAAATTCGACATTGTCTATACAAAAATAAGTAATATGTCAATTCGTATCATAATTAAATCAGTCTTTTAAAGACTTGTAGACAATAAATTTAGTTCTTCAGAAACATAAAATAATTATTTAATGAATTGGGATACTAGATTTTAGGATTCTTAGTTCTTTAAGAACTTAGGCCAAAATTTTTCAGGAATTTATACCTTAGTTATTTATTTAATTAGTTTTTCAGGACTATAAATAATACTAATTTTTTCAGGAACTAGAATTTGAAATATATATAGTTATTTATTTAATTAGTTCTTCAGGAACTATAAATAATACTAGTTTCTTCAGAAATTAGAATTTAGAATATGGTACTAGTTATTCAGGAACTATAAATAATACTAATTTCTTTAGAAATTAGAATTTAAAATATGGTACTAGTTTTTTAGGAACTATAATTTACTTAATGAAAATTAAATAACATCAAATAATAATTTTTTTTTTCATGAAAATGATAATCAAATTATTATTAAAATAATAACAATATATAACAAGAAACATTTGTTTTCATAATAATATATATAAAACATATATTATTATAATAATATATAAAACAAAACAAAAACGTTTTCATAATAATATAATATGATAATATTTGTTTTATATGGTAACAAAACAAAAACCGATTCATAATAATAATAAAAAAAAACATTTTGCATGTTAACCTAAAAAAAAATTCATATCAAATAATAAAAAAAAATTGATTTCATTGTTGGGGAAAAAAATGTATATACAAATTTTTTTATGCCCACATCAAAAAGCATAAAAATATAATATATATATATATTTAATTCATTGACACAATAAGATAAATACATTTCGAACATATATACGTATTAAGCCATAAGCATATATCTTTTTGAGAACATATATGATTTATATGTCATTCGAAATAAGTAAAAAAAATACCTTGGAAAAGGTTTTTAAAAAAATGGTAGAACAAATTCGTGCTGATAATGTGTTATAAATATAATGAAGAAAAACAAGAATAAAGAATATAGAAAAAAGAATAGTTTTTCTAGATTTTTCATTCAATAGTATTGAATCCTTTATATAGAGTATAAAAGAGAAAGAAATAGAAAACTTTTATACTAAGAAAAATACAATCAATACTAATATGGAAACTAGAATATTCATGTATATGAAAAGATATCAATCAAATCCTATAATATATTATAATATTGGAAATATATTTTAAATTTAAAAATAATTAAGAGTTTAAGTTAGCTATAACTTAATTAACCTTAGTTAATAGGACCCATAGATTTTCCGGGTTGTGCTTCTGTGTGGCGCATCAATTCATAGGATCCATTTGTTTTCACTATTTTTTTAAAAAATTACTTATGTGTATAAAATAATTCTCTTAAAAACTAAATTTACATTAAAAAAAAAAAACTAGTTTTTTTAGTATCTCGTATGCTGATATATTTGTATATGTCCTGTGCCTCACTACGATTTTTCATATTTTTTATTTAATTATATATAAATTATTATTATGATTATTTAAATTAAACATTATTTTTTCATAATTTTCAATATTAATAAAATTATTTTATGAGTCATAAAAAAAATACTAAATTTTAATTAGAACTAATTAATATCTTAATCTAATGGTAAGGTGAGATTATTTTAAAAATGAACACTATTATTTAAGCCTCATTGATGTTCCCCTCTCAATGCTAAAAAAATTATAACTCATAAAAGTACATAAGTTTCCTTTTTTTGGTATGTTTCCAATCTTTTTTATTTAGATTTTGTTTGAAATTATTAACAATAGTAAGTTTAGAAGTTAATGATTTATTAGGTCTTAATTTAAAGCTTTAGATTCGGCTTTGAATCCTAATGGCATTTTTTTTTGGGATTATAATATACTAAATTATAATATTTTTAATATTTGATCCCCTGAAAAAAATGGAGGACAATTAAGTGGTGCCATAAAATTTTATTATCTATTTTTATTTTGAAAAAAATGATTATTACAAGAGATAATTTTCCTATATCACAATGCACTGTTATTGAATTTATTTTTTATTTTTATTAGTGATTTAATTAATATATAGTGAATATTCATATGAATATAAATAATATAATTAATTATTAGTGAGTCAATAGTTATATCTTAAATTAAAATTAACTATTTCAAATTAAGAGTGTGAAAGAATATAAAAAATTAGAAAATAATAAAATTGTTAATTTTGAGTAAAGAATAATAATAGAAAAAGAAAATGAACAAAATAAAAAGGATATTGCAAGTCTAGGTGAGAAATTAATTGAGACAAAAATGTTTAAAGACATGTTTTTATCCCTTGATTTATTTACTCATAAAATTGGCTTTTGTCTTACATGTTGCTGTTGCCACTGTGGCAAGGGCATTTTTTTGCAATGAAATTTATAAAAAGTCATTTGCATAATTAGATGGGAGATAGTTGGATGAATGATTGCTTGATTATATACATTGAAAAAGATGCCTTTAACAGCATTGATAATGAGTTAATCATACAATGTTTTACAACATTTTCTGAATATGAGCACTTGTTTAGGACAATTTGGTTTAATTTTCCTTTTTTTATGTAGTTTAAAAAGGCCAACATTTCAGATAGTTACCCAGTCAAACAAAGCTAGCCACCTCACTTAGTGTACCTTCTTTCTCTTTGTTAGGGATTGAGATAGCCTTTCTCACTTAAAGGTTAGGCTTGTCAGTATGCACTTTCCTTGAGTTCAAATAGACTGAGAGTATAATAGGGAATATCTAGTCTTCTAGATCCATTGCTAGCTGTTCGTTCTAAGTAGTTAAATGAATCCCGAGAGAATACACTACTTGAAATAGATATATTTATCAGTCTTAAGGGGGATATAACTAAGAGAGTGTTCCGAAAGTTTAAAAGATTCTAGTAATCTTAATCTTTCTTTAGCTATAATAGATAGATTTTCTCTTTCCCTTATTAGAGGGCTTTTACCCTTCTCTTTATAGCTCTTAGTTAGAGATTGGTGTTAGCAGTTTCTCTACAGTTACTACTACTAGATTCACTATCAAAACCTTAGCTGCAACAACATTGGTAGAAAGGAAGCAAACTATATAGTTGGGATTGCTTTCTAGATAGGCTGAACAAGAGTGCTAGGATCCAATCTTGAAATGCCGCAAGTGACTAGTGAACCTTAGTGGAGACTCCTGTAGCTGTTAACATTGCACTCCATAATTTGTAATATTTTAGAATTTTTTATAGTTGCACAATTCTTGAATTTAGTATTGTATTTTTTTATGGATAATATTTTCATTTTTCAAAATTTATCTATGTATTAATTATTTAATTAAATCACTATTATTATTTTATTATATCGTAAAAGAAAGTTTAATATATAAACTTATGCTCCTAACTTAAAGTCCTAGCTCCACCACATTTTATCCCTAAGATAAAATATTAATTATACAACAAAAATAACAAAAAAGAAAAAGGAAAATAAAAAAAAATCAATAAGAATAACTTGCACACGTAGTCAAGTATTGATGAATGACTCATTCATCCATATACAAACATAATAAATAAAATAACCTTTTATGAATAAGAATAACTTCCTAAAGAATTTTTTTTTTCTTTAAAAGTTGAATTGCACATTAATGATGAGAGACAATAATTCTTTCTTGAAATTACAGCTCAGTTAAATGTAGTGAGAGAATATAAAATTTTCAAAGAGAATAGAAAATTTTCAAATTTTCACTATTAATAAGAAAGGTGTATTTTAGTTAATGAAAATAGTTGTACCTCATCTAATGACCATAAAAAATTTAAAAAAAAATGTCATTCTAGCTAGTTTATAGTGAGATTTGTCAAAGGTTTATAGTTTTAGAATATTATATATGTATAAAATATACATAAATATTTGTTAAACATATATATTTATGTGTGAATCTTAGATGCTTCATGATACTCAAGATGTTAAAATAATATTGTATAATAGATATATGTGTGTGTGCTTAGATAATGATCAACTTAATTTATATTATATGTTGTATTAAATCAAAGAATGAATGGGAGAATATTATGATGTTTGTGAAATTTAGGGTTATAAAGAAGACATATGGGAGTGTTTTAATTGCTATTTGCTAGTTTCATTTTTTAGGATTGATGTGCCTAGAATCATCTCGTATTGTGCTTGAGAGGTCTATGGAACCTGCATGGAAGAAAGATAGGATCAAAGACTCGAGCTAAACTCTAAAAGAGCCTCTGATAAGATCAAAGACTCGGCTAAACTCTAAGGGAGCCTCTGATGCCTAAGTCAATAATGGTTTGAGAAAGAATGTAAAGAGAGAAATGAAGTAAATGAATAAGTTATGAAATTATATCTGATGCCTAAGTCAGTAATGGTTTGAGAAAGAATGTAAAGAGAGAAATGAAGTAAATGAATAAGTTATGAAATTATACCTTTCCCTTTACCTATATATAGAGAAAAATAGGGATCCCCTATGTAGGGTACTTTTTGGTTCTCATCAGAAGCCGCCCACTCCCCAGTCTAATTGGGTCTACCGAAGAGTGGCCTTAGGGAGTAGATAATCTACAGTCTAATGTGTTTTATCGACTGAGCGGTTTGCTTTGCCATATGAGGTCTTTACCTGGTGCACTTTATCAATTATGTGGTTTGCTTTGCTATTAGTGGCCTTTCATCTAATAGGCTTAGCCAATTAGTGATATTGATCTCAATCAGAGGTCTTCTTGTGATAGGATTCGCGCTTAAATACTTGGTGAAGCCCTCCACTACTGTATAGAGTTTTTTGGATAGTTCGACTCGCTGATTGAGGACTTGAAAGATCCTATTTCACATACAAAATTTAGATAACAATAATGATGTGTCTCGCTTAGAGGTCTTTAATAAAATATGCCTCATCAGTTGAGGACTTTAAGAATTTGCCTCACATAAAGGTCTCTGATGCCTCGTCAGGGGCTTTTCATAGCCAAATTAGGTCTTTAGCACCTTTTGGGACTTTCACCTAGATTTGCTAGGTTTTTTGTACTATTTGGACTTTCTTCTGAACTTGCTAGGTCTTATGTATCTTTTGGTCTTTTGTTTGGACTCAGTTTGGCATTTTCGCTTTCTTGTAGCTGGCCTTATCAGTCTTTTGGGCTAATCTCAATAAGCTTTTTTGTGCCCAATCTTACTGTCTTCAAGGATACGCTCAATCGATTTTTTTATCTAACTTTGTCTCTAGGGCTAGTCTCATAAGGCTATTTTGCCTCGTTTAGAGGAATTTTATTTATTTATTTATTATATTTTACTTTGATAAATAATAATGTGAAATTTAAATTAAAGCATGAAAAAGTAAAACTTATTTGGAATGGCCTGAAGGACAAAAAAATATGCTTGGAATAATTTTCGGATCTATAAAATCCAATATGAAGCTGCATAAGTTGCTTTTTTATAGTTCGCTTGACTGATTTGTAATATTCCAATGCATGTTCGAGATGAAATTTGGACAACTAACTTCACATTCATGATGTATGCGTGGAATGCAAATTTCTGCCATTCGGAGTCTCGTTGGTAGGTGGGACCCATTAACTGATGGCTAGCAATGCTGTTTGAAGACAAGGAAGGCACTACTAGCTTCGTCTTGATATTCAAAATCCAAAAATTTCAACCACTCACCACCACTCTCCTCTATTTGACCAGAATCGACTTTGGAACCTTCAACAAGTTATTTTTTGATCTCCTTTTCCTGCTATAGATTGGTGGCATGGTTGGTATGGAAATGAAGCTTGAGGAGATAGGGAGTCGATCATGCAAGAATCATTGAGAATGGAGCTCTTGATCGGCAGAAAAATGGAGGTGAAGTTTTCGATTGGCAATTACTTTGGGCAGCAAGTGCAGGCTTCTCCGACAGTCTTTAGCAATGATCTTCTGATGCTGAGGTTGCCAGTAGTTGGGCTTCACCTTGGTGCCAATGGTGATGCAGACGAACAGCTAGAGAGGAACGGATCAACAATTGGTGTCTTTTTTCTCCCATCTCTCTCATTTTCTCTCTCTTTGATTTTCTATTTTTTGTTTTACTTTTAGTCTTGGTTTTAGTTTTAGTCTTAGTTTTAGTTTTAGTTTTTTTTGTTTTATTTTTTTTATCTAATTTGGTATGTTTAAGATGAACTAGATTTATGATGGAAAAAATGGTGGGGATGATCGGAAAAATTTAAGATATCTGGATTTGATGATTTCAATGAAAATATAGAGCTAGAAACATGACTATTCTGTATCATTTTTCCAAAGACGGCGCCAATTTGATGTGTCTAGAATATTCTCATACTGTGTTGGATGGGTCCAAGGGACCTACATGGAAGAAAGATAGGATGAAAAGCCTAGGACTAACCCCAAGGAGTCTCGGATGCCTAAGTCAATAATGGTTTGAAAGAGAATATAAAGAGAGAAATGAAGTAAATGAATAAGTTATGAAGTTATATCTTTCCCTTTATCTATATATAGAGGAAAATGGAGACCCCTATGTAGGGTACTTTTTGGTCCTTATCAGGGATTATGTTAAGGTCAATCGATACTTAGTCGAAGTACCGTCTAGTTGTTAGTGTTAGTGGATTTTAAGGATTTTCGATAGCTTTACGCCTACCCATGTCTTAGAACCGTCACATCCGAAAACGGGATGTGACATTAAGAGTTTAAATTATTCATGACTTAATTAACTTTGGTTTTGCAGGTTGAACTTATGTGTGGCGCAACAGTTTATAAGATCCATTACTTTTATTATTTTTTAAAGAAATTTTACTTATATATGAAATAATGCTCTTAAAAATTAAATTTACATAAATAAAAACCTAGTATTTTTTTAGTATCTTGTGTGCTAATATATTTGTATATGTACGTGCTTCATAAAAATTTTTTGTTTGAAATCAGCAACAATAGTAAGTTTATAGGTTACTGGTTTAGTAGGTTTTAAAGCTTTTAGATTCGGGTTTGAATCTTAATAGCATTTTTTTTTTTTTACTATTTGAGTGATTTTTTAATCCATTTTTTTAAAATTCTTTTAAGAATAAAAAATTATTTTGGTGAATTATTAGTAATATTATACATTTGTTATTTGCCTCAGTCAAACTTGATCTCAGACTGTTCAATGAGAGTCGGTTTGTGAACCGGCTTTAAATTCTATTTTAGAAAGATCGGTTAATAGTTGAGATTTTCAACGAATCAGACTGAAACCAGAAATACACACACAATATATATTTAAAAAATAATTTTAATTAATTATAAGTTTTCCCTCCAGGCACTTATAAAAATTTAATTATAAGTAAAACAAATTATTGAGAAAATTCAAAATAACTAAAGTAGATTTAATGTTCTTATAGAATTGATAATAAATTGAAAATAAGGTAGGAAATTTATATATATATATATATATATATATATATATATATATATATATATATATATATATATATATATATATATATATATATATATAAAGGAGTAATAAGAGTAAAAGTTGTATCAACCTAGATAGACCTTTACAAAATTAACATATAATAGTTGAAGACAACAATAAAAATTAAAATCTTAATAAAATACATTAAAAATATAAATTTGACAAATAAAATGAATTGTTTTATTTAATAAAAAATATTTAATTAATAAGTAATTTTTTATCTTTTTGATACAAACTCTGCATGTGTTCCAATATAAATAAATATGATTTTTATAATTGAAAAGTTTATTAGAGTTTTATATGTAAATAAATTAAATTTCTTTTAGAGTGAGGCTTAGGAATTGTTAATTAGTTATTATAATTAGATTTACACAATGTTATATATATATATAATTTAATAAGAATAATTGGTATAAGTATTGATAAATGATTTAATTATCTGTATAAAAACAATGAATAAAATAATTCTTTATATATAAGAATAACTTTCTAAATTTTTTTTTTCTTTGGAAGTTGAATTGCACGTTAATGATGAGAGATAAAAAAAATTTCTTCAAAATTACAGCTCACCTAAATGTAGTGAAATAACGAAAAAATTTTAAATTTTCACTAATTGATAAGGAAAGGGTATTTTAGTCAATGAAAATAGTTTTACATCATTTAATGAGCATAAAAATACAAAAAATTATATTTCTAGCTAGCTAGATTTTGGCTTTATTACCTTATCTTTTTATCTAACTAAACACCTAGATATCTTTTTATTAGATTTGATATGAATAATCTCATCTCTATTATTATTGTCAAATCTATTATTAATTCTATTAATTCGTCCTTTACTTACTCGTCTTCTTCTATTATCGTTTAATGCTTTTTCTATTTAATCTTATTCTTTGTCACCTTACTTCCGTTGTCGCCACCTTATTTCTTTTTTTATTATATGCTTATAAGTGGGTTTATATACTACTATTGGAGTGATTTTTTTTATTTTATTATTTTGTGTTAAATTGAATTTTATTTTTTTATGTTATTTTGTCTTTTCTTATTGAAAGTTTTATTATGTCTTTTTTTATTCAAATTATTTTTTTATTATGATTATAGTGATATGTTTGTGCATTGTTGCACTTCACATGCTCATAGAGAGTGTAAGGTTTGCCACATTGTTTTACAATTACAGTTACAGTTTTTCAAAACCAAATATATGACAGTTAAATATTTATGATTTACTATAAATTTATTTTTGTTAGGATATTCTATGTCAATTTTTTTTATTGAAATTTGTATTTAACTACTGACGATTAATGAAATTTAAATTTATTTTAAAAAATTAAACACCTAGATATAAGGAATGATAATTTTATTCCTATTCTACCTAACTCTCAATAAACAAATGATATGTTAAAATTTGATTTAGTATCTATATTTTCAATTTAGTATATACAATTCAGTTCTACATAATTTTTGATTTAGATACGAGGTAAGAATTAATATAGTATTAAATCAAAATTTTCTATATTATTTTTGCCCTAAATTTCAAATTTTTTATAGTACATTATCAAAACAATTCAATATTTTAATTCGATCAGATATTGGCAAGTACATTGCTTATCCCTAGTTTTGACGGACACCCAAAAATAACCTACCTATCACAATTATTGATACCATCCGCTTGTGTGTTCCTTATCATTACTCTATTATCCTCGTCACTAATTATTACTTATATAACAGCCTTTTTTTTAGTTTAACACTTACTATTTTTATTATTTTCATTTTGTAAGTTAATAAATAAGTTAAAAAAAACTAAATGGTGAAAAAAATAAATATTAAATTTTATGAATAAAAAAATTTAAAAATTTAATGTTAATAGGACAAATCAAGGATCAAGTAAGACTTGTAGATAGCTAAGCAAATGCCTATATTTAATTAATTTTTATTAACACTAAATCAAGGGCTTAAATATCATCAATGTGGAAATTAACTACTCCCTTCATCCTAAAAATATTGTCTACTTTTTTTTTGTCATACAGTTTTAAAAAAATCATTAATTAGTTATTAATTTATAAATTTTATTACATTTTTTTACTTATACCCTTACTTACACATATTTATTACTGCATTTTACACTAGTTTTGAGAATACATAAGTACTATATCTTTCAATTAATAACAATAAAATGAATAAATACTTATATTTATTTTTAGAGTGGACAAATATTTAGAGGATAATTTTTTCAGAACGGAGAGAGTAATTACTAATATTTTTTTCTTGTACTTATGTTGGGATAATAAGCAATAGACAAGTGTTAAGAATCTTCTTTTTATTGCATTATTTTTTCTTTTTTTATATTATTAAGACATGTGCCACTAATAAAAATTAAATGAATTAAAAAGGCTTCAATGGCCTTATTATTATATTAGTCAACTTTTAGGTTAGTTTTATTTCTATACTTAATTTTTTCATTCTCACTTATTCTTTTAATATCAATGTTTTTCACTCTTATGTGTAATTTTTTTTTTCAAAAGAAAAATTTGTCTTTATTTTGATACATAATATAATAAGATTAAATTTTAAATTTTTAGATTCATAATATCTATTTTACATTAGTCTCAACTATTATTGAATTTTGTTATAGAAATAATCTTTCTATATGTAAAAGCTTTCAAAAAATAATAATAATAAAAATTTTCAAATAAGCCTTAATCATATATAAATACATAAATCACAAAAATAAATTAATAAAAAAAAATTAGGGCTCTATTACTTTGCCATTGTTTAAACTAATAAATTAATAGCAACATGCTTTTTTTCTTAATTGCATATATTCTTCTTAAAATAAAAATAATTCAAAAATAATGCAGATTTGCAAATGGATATATGCATTTAGTTTTATATATATATATATATATAGGTTCTACCAATGATTAGTGTACTTAAAACAAGTTGATGATTAGTGAAGTCAAAACATTTTGGCATCGTTGGATTTGATGATTAGGATCTTATTATTGTGCTATTGTTTAAAATTTTTTTATTAATTTATTTTTTATAATTTATGTATTTATATATGATTAAGACTTATTTGGAATTTATTATTTTTTTGGAAGCTTTTACATATAGAAAGATTAATTCTATAACTGAATTTAATAATAGTTGAGACTAATATAAAATAGATATTGTTGAATATAAGAATTTAAAATTTTATTTTATTATATTATGTATCAAAATAAAGACAAATATTTCTATTGAAAATACAAATATACATAAGAGAAAAAAAATATTAATAAATTAAAAAAAAAAAAGTTGATGTTAAAAGAATAAGCAAGAATGAAAGAGATAAGTATAGAAGTAAAATTAACCTAAAAGTTGACTAATATAATAAAAATGCCATTGAAATTTTTTTATTCTATTTAATTTTTATTAATTTTATATATTTTAATAATAGGAAGAAGATAAAGAAAATGCAATTAAAAAAATGTATTAAGCACTCCTCAATCAAGATAATACGAATCAAGAAGCAAAATATATTTGAAATTGTATATTTACAAAATTTTACGTCACATTAATTATAATATTATATTATTTTCTTAAAGAAGGTTAGAAAATAGAAGGCGACAAATTTTTTTTTTTTATTGTCTCAAATAATAAAATGCCCATGCCCGATATTAAATTAGTAGTCTAATAGTTAGTGTGATTTATGGTGCACAAGTGTAGGGATTAAATTAGTTAAAAAAAAAGTTTAGGGATTAAATATGATTTTTCTTAGATGATATTTGATAATATTATTCAAATGCTTAGATATAAAATTTATCAGCATTTTTTAATTTTAAATTATCTAGTGAAAAATTTTAAATCATTCAAAAAGGACAAAATTTTAAAATGAAAAATAAAAATAGTCATCTTTATTCTGATTGGTTTAAAAAAATATAATTATAATCTTATAAAAACTCTTAAATCTATCAACATTATTTATATACATACCCTACTAACATCCATTATAAATACTCACTCAATACTTGCTTGTTGCATTATATATTTATATTTTACATAGTATTATATATTTTTATAATTTAGATAATGCATCTAAAAATTAAGAAATACTGACAAACTTTTAAAAATATAAACAATTAAACATAAAATTTTTCATCGCGAACTGTAATTTTTAATACTAATAAGTTTTATGATTCTTAAAATGATCACATTTCATAGTAAAATTTTTAATTTTCTCTCTACTATATTCAATTATTCCATATAAGTGCACTTCTTATAACTATTAAGTATAAAAAAAATTATAAGATCATAAAAAAATATATTACAAAAAAATATCATGTTATTAATAAGAATAAAAAATGAACTATTTAGAGTCAAGGACACATGCCCGTAAGGAAGTTCACATTCTTTCTTATATAAAGGTACTTCTCACATAACTTTTATTTAGAATCTACTTTCCAAACTTTCTCAGCTCTCTAATTTAGATGTTGGAGTCTCTCCACTGGGATAGTCTCAGGAAGCTCCTAATACTTCTCTTTCTCCTGTTTACAGGTTACTAGCCGTAAGACCAGTCATCTAAGCTACTAAGTAAATTCTAATCTTATCAATTTAGTTCTGATAAGAATAAAAAAAATGAAATGAACTGCTTGAACTCAAGAACACATGCCTGTAGGGAAGTCTCCATTATTCCTTATACAAAGTACTTTTCATATAACTTTCATTTAGGATATACTTTCTAAACTCTCTCAGCTCTTTAACTTGGGCATCGGAGTCTTCACACTGGGACAGTCTCAGGAAGCTCCTAACCCTTCTCTTTCTCTTGTTTATAGATTACCAACTCGTAGACCAATCATCTAAGTTACCAGATAGATTCTAACCTTATCAAGTTGACGCCGTCTGTGGGGAATGGCACAAAGTCGAGTTCCTACCACCAGATTTAATTTTTTGCTATCTCCATCACTAAATCCATATCATAGATCAACAAAAAACTAAATCACCAAATAGGAAAAATAGCAACATAATCTGCTCATGCCAAAAATAAAGAAACTTTGGCACTTTACGGTTTACGCCACCCAAATTCATACTTGGTATCATGAATTAACAATCTGTGAAAATTCAAAAAACAAATACCAAACACCAAAAACATCAATTTAGAATAAAAATTGAAGAAAGCAGTAGACTGAAAAGAGAGAAAAATAAAAAAATATACAAAATAGAAGCAAAAATGAAGAAAGAGAAATAAAACTTTGCTTAACACTTATTCCCTTTTGATGAATCCCCTTTTAATCCAGCCTTAGAGCAATAAATTTTTTTCATTAACAGTGTTTTACCATCTGCCCTATACCTTTGCTTACCCCTTCTTACACTAAACCCTAATCTGAATGCATATCATTGTAAAGCGCGTAAGCTTTATCAACAGATCTCACAAAAATGCCCAACAAATTATCACCACAAACAATATTTTGATTATCAACTGTAAAAAGTAAAACACAATATTATACTAATGAATACAAAATAATTCTAACATTATACTATAAATTTTAAGCAATCAATATGCTTCTACAATTATCAACTACTGTAATATATTAACTACCTCAACAGTAAATATAATGAAATGAACTTTATAACTAATGAATCTGCATACTATAACTGATGAACCTATACTCCTAAAATTATGAACATACAAATTCATCAATCATAATTATATTTCTATTGAAACACAATATTATAATAATAAATACAAAATCATTCTAACATTATACTATAATTTTAATCAATCAATATGCTTCTACAATTATAAATTACTGTCATATATCAAATGAACCTTAATAGTACATCTAATGAATATAAACTTTATAATTAATGAACCTACATAATATAACTAATGAACCTATACTCCCAAACATAAGAACATATAACTTCGTCAATCAAAATTAAATTTCCACTAAACAAACAAATGCACTAACACAAAAGACATCTCAAAATCAATCAATATAAAACCAAACTACATAAATAAAACATAACAAATAAAAACATAAATTAATCCAATACAAAAAATTGAATAAATCACAAACTAAATATAACTTAAATACAACTTACCTGCACTAGGAGATGAATCCAAATTTAAAACTGAAGAATCAACTACTAATGTTACCTGCCTAACTATATTGTCAGAATTATCATCAACTAACTGAATACCACATGAATCAATAGCAGATTCAGCTACTAATACACACTTTTCAACTACAAAATCCAAATTTCCTTCCATTTATCAAACCATATCTGTGACTCTTAACAAAAAATCTAAAAATAATAAGCAATCAAACTTCAAACCAAAAAATAAAACTAAAAATCTTCACACAAAGAGCATAAAACTCACAAAAAAAAAAAAAAAGGAACATTATGAAGGAAATATGAAGAAGAATAAGACAAAAATAGCTTTAACAAATCGAAGAAGAGAAGAAGAAGAAGAAATATAGCTTTTTAAATTGAAAACAACTCAAATATGTTACAACATTATTTTTTTAAAAATAAAAGGGTGCGTTTTAGGCCCAAAACCATGGTGCAAAGTGATCCTGGGTCTATAGTATAAATTGTCTGTCCTTTTACTTGTTAATATAAGACTTGACAGTAATTCTTGGCTTCTACATATTTGAGCTAATGGGCTACATCAAATAAATTCAAGGGATTTTTACACAAATAGTCCAAAAACTAAACAAAAAAATGAACTTTTTTATCTCTTATTTTTTATTTTGTAAAAATTTTCTAAACTTCTCTCTTTATTTATAAATTTAGCCTCTCTTCTGCTTTTTGTCTATCAAAATCTGATTTTTTTCTCTTTATTATCATATATTGGTTTCATTTCCAATTAAAATTAAAAAATTAATTTAATCATATTAAATTTTATTTATAAAAATTCAAAATAAATTAACTATTAACCTTTTTTTAGATTGAAAACTATATAATTTATCTAAATTTTTGTATTATATTTTTTCATAAATTTGTACAATATTGTTTGTTACGTATAAAAATTAAATTTATATTTATAAAATTAAATACTTTTAAAACTATATTTTCCTTGAGAATTTAAAATTTTCTCAAAATAGGCAAATAAAAAGTCATAGCAAACAATATATATTAAAAAAAAATAATATACTTATCGAAACTAACAACAAACAGTATATATTACAATAAAATTCAATATTTTTTTAGTATATAATCAGTATCTAATAATATTTATATATGGTTTAAATTTATAAAAATAATTCATGAATCAAAACAAACAATTAATAGCGTATGTTATAAATTAGAAATACTAATCTCTTATATTAAAAAAAATAAAGAATAAATAACAGCAAACAGTATACATTACTATAAAATTTAGTATTTTTTTAGTGTATGATCAGTAGCTAATATTGTTTATATGTGGCTTAAATTTATAAAAATAGCTCATCAATCAAAGAAAACAATTTATAGCATATGTTATAAATTAGAAACACTAATTTCTTATATTAAAAAAAAAGAATAAATTATAGCAAACAATATACATTATTATAAAATTCATTTTTTTTAATACATAATCAGTATCTAATACTGTTTATATATGATTTAAATTTACAAAAATAGCTCATAAATTAAAGCAAACAATTTATAGCATATGGTATAAATTAGAAATACTAATCTCTTAAAAAAAAAAAAGAAAAATGAACAAATCATAGTAACTATTATGCATTATTATAAAATTCAATATTCTTTTCATATATAATAAATATCTAATAACGTTTATACATGTCATTAATTTAATAAAATTAGTTTTTTCAATCAAAAGACTATCAATGGACTTGCATTTGTGTAATATGAAAATATATACATATTTGTTAGTACATGTCTCGTATATGTTCAATACAAAGAAACATAAAAAAAAATAATAATAATAATTCTAATAATATCAACAAACTAAATTCACAAACTATTCTAGTAACTACAAAGCTTTCTTTCCTTTCTCCCCGTTCACATTCTTCTTCTACCCTTTCACATTCTTCTTCATCACCCTGCTAGGAAATTCAGACTCACTTTCAACATTTAAGCATATTTTTTTTCTTATGGCAAACTCTTTTTGCTTAATAATAATTAAAATACAACAAAATCTAAATTATTTTTCAACATCCTCCCATTCAGCAAAATGAAGACAACATAAAAGATGGTTAAAGCAAACCCATATTCCAACAAAACCACCTACTAGTTTTGGAGAGAACAAAAATTTAATGCTCTCAATAGCTACCAAAATCTGAAAATTTCATTACAAAAAGAAATTAAAAATTATTAATTAGAAAATAATTATTAATAAAAAAATAGATTTATATAAATAAAACTATAAATAAATTGTGAGTTTTATTTATATTACTAATCATAAAATATGCAAAATTTGATACTATAAAGTTCTCACCATAAAAAAAAAAAAAAAATACTATTGAGTTTATAGATTGTGTAGTAACAAATTGATGAACAAATAATAAAAAAAATTCTGCTCAAGTTATTGATATCTTAAAGAAAATAGATAAATAATTAATTTAATATTGATGAGAAATATTTATTGGAATTATTAGTAGAAGAAATTATATATATATATATTTACTGGAATTATTAAATATATAATATCAAATATATATAGTGGAAGAAATTTTTTTAAGGGGCTCCCCTATAATTGGATCTCAATATACACTATTTATTTATTTTACTTGAAATGAAATTTAATGGTTAATATTATATTAGTATTTGACATTGTAAAGAAAATTATTAAAATATAAAAATCATTATAAAAATTAATCAAGCATTAAATAATGATAAAACAGATATTACATGAATCATATAAGAATTTTTAACAAAAAGCAAAGGTTAAAAAAATAAATCAATCAGCCTAAAAATATAAAAAAAATAAAAGTGGCTACATAATTGTAAAAAAAGAAAAAAAAAGACATGAGATGTGATTTCTTCTATTTTCCATAAAATAAAATACAGTAAGTTTACTTTAATTTTTAATAAAGTAATATAGAAAACACCTAAAGATAATATTTTATTTGTTTATTGTAATCATTTTTTTTTTTTGATATAATGATGAAAATATATTTCCCAATATACATCATATTTCATTCCAACCTGTGCTTCAATATTCATTTCAATAATATGTGCATTAAAATATAATCAATATTACGTCACTCGAGAAAACTCCTCATCGACTATATATATATATATATATATATATATAAACCGAGAATTGCAAGTAATTAAAATCTTTTAGATGTATGATGATTTGAAATAATTATATATTTGAATTTAAATTTTTAATATAAAATTATAAAAATAGATATAATATATTAAATGTCAAATATTAATTATATCTAAATGTATTTTTATTCTGGCAAAACTTCTAATATTGATATGAATGATTTGTTTTCTTATTAAATAAAAAAAATGAATTAATATAAATAATACGGACTATGGAAACTACATAAAAATAAATAAATTTAAATACGACTAACACCTATTCTAATAATAGTAGTCATACTGACTAGAGTTATTTCTTTAAAAAAAAATTATATATATATAGAGAGAGAGAGAGAGTTTGTGTCACAACGGATGATTCAAGTCTCATTTATAAATTTCAAAAAAATAATGAGTAAATTATTATTTTATTATTGTAATTTGATCTAATTAATTAACTCGTCTTTTAATTTTGATTTTATTAAAAAAATTAATTAGTTCTTTAATACTAACTTTATAAATAGATTAATCATTCCGTCCATTATTACCATTAAATACTTATGAAAAAACCTAAAATGCCTCTTATTTATGTAGTCAAATTTTCCTTCCTTATCTCCGTCATGTTCAATTTTTTTCTTTTAATGGTCATCTTGATAAATGGCAATTTGATCAAAGGAAAATGTGAAAATTTGATAAACAAATGTTAAGTAATAAGATAAATGTAAAGTTATAACAACACAAAAATGAAGAAGAAGAAGAATTTTGTATTAGTTTTTGGTGTGTCAAACAATGCCACAAGCATCCTTATTTATAGGGTAGGATTAACATAGGTTACAATACAATTAACTTAAAAAATTAATTATAATAAACTTAAGAATATGTAACCCAACGTAATAAAGGGATGAGTTATAAGATTATAAAAGTCATGAGTTATAGATATTCATTTTAATTTATTCATAATACTCTACCTTGGATGTCTATTTTTATAAAGAATATACTTTATTAAAACATTACTAGTAAAAGCCCAGTGGGGAAAACAATGAGTGAAGAAAAAAAGAATACAATATCCTTGTATGCAAATAATACACTGCCTCATTAACAACCTTACTAAAAAAACCCAATGGGACAAGACTTTTGGTTAAGGGAAAAAGAGTACAATACTAAACTTTCTCTATTTGCAATATCACTGAAGATCTTTAAGACAACGCATTCCAATATTATGAACCAATTTCTTAAATATTGCAGTAGGTAATGCCTTAGTGAATAAATCTGCTATATTATTACTTGAACGAATTTGTTGAATACTAATCTCACCATTTTTTTGAAGATCATGTGTAAAGAAGAATTTTGGTGAAATATGCTTTATTCTGTCTCTTTTAATATATCCTTCTTTTAATTAAGCAATACAAGTTACGTTATCTTCATATATTGTTGCTGGGATTTCTTTTCTGAATATCGACTACACATTTCTCAAGCATGTTGGGTTATTGATCTTAACCAAACATATTCTCGACTTGCTTCATGAACAACTATATTCTCCTCATGATTTGAGGAAGTAGCAGCTATTATTTGCTTTGCATAACTCCAAGATATAGCTATATTACCATATGTGAATAAATAAACCGTTTGAGATCGAGCTTTGTGTAAATCAGATAAATACTTGCATCTGCATAACTAATCAATTGAGATCTAGATTCATTTGTATATAACAAACCCAAATCAACAGTTCCTTAAGGATATTGCAATATATACTTAATACCATTCCAATATCTTTGGGTTGGCGAAGAATTTTATCTTGCTAACAAATTGACAAAAAAGGCAATATCAGACCTCGCATTATCAGCAAGATACATTAGTGCACCTATTGTACTAAGACATGACACTTCACAACCATGAATTTCTTCATTATCTTCTCGAGATTAGAATGGGTCCTTATTCACATCAAGTGATCAAACAACCATTGGACTACTCAATGAATGTGCTTTGTCCATATAAAATTGTTTAAGGACCTTTTCTATATAATTTGACTAATGAATAAAAAGTTCTTTTACTAAATATTCAATTTGTAGACCAAGACAAAACTTTGTTTTTGCAAGATCTTTCATTCCAAATTTCTTTTTCAAGTTACCTACTACTTTTGGAAGTTCTTTAGGAGTGCCAATAATATTCAAATCGTCAACATAAACAGTAATTATGGCAAACTCATATCCAGATTTCTTTATAAAAACACATGGACAAATTGGATCATTTTTATAACCTTCTTTTGTCAAATGTTCACTAAGATGATTATACCACATGCATCCAAATTGTTTTAATCTATAGAAAGATCTTTATAACTTAATTGAATAAATTTCTCGAGAACTTGCATTATATTTTTCCGGTATTCTAAATCCTTTAGAGATTTTCATATAGATATCATTATCAAGTGAGTTATATAGGTAAGTTGTGACTGCATCCATTAGGCGCATATCATATCTTTCATGTACTACCAGACTAATAAGATATCTAAAAGTTATTGCATCTACCACAGGAGATTATGTCTCCTCATAATTAATTCTAAGTCTTTGTGAAAATCCTTGTGCAACAAGTCTTTCTTTGTATCTTGTGATTTCATTTTTCTCATTTCTTTTTTGACCAAATACCCATTTGTATCCTACAGGTTTCATACCTTTAGGTCTTTGAACTATTGCTCCAAAAACTTTACGCTTTTCAAGTGAATTCAATTATGCTTGTATTGCATCTTTCCATTCAGGCTAATCATCTCTATTTCGACATTCTTCAATATATTGTGGTTTAAGATACATATTTTCATTCATAATATCTAATGCTACATTATATACAAAACTGTAGTCCACAACCATTTCATTTCTATTCCATCTTTTTTTAGAACTAATATAATTTATTAATATCTCTTCATTTTTTATCATCTTCGAGTATTTGTACTTCTTCAGGAAGTTTATTTATGTTAGTATCTGCCTTCTTAATAAAATCATCTTTATTATTTACTATTTTTCTTTTTCGAGGATTTTTGTCCTTATAACCAATAGGTCTTCCACGCTTCAAGCATATTTGAGATACATTAATAGATTGTCCTTCTAGGACATCAATATGAATTGGAACATTAACCGTTGTTATATGAGATTTTGTTACTCGTTTTAGATCAGCAAGTGCATCTGGTAGTTGATTTGATAATTTTTGCAGATGGATTATCTTTTGAACTTCTTGTTCACAATATTTTGTTTTAGGGTCTAAATGAGACAATAATGAAGTATTTCATGTTATTATTTTTTTCACTTTTTATTATCTCCCCCTAATGTTGGGCATGTTGCTTCATCAAAATAACAATATGCAAATCAAGTTGTAAACACATCTCCTGTTAATGGCTCAAGATATTTAATTATTGATGGAAATTCATATCCAACATATATTCCTAATCTCTTTTAGGGACCCATCTTAGTACATTGTGGTAGAGCAATAAGAACATATACTACACATTCAAAAATTCTTAGATGAGAAACATTTAGCTCTTGATTAAAAGCCAGTTGTAATGGGGAGAGCTTATGATAACTTGTTGGTCTAATATGTATAAGTGTTGTCGCATGTAAAATAGCATGTCCCTATACTGAAGTAAGGAGCTTGGTCCTCATAAGCAATGATCTAGCTATTAATCGAAGGCGTTTAATAAGTGATTATGCTAAACCATTTTGCACGTGAATATATGCTACATGATGTTCAACTTTTATCTTAAGTGACATACAATAATCATTAAAAGTTTGAGATATAAACTCACTAGCATTATCAAGACGAATTGTCTTAATTGGATGATCTAGAAATTGTGTTCGTAATCGAATTATTTGAGCAAGTAATCTCGCAAATACCAAATTTCATGATGATAATAAACACACGTGTGACAATCTAGTAGAAGCATTTATTAAAACTATAAAATATCTAAATTGTCCACATAGTGGATGAATAGGTCCACATATATCACCTTGAATACGTTCTAAAAATGTAGGTGATTCAATTCTAGTTTTAGCTGATAATGGTATTATAATTAATTTTCCTCGAGTATATGCAGCACAAAAAAATTCATTTTCTTGAAGAATCTTTTGGTTCTTCAATGGATGCGTATGTAAATTTTCAATAATTTTTCTCATCATTATTGAACCAAGATGGCCTAATCGGTCACGCCAAAAAATAAAAATATTTGGATATGTAAACATTTGGTTTACAATGAGATTTACTTTAATTGTACTAATTTTTGTGTAGTACAAATAAGAGAAAAGTGCAAAAATTTTTTAATGCACATTTCTCACCCGAAATAATATTTATAATATTAAGATATTCTTGATTTCTCTCATTTATAATCTCAATATGATATCCATTCTGGCGAATATCTTTAAAACTTAACAAATTTCTATAAGACTTTGGAGAAAATAATGCATTATTTATGACAAATTTTGTTTCTCTTTGTAATAATATATTGGCTCTTTTGGAGCTTTCAATTATTTTTGTGTTACGGATATTGTAGTAACAATTGCTTCACCCATTTTAAAAAAAAGAAAAGTATTTTACATCTTTGAGAATAGTACATATGGTTGCACTATCCACAATGCATATATCTTCTTCATTTGTCTTAGATTCAATAAAAAATAGAGACATATTCATTTATTTCTCCATTGAAATAAAACAAAACAAAATATATTAGAAATATTATTTAATAATAAGTGAAAATATTACATTAAGAAAATTAAAAAAAAAACTATAAAGTAAAGAAATAGCCTACACATAAAATAAAATAAAAGCTTGCACACAAAATAAACTTTCATGATATCTTGATATTTCTTAATCAAATTTTCTTATCAACAGGTTCAAAAAAATCAGCCATATCCAAATGTGTTATATTAATAGGATCATTATTTTGAAAAATAAAAAGCGCAAGCAGGCGCGCAAAAATTCCCAATCAATCTTTATGCCTCTTAGAGTAGGCATAGCGCTTACCTCATACCTTCCCAGGTTAATTTTCTCCACTTTGGTAAGGTTCTTGCACCATAAAAACATTGCATGGTTGAAATAGGGCTCCATTGTGAGGAATAAAAATAAATAAAATTGATGGAAAGCAAAAAGTGATTGAAAATGACTTTTGGAGGCACAAAAATCGATGGTACGGACTGGGAAATGGACAAAAACTATTTAAATAGGCAAATTTTGGCTTGCCAGATCCGCTGCCGGTGGCACAGTAAGTGTGCTGCCCGGTACGGTGGCACGCCGGACGTGCTGCTACGGCGACTGCACGCTACGGCACAGAAATCGTGCCGCCCGTACTGGCGGCACAACAACTGTGCCGCCCACCCCTCCTCTGCCTCCTTATGCCTCTTTTCCTCAAAATAGTTTTTTACATGATTTCTCAAGATTTTAGGCTTAAAATAAATCATTTTTCTCAAAATCGAGCAGAAAACGAGAGAAAAACCTAAGGTATAGCGTAATGGAATCCCTATTCAGTCAAATATCTGCATTCATACCATGCACCCATCTCATTCAAAACATGCATAAAGTCATACATATCATACATCCAAAATGTCACATGAGCATAAAAGTGCATATATTCAAAATATCATGCATACATCCATCATCCTCCGTACATGTATACATGAAAAAACAAAAGCTGACAGAACAGGTCTCTAGCAACCGCGCCTGGGTCTGCGACGTCCTCACCTAGACATATCATGCTCGTGACTATCCTCCGACATATCCCTGTCATGTAAAAAGGAGGTCAAAGCAAATGCATATCGGCCCAAGAGATCGTAGTGATAGCGAACAAACTCCATGGGAACTTGGGGAAGAAAGGAAAATATATGAGAATCACTATAAGGCAGACAGACTAAGGGCTAAAAGTTCCAGCTATGCAAAATGTTTACCTCTATAACAGTCTCAGGGATAGTAGGAAAGAAGGCTGGAAGATCATCAGGAAGATGGTAACATCATGATCGGCCGTCACAAGAAAAATAATCTAGATGAGCTGGCAAACGGACAAGACCAGCAGGCAAGGGAACCGGATCAGTTGGACCTTCCACTGAAGCATCTGGAGCTGGAGCTGGAGCTGAGCAGCTAGCCCTTGAAGGGCTAATCCCAGAAGGATCAGCTACAAAACCTGAAGGGCCAGCCATAACGCCTGAAGGTCCAATCCTAGGACCTATGTTGCCAACCGGAACAGTACCACTAGCTCGTGGAGAGAAGAAGCTCCCAACTCTGGAGGGAGGACCTTGGAAAGACGCCGAGCTAGATCCCCTATGTGATGGTCCCCACAACCTATCCAAGGGAGGTGTCCCCTGTATTAAGGATGCCTCGCAAAACTCATCATAGTCCAAATCACGCAATAGGAAATCCAGACAGGAAACTCTGGCAGCCCAATCATCCTCTCCTAGGATAGCTAGCCCAAACCTCATGTCTGCCGAAAGGGATTGTGGCACAACTCTCTCTTCCGTAACCTGTGCCCTTACCCTCTCTCCTAAGTAGAACATCCTCAAAGACTCATAGCGGAGCAAGAGTCAACAAGAGGACAACTCCATGTTAGGCCTGATCTGATAAGGGATCTACTCTTCGAACCTGATAAATGGTGACCATCTCACCTGCAAACGGATTACAATATTCAGCAGTAGAAGATAAATAGTAAGATTTGGGTTAAGATCAATAAAGAAATACCTGGTCTACCGTCACAGTAGCAAAAATCTGTCTGCACTGATCAAATGTTCACACCATGAAGGAAGGTCTATTGGATGCCCTCCAAATGTGTCAGTAGGGGGGTCAATAGCAGTAGGATCTCTCAGTGATGGAGCCAGCATTGGAAAGTGCTCATAAGCCCAGTACTGTAAAAAATAAAATTCTGTCAATCACTAGGCAAAGATTAGATAACAGAATACCAAAGTGTAATACTCACCTCGAGCACAATGGAGGTACAACCATAGCCAAAAAGCGTGCCACGGGAAATGCTGCACAGCTCATGATACATAGCATAAAGGGCTGCACCTCCCCAGTCAAACTCCCCAATCTCATCCAGATTCTCCAAGGATCGCAAGACATTCAAATTTATGCAGTCCTTATTGTTATGCAGAAAAGTACAACTCAAGATAATCAAGGCACAAAGTCTAACACCCTGATTAATACCATACTGACCAGGAGTCTAACCCATGGTCATCAAGGCCTGATGAAGCAAGAATGTGGGACATGGAGGCTCCCACTAGGGGGATCAGCCCCAATCAGAGCAGTCATCTCTATAGAAGAGTGCTCAATCCATGAAGAATAAAACTCGAGAGGACGAGATCTGAAATGCATACCAGTAAGCATGCTCCACTCAAAGGGAGTGACTGTCATCTCACCGCAGGAAAGGTGGAATGTGTTTGTAGTATCCCACCAACGCTCTACCAGTGTCCGAACCACAATGGTGTTAACCGGCTGCTTGACATCCAGCTCCAGCCACCCGAGTAAGCCAGATGGCTCGAGGCGCAGATGGATAGCCTCCTGATTATTCAGATAAATACGGACCAGCTCCATGACACTACGGCCACCCCTGGGCCTCAATTGTGTTCTCTATAATTTTTTGTAAAAAAAATTGTTATTATTAATAATTATTAGAATTCTTACTGACTATACAGAAAAAGGAAAGCATACCTGAAGAGATCTAGTGAAGCTGACGTGGTGATCTGGCTCCTTTAGCAATGTCTCAGGGTCCTGAGCACCCACTGTCGGCTGATTGAAGATTTCCATATTGAGAAAATAAAAAAGAGAGAAAAAGAAAAGTTTTAGAGAGAAGTAAAAGCTAGAGAGAGAAAGAGAAGAGGAGAGAGAGAGTGAAAATGTGAATATGAGGAAAAGTGAAGAAAATGAATGTTTATATAGAAGTAGAGGTGGGGCCCCCCTCATAACATCTTTTTACTTTTTTTGATTCACAGGTCCAGTTCACGTGGTTTTACCATAACAGACTCATTTTAAATCGGAATTTAGTTTCGCCTGAAGCAGTGAATCCACATGATTTTTATCCATCTCCCGAAATAGACGCAGTCTCAATCGAATTTCAGAATCTCCTAAAATTGCAGAAAAACTAAAAATTCAAAAATAGCTTGAAAATTAAAAAATAGTCCAAAAAGAGTCAGAATAGTCAGAAGTCAGACATGAAGCTCTTGCACAACTCCCAATACTGAAAGGGACATTCAAAATGCTCAAAGTGACATCCTAAGCCTTCTGGTTCATACTTATCATATTTGGCCTTTGTCTGGCCAAATTAGATAAGGGAGGAAACTATGAACCCTCAAAATTGCACCTTCGTGGACCATCTTTCAGTTACGAAGCCACAGGATCAAACCGAGCTCAAATCAGAATTGAAACAGGCCTGAAATGGATGGAAACAGGTTGAACCACACGAGAGGCAAGCCTGCCGAGCCGCCCAAAAGGCAGCACGCATTTTGTGCCGCTGGAAGGTCGGCACTCCTGCCGTGCCGCCGTGGGCGACACTAAATTGATGTCGGCATATAGGCGGCATGCCTGCCGTGCCGCCGGATGGTCGGCACGTCGCCGGTGCCTCCCATGCCGCCGGTGACTCACCGACGCCACCGTCTGTGCTGCCAGAACCCCCTCTGGAAGCTCTATAAATAGAGCCTCCTCCAAGCTCATTTGGCACACTTTCCAACGCATTCCAACACAATTCAAGAGATTTCAAAGCAGTTGAGACATATTTCAAGACATAAATTCTTTCTTATACTAACACACTTGTTACTTCTAGATCCAGATTCCAAGTTTCCTTTGAATTCAAGGTGGAGTTGAGATCTAGAGCAAAGCTCGTTCCATTCATCAGAAAACCAAGAAAAGCAAAGGTATAATCCTTCTTTATTTTCAAAATTCTAAATTCAGTTTTAGAATTCTCTTTAGGTCTAAAATTGAAAAGATTTAAAATTTATTAATTTAAGAATCAAAATTAAGTTAATAAATAAATCAACACCTTTTCGTAACCCCTCCTTCGCAAGAAGGGAGAATTGCGTGGGATTTGATTCCTATTTGATAGGATACGCAGGCTGCTATTCTGAAGGGCACCAACTCCAAAATCTTTTTATCAATATTGTTTTTCTTTTTATTATGATTTATTTGTATTAATCTTTTGTTTATGATTTTATTTTTAGTTTATTTGCGAAATGTGTGCTTTTCCTAGTACCCATAAGGGTTAGAGGAAAGATCCCCTTTATTTCAATTATTTTTGATATTGTAATAATTAAGTAGGTTTTATCTTGCTTATTTATTGTCATATATATATATATATATATATATATATATATATATATATATATATATATATATATATATATATATATATATATATATATATATATATATATATATATATATATATATATATATATATATATATATTTGTTTCATTCATCATTATATTCCTGTTTATGCATACGCAAAAATTTATTTTTAAGAGTTATTTTGCAATTTTAGTCAAACTAAAGAAAATCTTATTTTTCTTAATTGTGTAATTACCAAAACCTGATCCCCAAGCCCTCCTTGGTCACTCGCGGATTGGTGTATTTTCCATTGGGATAAAATCAAATCATTTTTAGAGTCAATCAATTTGGGTTTTCTTTAATTTTCCTAATTAAAATAAATAAATTAAAGTGGCGACTCACTTTCACACTTTCAAAATACAAAAATCAATTTTTTGAACTCACAGCGAGTTTCAATCATGGAGTTTTTCCCGAAGAGCATTTCGATCTCTCGACGGATCGGACCGGTGCTCGGGCGAGGCCTCACAGTGATTAATTTTAATTTAAAAAAAGAGTTTTAGTTAATTAAACAGATTAATTAACTTGGCTAGTGTGAGGTAATTAATTAATTAAAAAGATTAATTAATTAATTAGAGAGTGATTGGAGGGAGAAGAAGAGATGAATTTAAGGATAGCAATATACTCAAATTCAAGAGGTAAAGAGAAATGAGGAAATGGGGGATCTATTTATAGGCAAATGGGGTTGAAGGTAATTTAGTAGTGAAAATGTGAAAAGACAATAAGGGGTATGGCTCAAAAGGGCTGAAAATTGGGCTGGAGGGGGTAAAAGGGTCATTTTTTGTGTAAGAAAGGGGTCCACTCGCATTAGTCTAGTGTGGCGCTGCACCAGTGTTTGTGCGACAAGCTACACATTGGACCTGGGTCCTGCACGGCTGCCGCACTGCAACTGACTTGGCTGCATTTTTTTTTTTTAGAGATTGGTAGATCTTAGGAAATTTGAATGTTCGGTAGTAATGTAATTAAAGGCTAAAAAATATTCTTTTAGGGGTACTATCCCTGAACCCCTACTTGCTAACTGCTTACCAGGACCACCGTAATGGCTCTACGTTATGCGTTAAACTCAACAATTGCTAAGGTTATGTTTGGATGATAATGGCGCAAAATTAAGGGTTTACAATAGGCCATGACATGGAAGTTTATATTGATGATATAGTGGTGAAATCAAGGATGGCCAGAGATCATATGGAGCATTTGAGGAGAAGTTTACAAAGGATGAGGGAACATAATTTAAAGCTTAATCCATTGAAATGTGCATTCGGGGTTCAGGCAGGGAACTTATTGGGTTTGTGCATCAAAGAGGAGTAGAAGTGGATAAAAATAAGGCTAAGGCTAAAGCACCACAGAATAAGAGGTTTTTAGGCCAGGTAAATTATTTAAGAAGATTTATTTCTAATATGGCTAGAAAAACTAAAGTATTTTTGAAGTTATTGAAGCTTAAGTAGGTAGAAGAGTTTATATGGGATGAAAGGCACCAGCTGACTTTTGATAGAATCAAAGATTATTTATCTAAGTCACCGATGTTAATGCCCCTAAGAGAAGGAGTCCCCCTCAAGCTATATATTTCAGCCACACAGGAGTCCATAGGTTGTCTCTTAGCTCAGAACAACTATAAAGGACATGAGCATGTTGTATATTATTTAAGCAGAACTCTTACCTATAAAAATCAAGTACTCATCGATAAAGAAGTTGTGTTTGGCACTTTATTTTGCATCCACCAAATTGAAGCATTACTTGATCAAACATAGAGCATATGTGGTATCTTAAACTGATATGATGAAGTATATGCTGAATAGACCTCTGATAACAGGAAGGATTGGTAAGTAGTCTTTGGGACTTCCAAAATTTACACTAAATTATTTTCCTCAAAAATCTATGAAAGGACAAGTGTTGGTAGATTTTTTGGCAGACCATCCATCCCTAAGCATTCAAGATACCAAAGCCCCAGATTTGCAGATATATGAGATCAAGGTTAAACATTGGGTGCTAAGGTTTGATGGATCTAGTACTAAGGATTTAACTAGAGCAGGAGTGATGATTACCTCACCTAGTAGGGCAAAAACAGCTTTGTCTTTCAAGTTGAGTTTTGGATGTACCAACAACCAAGCTGAATACGAAGTATGGGTAATTGGTTTAAAGATTTTGCAAGAATTGGGGGCTAAGAAAATCTTGATCATTGGAGATTCACAGTTAGTCTTAAAGTAGTTGTTAAGAGAATATAAGTGTAACAGTTTACTTTTAGCTCCTTATTTTACTACAGCTATTCAAATACTTAAATCATTAGGAAAAGTGTCTTTTGTGCATGTCCTTAGAGAAGAGAATCGGGAAGCTAATAAGCTAGCCCAAATTGCTTCTAAAATAAAGATGAGCAAAGAATTAACACACAAAATGATTGTGATTGAAAAAAGAATGCATCCATCAATCACAAAAAGAGGTATTACTATTGATTCTTTAAATGTAGGGATTAATATGAAAGATGATTGGAGGAATGAATTAATCAAGTATTTGGATTGCCCGGGAAGGAGAACTCCATTTAAGATAAAAATTAAGGCTCAGAATTTCATACTTTGGGAAGGTAAATTATACAGGAAAGGCTTTGATGGACTTCTACTGAGATGCCTTAGGCTTACAAAAGCAATGGAAGTTATGAAGCAAGTGCATGAAGGAATTTGTGGTGCTTACCAAGCTGGAATTAAAATGAGGTGGTTGATATGGAGATATGGCTATTATTGGCCATCGATTAAAGATTACGTCAATTATGCAAAAGGGTGCCAACAATGCCAGAAGTACAGAAGCATTCAAAGGGTGCTTACTGCTGAGCTATATTTAATCATCAAACCATGGCCATTTAGAGGGCAGGCAATTGACTTGATAGGAAAAATCCATCTAGCATCATCTAAAGGGCATAGTTTCATTATTGTTGCTATTGACTATTTCACAAAGTGGGTTGAGGCTATTCCTATGAAGAAGGTGGAGCAAATAGATGTGATTCAGTTCATTAAGGAATATATTATACACAGATCTAGTATTCCTGAGTCAATCACTACTAACCAAGGCATCATGTTCACTAGAAAGGATATCAGAGACTTTGCTGAGGATTATGGAATAAAGTTCATCATATCAACTGCTTTTGATGCATAAGCCAACGAACAGGCTGAGGCTTCAAATAAGGTGTTAAAAGCATCAAATCTTATCTGAGACTTTGTGGGCATATCGAGTGTCAAAAAGGAGTTCTATAAGGATAAGTCCTTTTACTCTAACATATGGTTATGATGTAGTAATCCCATTGGAGGTGGTAGTGCCATCCCTGAGAGTTGCAAGACAGAATGGATTGACTCCTAAAGAATATAATGAGGCAATGTAAATGGAGTTGGAGAAACTTAATGAAGAGAGGATACAAGCTTTAAACAACCTCATTGTACAAAAGAAGAAAATCTCTAGATCCTATAATAAGAGAGTTAAGAAAAAGAATTTCAAGGAATGGGAGTTAGTTTGGAAGATGATACTCCCTATAGGATCTAAAGATAGAGAATTTGGGAAATGATCATCTAATTGGGAGGGTCCCTTCAAAATTCACAAAGTTTTGGAAGGCAACTCCTATTGGCTTTCTAACTTAGAAGGAGAACCTCACAAGAGATATATTAATGGAAAATACTTGAAGAGATATTTTCCCACTATATGGGAAATATTGAATAAAGAATAAGGGAAAGGAAACAATTGGCCAACCCCACAGTCATTAGATTAGGTTTGTATTATGAAAAGTATTGACATATTGTATGACCTAATGTGTATGGCCATTCACACGGCCATTTACTTCATGTTTTGTACTTTTTTTTTTTATATATATAAGTAGGTTGTATAGCAACTTAAATTTTAAAAATAATAAAAGAAGTAGGCCTAATGGCCACTTTTTAAACATGAACTTTAGGTGTTTCCAACATGTGTTTTAATCCATAACTCAATCATTAATTTGTAGAAGAACAACAGAAAAGCATGATGCAATGATATGGCTATAAGTGAATCTATGTTAGTGTTAGGTGATGCATGGCTGCATGATGAAGAAGGCTCAACCTCTATATGAAATCAAACCCAAATATTAATCATGGAGGCTTAGCCTCAATCAGTCAAAACATTAAAATACATTCAAAGATCCAAAAAAAGCCACAACCTGTATTTTACAAGCATAATACATAACAGTCCACAAAAACACAATCATCAAAGTTCAAAAAAACCTTAATAGCCATGTCACTAGTTCACTATTCAAAAAAACCTTAATAACCATATCACTAGTTCACTATCTTAGTTTTGATACACAAAGGTAGCTAATAGATCATAGTTTTCTGAGATGGTTACCTAAACACTAAGCTTGTTGGACAATGTGGCTCGCATCTCAATCCATCTTTGACAATGAGCATCTCTAGTATTTTGGACAACTTCTAAGTCTTGATTGTGGATCTGGACAAAAGGATACTCATTCTTCAGGGCCAAACCTTCCACAGAGACTCAATCAACAATCGTATCACATTCAGACTTCACTTTCTTGCCTTCGTTCAACAGCTCTATAAGGCAGTTTTCTCTAGCCAGTACCTCTGCTTTAAGTTGTTGGAGAGCATCATACTCTGCCTGGTATGAAGCTGAAAGGGACTGAAGGCTGGATTATAGTTGGGCCGCCTGCATCACTAAAGAATCATACTCTTACTTATGAACAGATAAAGAATGAAGCTTCTCAGATAGACTCACAATGGAAGTACTGTGGGCTTTGGTGGCACTAAACATGAACTTCATTTTCGATAAAAGCCCACTGAACATAGTAGATTCTTTCGATGTACTCGAAGCAGTTTGGAGAATAGAAAAAGAGGATTGCACCACTACATATTGATCTTCATTAAGGCTCTGTAAATCCAAAACCATTAAGTGTTGAATGTTTGTCTTGGCAAATCTAATTGAAGCTTTAGGTGGTAACGAAGCAGCAGAACTGGTGCCAAAAGAAGTCCATGACAAGAAAAAAAAGTCCAAGCCACCCAGAGGATCATGATGATACTAGGAAGGAATATTGATGGCCTATATTATAAGATATAGAAAAGCAAGTTAGTACATAGGCTTCTCAAAATCCCAATAAATGAAGAAGAAAATTTACCTCCAAAGAAGAGAGAATAATAGATTCCTTACTAGGGGATGGATCTTGTGTTGCGGTACCACTAATATCCTTAGGACAGTCAGGATGGGAGGTAAGAGATGAATGGTCAGATGGTGGTGGAGATGCATGAATACCCTATGATGTGGAAGAATAGTAATGTGAAATGCATTGCATCACTGCATCAATGGATTCTTCTATTCCTTAATCATCATTACTCTCAAAAGAAGGAGAGTTTGAAACCTCTACAAGGGTTTGTGATGTATTAGAAAACTTGCTTGTGAGATGTGTTCTATTGGATCTCCTAAGGCTAGTGGAAATAGGTGGTTTGGTTGGTTTGACCTTCTTGGATTTTTTAGGAGTAGGCATATTGGTTGTCTTCACTTTTTGTGCTTTAGATAAGGTTTTATCTTTACAAATGGCACATGCTTCCTTTTGTCTCTTCTTATACTTAGAAGGGAATGGAGGAGAAGACATTTCTGCAAAAGGAAAAAGAAAAAGAAAAATCAAAAATATAAAATAGGCCTAGCAGGCCACTAGTTTATAGTAAAAAAAAAAATGAACTTACTAGCAATTAATTCTTCCAGTGAATAAGGAACAAGCTCCTTAAAAATCTTAGGCCACCAAGTGATAAAAGTGATCCTCTTTTGGCTAGGGATGTCCAGGGGTGAGCAGAAGGAGGAATAGTCTTTTTCATTTAAGACCTCAATTGAAGCCTTTGTCATAATATCTTGAGGCAAAGAGAGATGTGGGATATCTAAAGAAGAAATAACCCAAGCCAAACCAAATTGCCTATTCCACAAACAAGGTAAATATTTATATACCTTAGGAGGTCTAGCAGAAAGAACATTGGAAAAGGACAAAGAGCCACCAACTATGAGAAGTCTACTAGAAGAAAAAGCATAAAAGAGCTGAGTTTAGTAGGCTTGCAAACTATTAGAATCAGAAGAAAAAGAGTAAAGCCACCAAGGTCTGTAATATTGACTCTCATAGATAGTAGACCAAAGATCTAAATGTTCAGGAGTCTGTGAATACAAAGAGTAGAAAAAGCTAAAGCACTTAATAGACCCTAAAGAAACTTTGCAAAACATGAGTTGGTAACCCAATGGTTGAAGGTGAGGAGTGGATAAATCATTGTGCCTCAATTTCAGAAAATAGGCCAACAACCATATTTGAACTATTCATAAGCTATCACCTAACTTGGAAAAGGGATCATCAGCAGTGTATTTATGTAAAGCATAGAAGGTGGAAGCTAGAAATATTATGCCTAAAGCATAGGGTTTACCTACAGCAAGACCTCTGGCTAAAGGCAAGTAGTTCATGGCTGGTTTACCAGAAGCTGGGCAAAAGATCATTCTGCAAATTAGAACCTAAAGAAATTCAATGTGTTCCTCCAAAGTAATTTCTGCTGCAAAATCATACCATCTTTTGATAACCCCAGAATAAGAACTTTGAGTAGTAGAAGCAGAAGAATATGGTGGTAAGGAAGGATCCTGAGGGTCAAGTAAAAAGGGGATATCTTTACCCAGGATAGGAAGACCAGTAAGGAAAAAAATATCCTATAAGGTTATGGAAACTAAACTGAATGGAAAAACAAAAGAACAAAGTAAGGGTGACCAAACCTTAAGGCAGCACATAAAAGGCTAATTTCCATGGTCAAAGGTTGCAAACTCATTTAGATTAAGTTAAAAATGCCAATTGTTTTCCAGTCACTTTCATACTAAGGAGTTAGCCTAAGAACCCATTAGCTCCATTCATTAGTAAGTTTTGGCCAAGATTTAATATTGCTAGAGGCTTCAGGTTTCTTTAACAACGATCCTAATAAGAGCTCGGTAGGATTGTTGAGTGGAAAAGGAAAAACTAGCACTATAGAGTTTTTAGGATCCAATCCTGAAGAATGTGCACTTTGGGATGCCTTTGGAACGAAATCCTCAGGATTATATTTGTATAGAATTGAAGATATATGAGAATTTATGAGATGTTATTCAAGATGTACAAGTGATTAAGCAAGGGAAAGGTACCTAAAAAGCACATGAGGTCAAAAGGGATCACACAATAATGACATCGAAGGGTCGCTTTGCAAGAAAGGAAAGTCTGTATGTTAATATAGGTTCTAGAAAATAGAAAGTATTTAACCAGCATTACCTCTGATGATGCCTGAAAAAAACCAAAAATAAGAGCATGTTGTTGGCTAGAAGATCCACGAAAATATATTAACCACTGGAAAAGCAGAAGCAAAATAGCATAAATGAAAATGCCTCCTTAGAAGTGAAAGAAATGTCTAAAGAACAATTAAAATACCTGGGCCAAAGCATTGTCACCAGGGGTAATGGGGCCAACAGAAGCGGAAGAGGATGGTAAATCCATAGCCACAACTGCAAAAGAAAGAAGAGCATCAATATAATTCAAGAGCAAAGGAGAATGAGGTACCATTTAATATAGTATTCATTTGATTAAAATGCGAATTTATTCTACTTTGAGGTAAATAGATTCAGGGTGATCAATTGACCACATTTTGTTTCAAGATTGTGGGTTATTAAAATTCTTGGTAATATAAGATAGATTAGATCATCAAATATAAATTAGGCTAAAATAATCAGGTAATTTTAGGCCGATCCTCAAAACAAATCCAATGATGCCATGCTCACAAAATTAATCATTAGATCACTACACTTTTTAGAGTCAAAGAGGATACATAAAGATATGTATTGGTATAAGATACTGCATAAAAAAGGAAATGACATGCAAACAATGGAGTGTTAAGAAGTATGCCAATAACATTGTAATGGAACATCAGAAGGCAATAGAGTATAACAAAATGAATTTTTGGCAAAATAATTAAATGTCAAAAATTTTACAGAAAAGATTGCTTGGCTCAATTGGATAAGAGAAAAAGGTTGTCAATCATATTCCATTGAAGAAAAGCACAAAAGAGAATGCTTTTTAGTTACAAAGCATCAGGGGGAATTGATGGAGTGTCAGGGAAAATTTTCAAAACCATATAGATTTTGGAAATTATTTACATTGTTTAAAACTTGCCAAATCTTTTTAACATTTAGAGCCTAATCTTTTGATCCAAAATTGGTGGCTAATCTCAAAATTTTATTTGGGTAAGACAAATTAAATTTATGGTTTATTGATCCAAGACCATTCTCATGGTTATAGCATCTCTTTCTTAAGCCAAATTAACCAAAGTGTGAAGATTTGTCATCTAAATACCCTTTTTCATCAGCCAAACCATGGCTTTAATTGGTCTTATTATTTAGGTCTATTATGAGTTTCTTAATAAGTTCGGTGAATTGAAACCAAAATATGGCTATTTAATTCATTAAAACTTTGTTCACTAGACCTTCGCCAGCATAAACCCTTAACTAAGATTTCTTCATTACAAGTTTTTCAAAATGACCAACACATGGTCATAAGTTACTTCACACAATGGTGAAAGTTTTTCTATCAAAATTTTGCCAAGAGATTTGCCATTTCCCAAAAAACCATGTGTTTAGTCCATTTAATTCCCGAATCACCATTAAATTCCAAATTCATCATGTTCCCTTGAGAGGCCAAGATATGGCCATGTCCACTCCATGATGAATAAACATTCAAACAATTCCCCAAATTTCATAAAGCTTGGATCAATTATTCTTTAGTTTACTATCAAATGGCACAACCAGACACAAAAGCAAAGAACATCAAGCCAATTCCAAATCTTGTTTTAATCATCATAAAAGTACCATTTTTTCTATTTATGGCTCCATTACAAGTGAACATTGGTGAATTTAGATAGTTAAATTAAGTGAATTATTAAAGAAATTTGCCAATTTCTATTGTAGCTAGCCATTCAAGAAAACAAGGAAACCAAGATAATTAACTCATTTTGGAGTTTGCAAAGTTTAACTTCAAAGTAGCCAAAACATGGCTATATGTGTTAAGAAATGTAATCATCAAACCAAGAACATCAAGATTTACAAAATTTCTATTTTGGAAGCAAAACCAAGTACCAAGAAAGCTCAAAAACACTTCCCATTAAATTAATTTCTCCTCTAAAGAACATCATCACAATTCACCTAATTCAAATTACTCCCAAGAGTCAAGCTCACTCTTTAAATATCATTCCATCCATACTAAACAAATAAATTGCCAAAATAAAAATTTGGGATTAGAAATTACCTTTCTTGAATATTTTTCTTTGATAAAATTAATGAACTTGATGAGGATTAGGAGTTGGTAGAGAAAAATTTCTTGATGGTGATGAATTCTTTAGTGAAAGTGGAGGAGGAATTGGATATATCTCCTAATACTAGGGCTTAGAACCACTTGAACATTCAATCAAAATAAAGAGTTAGCTCCCATCTTAATGATTGTTTTAGTTTCATTTAAAAAGAAACTTGGTAAAGCGGTGAGATCAATTGGTAAGCCAGCCATTGCTACCAAGGTTCTTAGAGTTGCCGGTGAGAATGGTGGGCAGTTGGTGACTTGACATCGTGGAGAAGCAACAAGAACCGGTGTTGCCAGTTAGGAGAAAGAAAAGGCAGCAGCTCGAGCTAGGAAGGGCGACGCACGACTAGGAAGCAAATACGGGCGATTAGCCGAAATAGAGACTGGCAACATGCCGACAAAGCTGCTGATCAGTGAAGAAATGCTGGAGCACGAATTGGATGGTGGCACATCTGTGGAGAGAAGGCATGGCGGAGAAGCTGGTGTCTCTAGTTATGAGCAGGAAGTGGAGACTCTGGCGAAGCTGCTGAATGGCAAGAAACCGATGAGGCCACCGTTGTGTGATCCACGCACCACTGGGAAGTAAGATTTTGGAGGAGAGGAAAGAAGTTTGGATGGGTTTCGTGAGAAATTTGAGGAATGGAGTGAGTTTTGAAAAATTAAAAAGTGAAGTGGGTATGCAAAATTCAAATTTTGAACTAAAATTTGTTAGAAATTGTGACAATTTTGAAGGAAAAGAATTAGTTTGGAAAGATTCTATTAAATTTTAGGAGGGTTTTAAATTGGTGAATGTAGTAAAGGAATTTTGCAAAGGAGAAGAAAGATGAAAAGTTGGTGGCTTGAATAAATGGTGTTCTTGAAAGGAGAAGATGGAAGGGTTAGAAGATGAAACAACAGGGGAGTCAGAAGAGTTTGAATTTTGCTAGTGCTCTAATTCCCTAGTTAGCTTTGACTATATTCTCTTGTTTACATATATAAGAGGGGCAATTGTTTGTGCTCAAATTTGGCAGCCCAATAAGCAGCCCGGCCCATTAATTATAAAATCACAGAATTTAAATTAAATTGATGAAAGTGGAAACTGGGGAGTTGAAAAGTTAGAAGTGGATATGGAATTATAATGGTTACGCAGTGGAAAGTGGGTGGTTATCTGAAAAAATAAAAGAGAAACAGGGAAGAGGAAAGGGACAGACAATCAATATAAGAAACTACCTAAAAGCTACAACAAAAATTAGAATTTTCTGAAGCATTTATGATCTTTCAAGCAATTTTCTTTGTTCACACCTTAATTTCCCAACATTTGCCTTTTAGTTTCTCAATTCACTGTCAAGATTCTAGTTTCCATGTTTTTGTCAATATTTCCCTTTAATGCAATTTCAATTAATGAAATCCAAAACTAGTTTCATTTCAAACTACTGTTTATAAGTTCATCTAATTTCCAATTCTCACAATTTTTGGCATTTTATTTGCTGGCATTTCGAATCCAAGTGAACTATGGCTAAGGAAGCTTGGAAATCTATAATTCATTCTAATTTTAGAAGTCAATAGGTGCAAGATATTAGTTCGCGTACCTTATACTCATGGCACGGTCGCTTTACAAAAATTTCCACCAATAGGTGGTCATACATTTTCTTCAAATTTTTCATAGAACAAGTAGATCTTTTACAGTAAGATATTCGATTTTTAGCCTTTCATCAAGATGGTGATGAAGGAATCATTGTCTTTACACGATTTTGTATTGAAGTATCATTTTCTTTTTTGACAGTATCTCCAAGACCCATAACATTTAAATGAATTTCAACATCTAATATCCATGATATATAATTTTTTCCCATAATATCAAATGCCACAAATTCAAGTTTTGTGAGATTTGACATCACACAAAATAATAATTGGATAAAATGTAGTATTAACATTGAAATAAAATAATTATAAATATTTTGAAAACATATATAGAATCAAAACAAAATATATATATTTAGACATGGCATTATATGTATATATACAGCAAAACAAATATTTATGAAACTAAAACAATATAAAACCAATATTATTGTTTTTATACAAAAATCAAAAATTTAAAACTCGGATGTTGTAAGAGCAACTGAGAGCAAGTGAGAAAATGGAAACAAATTTGTTATTGTACAACTAAAATTAATTCTCTTGAGATAGGCATGAAATAACGTTTGGAAATAAGTAAATACCATGAGAATTAAAACATATTAGCTGATGAATAAATATATATACAAATACTAACAGGTAATTCAATTCTAGTTTTAGCTTGTGATGGTCTTACAATTAATTTTCCTTGAGTATATGCAGTATAGAAAAATTTATTTCCTTAAACAATCTTCTGGTTCTTTAGTGGATGTCTATGTGGATTTTCAATAATTTTTCTCATCATTATTAAACTAAGGTAGCCTAATCGATCATGCCAAATAATGAAAATATTTGGATATGTAAACTTCTAGTTTACTATAAGATTTGCTTTAATTGTATTAATTTTTGTGTAGTACAAACCAGAGGAAAGTGTAAAAAATTTTTCTAATACATATTTCTCACTTGAAATAATATTTATAATATTAAGATATTCTTGATTCCTCTCATTTATAGTCTTAATATGATATCCATTTCTGCGAATATCTTTAAAACTTAACAAATTTCTATGAGACTTTAGAGAAAATAATGCATTATCTATGACAAATTTTGTTCTTGTTGGTAATAATATATTGACTCTTCCAGAGCCTTTAATTATTTTTGTGTTACAGATATTGTAGTAACAATTGCTTCACCCATTTTCTAAAAAAGAAAAGTATTTTACATTTTTAAGAATAATATGTGTGGTTGAATTATCTACAATGCATATATCTTCTTCATTTATCTTGTATTCAATAAAAAATAGAGACGTATTCATTTATTTCTCCATTAAAATAAAAGAAAACAAAATATATTAGAAATATTATTAATTAATAAGTGAAAACATTATGTTAAGAAAATTAAAAAAAAAATACTATAAAGTAAAAAAATAAAATAAAAGCTTGCACACAAAATAAACTTTCATGATATCTTGATATTTCTTAATCAAATTTTCTTCTCAACAGGTTTGAAGAAATCAGCCATATCCAAATGTATTATATTAACATGATCATTATTTTGAAAAACACAATTGGTCTCTATGTTGTTTTCCTTCTCCTTTAATGATGCTTAATAAAGTTTAATAAAATGTTTAGACGTATGACAAGTACGTAACCAATGTTCAGTCATACCACGTCGATAATATTTACTTTGTCCATTTTTTCCTTTTTCTTGTTTTGCATCATTGTTATCACACTTCTGGTGATAATGTATATTTTTAGAATTAGAATTATTATTATTATGACCATATAAAAATTATTTTGACTATGACCATAACTACAACCACTACCACGATTGCGGCTGTGACTATGACTACGATTATCGCTATGACCATGACCACGTCCTCTTATATTTTCATTATTATTATATGTTACAACATTCACATTAGAGAATGGTGTAGAACTAATAGGATGTGCCTTGTGATTTGTCATTAATAACTCATTATTTTATTTCGCCACAAGAAGACATGAAATTAATTCAGAATAATTTTTAAAACCTTTTTCTTGATATTGCTACTATTAGAGCACATTCAAGGTATGAAAAGTAGAGAAAGTTTTCTGTAACATATTATCATCAGTAGAGAAAGTTTTCACACAATTTTAATTGAGAGCTAATTCTAAATATTACAGAATTATATTCACTCTCAGTTTTAAAATCTCGTAATCGTAAATACATCCAATTATAACTAGCTTTTGGGAGAATTACTGTCTTTTAGTGGTCATACATTTCCTTCAAATTTTCCATAGAATAAGTGAATCTTTTACAGTAAGATATTCGATTTTTAGCCTTTCATCAAGATGGCGACAAAGAAAAATCATTGCCTTTGCATGATTTTGTATTGAAGTATCATTTTTTTTTTTTACAGTATCTCTATGACCCATAATATCTAAATGAATTTTAACATCTAATATCCATTATAGATAATTTTTTCCCATAATATGAAGTGTCACAAACTCAAATTTTGTGATATTTAACATCATGAAACTATCACACAAAATAATAATTGGATAAAATGTAGTATTAACAATGAAATGAAAAAAATTATAAATATTTTGAAAACAGAGATAGAATCAAAACAAAATATATATATATTTAGGCATGGCAATATATGTATATATATAGTAAAACAAATATTTATGAAACTAAAACAATATAAAACTAATATTACTGTTTTTATACACAAGTCAAAATTTTAAAACTAGGATGTTGTAAGAGCAACTGAGAGCAAGTGAGAAAATGGAAACAAATTTGATATTGTACAACTAAAATTAATTCTCTCGAGATAGGCACGAAATAACATTTAGAAATAAGTAAATACCATGAGAATTAAAACATATTAGCTGATGAATAAATATATATACAAATACTAATAGTGAATGAAAAAAAAATATTGTGTATAAGAATCAATATGAGGACCAAAATGGATAAGGACCATATGTTGTGCACCAATACTAACAACGAGTGAAAAAAATCAACTATACAATATGATAAAACGAACTAAAGAAACATATACACTGTGCACCAAACAAATTCAAGGATAATACCTTAATTGTAAGAATTTAGTAAGTTAGTAGACATATAAAATATAATAATAGAAAAATAGTCATAGATAAACTATGATCAACTTATATAAGAGCACAAAAAAAAGGTCAGAATAATTACCTTAAATTTATACGCTAGAACAAATTAGTAGACTATCATGCTGATAACGTGCAATTAAAATAAACAAATATAAAATAATAAGAACACAAGAATGAAGAAGAAGAAGAAGAAGAAGAATTTTGTATTAGTTTTTGGTGTGTCAAACAATGTTACAAGTATCCCTTTTATAGAGTAGGATTAATATAAGTTACAATACAATTAACTTAGGAAATCAATTACAATAAATTTAAGAATATGTAACCTAATGCAATAAAAGGATGGGTTATAGGATTCTAAAAATTATGAGTTATAGATATCTATTCTAATTTATTCATAATAACCTTAATGTATATTTCCATGTAGTTCATTGCCTTTATAATTTTTATTTTTTGGGGGACAAAAATGATCCTCACAAATTAGTGTTGGTGCACCATAACAGTTAATGGTTCTTTATTTTTTTTTTCTCTTCTTTATTAGTCTTGTGTCCCTCACTTCACGCGATTTTTACATTTTAATTTTTTTTTATTTTTTGTTAGATGATTTAAATTTTTTTATATTTTATTTTTTAGATATTATATAAGGTTGTATTAAATGTTAAATTATATTATTAATTATTATTTTTTCAATATATTATTAACAATTATTGAAAGTAATTTTTATTTTAAAAAAATAACAAATTTCATAAAAAAAATACTTCCTCTCTTAATCATTTTTGTTTAAAATAATTAGTAAGCATTAAGAAGGTATTTAATCATATATTGTAATATTTTTAAAAGATTATTCATGACTTTCACTATCAATTCAGAAAAATTGAAGAATTACAAACCAAATAATGATGAAATTTAAACTCAAATTAGACATAAAAATGCCCTAAAAGTTAACAATTTTACTCAATTTTCTATTTCTTGCAAATTGCAATAATCACCAAATGGCCACATTTCCAACATTTCAAAGAAGTATGATGGTATGTATAAAAAATTGATCATGAAAACAATCGAACTGAATAAATGCAATGAGATTTTAAAAAAAAAAAAAAAAAAAGTGACAGGTAGCAAAATCTAGAACAATCATCACATTTCACTGTCTAGAACACCATATTTCTCTCTATAACTTTGAGATTATGGAAAATACTTGTTAATAGTAATATTATGGGATAACATTATATTCATATATATATAAAAATATATATTTATGAGTTTTCAATAATGCTTGAGATTGATTAGAATACTAATCATATATAGGGTATAAAAAACCATTAAAAAACATAACAAATTAAAGATGCTTATCTTAATAAATAAAAAACTCTGGAATACCCCTAATAAAAAAAGTCCTTAATCCATGATGAATTCTTAAATCCAATAACAATCTCTTTATATTTATAGCAAACCAATATTATATTTCATATATTAATTAAAAACAAAATTCAAATAATCCACAAATAAAAGGAAAAAAAAACTCATATTATAGAGGCATTTCAAAAGCCCCAAAAACCAAAAAGAAAGAGAAATTTAAAACAACCAATCGTCATATTGAGAATTAAAATGTAAAATTAAAATATTGAAAACTTTTAAGGAATAAAATATAATCTCACCATTGTTAGAATAGGGATGATATATGATTTCTCCCATTCTTAATTATTCATTGAAAGGAATGGCATATGAAAGATAAAGGGAGTAAAGCCTAACACTATTTGCCTACAACCATCATCCAATGAAGAGAAAAGAAATTGGAGATTTTCTATTTAGTGATTGAGGTATGAAAGAAAGAGAACTGCTTAATAAATTGCATAACTCAAATACCTATTTGACTATTCAATTCTCACACTTTAACTCAAATTTTAAATTAAACTAATAACTCTTTGCTAATTAATTACTTTAAATAAGATAAAAATCTCTAAAAATTATAGAAAATAGAAAAAGTTGACTCTTCAACTCACACGTTAACTCAGATTTTAAATTAAATTAATGACTTTTTGCTGATTAATTACTTTATATAAGATAAAAATCTCAAAAAATTCTAGAAAATAGAAAAATATAGTATTGTTTAGTTAGCTTAAATACCTGTAAAATACTCTTATTCTCTTAGCTTCAGCCTTAATCAATTAGTATATAGATACGTGCTTCCATATTCGCTCTGATTTTTTTTTTTTTTAATAAATTCTTCTCATGAAATCTAAAATATTTCAATGGAAAAAAAAAAGATGACATATAATTTACTATTTTATTTACAATATAGTTTTTAGTAAACTAAATAACAATTTTTGATAATACATATACTGGTTGCTTCAATAAATATTTGTTTGAGTTATTTAATTTTCTTTAATAATAATAATAATAATAAATTATTATTATTTAATCTCTAAATTAAAGGCAAATTAATATTTAAACCCCCTTTATTTTGAGAAATTAATGAATATATTCTAACATTTACATTTCAATGACGTTTAAGTCCTTCTGCCCATTTTTTTCCAGTTTTCCGTTAAAAAGTAAATAAAAAAAGAAAATAAAAATTTATTCCTATAATACCCTTTCTTCTACTCTCACTCGCTCTCTCTCTCTCTCTGCCCCTCCATCTATTCCAGCCACAAATCCAGCAAAACCATCACCAGATGTAACAAATTTTGGCTCGATTTTCATGAATCTAGTGAGCTTCACGCAGATCTAGACTCTCACTCCACTACCGCCGGACATCACAAGCCACCTGTGACCTCCATTGAACCAGCTATCAGTGGTATGTTTCACCGTCCAGCTCGAGTCTCCAAGAGACTTTGCTGTAGCTCGCCATCCAATACCATCGGCCTTCATGTTCATATCTTTTGAGCTGCAGTTTATATTGCTAGATTTTTTACATCGTTAAGAGATTATAAGTCATATGATGATTGAGTTATATGATAAAGAAGCCAAATTTGTTGTCAGTTGCTAGCTTTTTCTTTGTGGAAAATCTATTACCTTTTTAACTACTTGTATTTTGCTTTGTTTGAGTTCAGAATTCCGATTTTAAGAGGCCCAAATGCTTACCCTTTTAAATTGGCTAATTTATTGGTTTTGTTATTAGTGAGAAATTTGTCCATTTGTGTTTATAATTGATATTGTATTGTGGGCATGCGAATCCTTTTAGAGTTTCATCGTTGTGGGATAATTAGATAAAATTTCCTTTTATGATGTCAGGTTGATTGTTTAAATATGATGATGGAAATGGATTTTTTTTTTTCCATGAAGTGCATTTGCAATTTGTATAGTTTTTAGTGTTCTATCCTTATTCAAATATGCAGTGTTTTAGTTTGCTGGAGATTTTAATTAAATGACTTTAGTAATTTGATTTTAATTGATTTATTGATAAGAAAATTGAATTTATTTAAAAATTTATGTTTGGTTGGTGGGAAAGTGAAGAAAAAGTCAAGATAAAAATCAAATATGGGTTCTCATCTATGAGTTTTATTTTTGTGGCAGTTAAGAGAAAATTTAAAGAAAAATGGAGGGTATTTAAGTCATTTAGAAGTTTTTAACGGTGAAAATAGAAAGAAAGACTATTTAGTTAACGAACTCAAAATTAAGAGAGTGATTAATTAATTTTTAAAAATAATGAAATTTAAGTGTTAATTTGATAATATTTGAGGGATTAAATAGTAATTTATGTTAATAATAATAATAATAATAATAATTGAAGAATGATATTTTATTTGTTTCTTAAAATGATGAAAATATATTCAAAAATATATATAATATTTCAATTTTTGCCAACATCATATGTTGAGATGTGCTTGCACATTTTTTTTTATATTAAAACTGAAAATTGCAAATAATTAAAATATATTGAGATGGATGTTCATTTAAAATAATTATAAATTTGAATTTAACTTTTTAAAATCACAAAAAATAGGTATAATATCAAAATTCAAATGTTGAATTTTTGTTCTCACAAATTTTCTAATGTTAACATGAATGATTTATTTTCTTACTAATTAAAAATTAACCCAAATTATATATAGTGAGAGATTTAATTTCCCATTAATAGATTTAAAAAGAAAATGAATTAAAAAACAAGCTGTAAACGACATTTACCTTATACTTGCCACTGGCCAGAGCTGGGGGGCTTTATTTTTATAGACCTAAAACCCTAGCCCAACTCCATCTCCATATTAGTTCAAAAGAAAGAAAAAGAAAATCTCCCTATATATATCAGGAAACCAGGTAAGCAATTTCCTTTCTTCGTGTATATAATATATATATATATATACAGTAACAAATGTTCAATCAAAGTCATTGAGAACCCATTAAAAGCCTTTTCTTTTTTCTGTGTAATGACAATTAAATTTGCTGTGCATATCAGCTGTTTGATGAAAATCCTGATAAGAATTCAATTTATTATATCGATTGCTACTCACACTCAAATACATACGTGTACCTAGACTTACTGGTATCTTTCTTATTTTGATTTAAATTTGCTTTCATTCACCAAATTTAATGTATATTCTTCTTACAACTATTGCTTTTTTATTGCAAGACTGCATTTTTTAATGCTACTCTCAAGAAATGTTATTTGATACTGTTTGCATTGTAAAATCCTAAACCACGAGGTGATTGTATTCTTTTTCTTTGATTGAAGAGAATCCTTCATGGGTTATGCTTCCCGTAAAGAATGGTCATTTTTACTGGAAATTATAATTGAAAACTTAGTCGTAAGATGTTGCTTGGTCACTATCATGATATTGTTTTGAGCTGTATTTTACACCTTCATCTCCAGATTGTTTTCATTTAAATTTGTTGTGTAAATGCTAGTGTCAGTATGGAAAATGAGAAAAAAGCTGAGCTTGAGAGTTTTTTAAAAGTTCTTCCGCCAACAGAATTTTGCTGCGTCTACGGCTCATCTCTCCATCCAAATAATCATGACAAGGTTTTTCTCCCCGCATCTTCTCTAGAGTGATTTCTTTTATTACTTGTGTTTTGTAAAATGTATAAATTTAATATCATTTGTGAATTTGTGCTTTTTAGTCATCCATGGTAGATTATATTTTTGGTGTATCCGATCCCCGACAATGGCATTCCGAGGTAGAGATTAAAGTTTAAACACATATTCATATTGTATCCTCCCTTCTAGGAACTAATATAGCTAGCTCTATTGTTTTGTTTATCACATTGTTTAGAATCTGAAGTTGAATGGAGACCACTATGCTTCATGGATGGTGCACCTTGGTGGGGCAAAATTGGTGTGTTCCTCTCTCTTTCTCTCTGTCTCATTTTTATTATCTTATCTCTGAGACTATAATTTGGTCATTATGCTAGATAACTGAAGTTGCAGATGAGATTGGTGTTGGAGTGCACTTCAATCCATTCATAACATGGAACGACAAGGTATCCATTAACTTTCCAATAGATCAAGGAATGAAATCTGTTTTCATGTGCACTTGGATTCCATTTCTCTTGTTATCCATGGGCATGTTGTTATTGACCATGGCACGTTGTCCATCTATCAGTAATATCATGTAACTTCTCATATGTAAGCAATTACTGGCAGATGCTCAAATACGGCGTTATTAGAATGCATGACTTGGTTCAGGACATACTGAATTGGGAGAGATTTTACTTGAGTGGTCGTCTGCAAAAACCAGTATGTCTTCCCTTTTTGGTGTATCTTTATATATATATTTTTTATATTAATATTGTTGCCTAATTCTTTTTTCTGAAGTCTGTTTGTAACCAATTCATGATTGAACCTGTTATTTTAAAAATTATTTCATATTTATATGAGCTGATGAAATACTCTTTACAATTGCAACTTGCAAATAGTGTCATATTATTCATAAATAGCATAGAGGCTTGGCTCAGTAAGTGTGGCTGTTGAACTCATTCAATAAATGACACCTGGTTTTGATATTCTTCCAAGTCCAGTAGCATCCTCTATTGTTCAGTGCTTAGACTTTCTTTTTATCAATTGCCTTAAGTATGAATCGATGGATATCTACCTCTAAAATATTTGTTATGTAAAAAAAAAAAAATCAGCAAGACTCTATGTTGATTTTTTTTTTTTTTTTTTTATGCCTTTGCTTCTCAGATATTGGTTGCTATTAGTGTCCACACTTTCTCTCCACTTTTGCCAGTTAATTCTGTCGCATCATTTGCAATTATCATCATTAATGAAATTTTGTTCACTCAGGTTCATGTTCTAGTGGATAATTTGGATATTGGAAATGTAAACTCTGTCAATCTACGGGCTGCACTTTCTGCTGCTCTCCTACTTTTGCCATCCAAATTTACTGAGGTTTGTTTCCTTTTCATTCTCACCATTATACAAAATAACAAAATCATCATGCTTTTCATTCTAATCCAGGAAGATCTATATTCCAAAATATGTAGCCTCTCATATATGGGCGACTTACGCATGCTTTTTGCAGAGGACAAAAATAAGGTAAAGTTCCATCATAGGGTTTGATAATGTCATACGCATTCAATAAGTTGAGAAATTTCTATTATCAGAGTTTATTGGCTACTTTCGGCATAAAATATGCTTTGCAAAGCTGTAGCAATGCCCTCGATTATATATTAGGTACCAAGGGTAGTCCTTTGTAATGTAAATTATTGGTTTGAGCTGCCATAATGGGAGTTTATGATTCATGAGGTCCAGGTTTTACTTCCACTCCATCAATTTGCTCCCTTTTCTTTTTCAAAATTGAAATTAGTTCATCACGACATTTTCTCTATGGAACATTTGCAATATTTTTTTTTTTTTTTTTTTTTTTTTTGTTGCTGTGATATTATCAGTTGTCACCTGGCTCAAGTTGGTGGATGGTCAACCTGATTTCTCATTAGTATCAACGTGCCACAGGTAAAGAAGATTGTACAAGGGCAATTTGGTCTATTCCAATCAATGTATAAACCATTTCTCAAAGAATATGAGGCTAATGAGTGGCTAAGGTTCTCATCGTTCAATGGTCACCAGGAAAATATCTGTCAGGTCTTTTAAGATTCCTGAATTCTCAATTAGCTTGTTCGTTTTTATACCCTTCATTGGAGTTCTCTATTTTCTGAGAGCTCACAATGTAATCAGTTGTTGATCAGATAATTAAGAATCTCTGGCCTTTAACAGACTCATTATATCTTCTTAATGTAAATAAAAAATCGATTATCCTGTTTCATTTTATTTTGGTTATGTTTTTTGCATGATTTTGGAAGCTGTCTGCAATAGTGTTTTATCCAATTTATTAGAATCTTTTGTTTCTGGTATACAAAGCTTCTTCATATGTATTCATGCAATGCAGTATTTCATGGAAGCAATAACTTCTCAATGTTTTCAGGTGGTTCTAAGTTATACAGCGCTAGTATCTTAGCAACAAGTTGAACTACTTTTACTGAATTAAAGGCTTCTGTTGGGTATCTTTGGGATCTTTAGACTTCTCACTTGCATGCTTTAGGATGTATCCTCAACTAATTGCTATTTTTAAGCTTTTGGGTATTCACATGCTAGAAGAATTCAACGATTCTTGTTTATGGCATATGTATATTGGCAGCACAATTTTTTATACTTGCATGCGTATCCATGCTTTACTACAGTCACTTCTATCTGCATCTAGGAATCCTTATGCATTCAAGTCTCTTAAAATCAGGACTGTGGTTTGCCAGTGACTCGCGCTCTTGTTCGTGCTCTTCCACCACTAGTCAGAAGCAAAATGGGAATGAAGCTAGGAGAGGAAAAAGTGCTGACTGATTCTGGTATGGGCCCTTTTTTTTCTTTTTTAATAGAAATTTAATAGACTGAATGGTACTCAAATTCCTTATTTTTATTACAGTATCTGACCCCCCAAAAGTTAGTGTTCTGCAGCTAATGTAAAACACGATATAGATATGTAGAGGGCAAGGCTGTTCCCAACTATATTTTCTAACTTGACTTACAAATTTTTCACTTTTAACAACAATGTGAATGTTTAATCGCAAAATTTTGTACCTTTCAGGTCGAGTTTTACACAGTGTCATGATTGGTTCAAGAGGAGAGGCTGCAAAATGTATGCAGAGGGTTCTAAGGCGTACTGTCATGGTTTCTAGTGTAAGGCAAGCTGTATCTGGTCTCCTGGCTGCAGGTGGTATTAATGCCACTAGATATCTTGCTAGTAAAGTGCAAAAGGCTTGGAAATCATGGACATGATATTTGCACGTATGTATAATTCTTTCTTTTCCTAATTTTTATAAATACCTTGAAATTAGTTGGGCTAGAAAAAAGTAGTAATAAATGCAGAGGTACTAAATCCAGAATGTAGTGGATATATAGCAATGCTGCAAGTGCAAGTTTTGTTTTGCTAATCCTTTTTCAAACTTAACAGAGGAGCAATTTCAGACCCAAAAAAAAAAAAAAAACTTAATAGAGGAGCAATTTATTTTTTCTTTTTTCCTCCTTTGTTTATTTTCTTGCTGTATTCTATGGTTTGGGGTTTGTGGGGCTAGGAATGAGGAATGGTTAGGTTATTGTATTTTACCTGCTTGCTGCTGTGTATGCCATGCATTGGCATAGTAATTGATTTGGTGCAGTAAGCAAATAATAAAGTGCTGCAACACTTGATTTTTCCTATATTTTTGTGTTCAAATTTCAAATCAATTAAAATGCTGAAACAAAGTTAATCACTATTTAGCAAATGATTTGAAATTTAAATGTCAAAAAAGGGTAAAATGATAAATTTAGTGTTTCAATTTGGTACAATTATTTGGCCAAAAAAAAAATGGTACAATTGGATAATTGGATGCGTAAACTTTCAAAGGTTTCAACGTAGTGTTTGAAACTGTAAAATAATAACAATCAAGTGTAAATTTTAGTTATTATTGTTGACATGGATTTAATTTTTTTTTATTTAAAAAAAAAATTAAATTCTCTCATATTGTAATTTCCGGTAATTGTTGCTGACTTGGTTTAGTTAATTTTTTCATTAGGTATTAAACAAGTTTTATAGATTCTTTCAAACCATTTTAATGCTTTATCAACTATATAACTTGATTTAAAATTTAAAAAAAAAATGTTTTTGAATAAATATTTTTGAAAATAAAAAAATAAAAAAATAAAAATTCCAGCTAGTTTACCATTATGGCGGATTGAAGCCAAGAGCCAACATCACTAATATCATCCTCATCACCACCTTCAATAAACTACCTTATTTATACTATCAACCTGAGTAAAATATCATATAAAAAACAAAAAAGAAATTAGTGATATTTCCATTTTATTAGACACAGATGTACGCAAATCACGTGTTACTAATGATTTTTAGTTCTTTATTGAACTATAAGGGCAACGATGGCTAGTAAATAAATATTTAATAACCAACACATTTACGACCATTAAGATGTAAACAAGGTCAATACCATATCTTCAGTGGCATTAAATTTGGCTTTGTAAAGAATTAATGAGTTAATTCTTTATTGAAAAATTAAGATTTTTGCCATGTTCAGAACCTACTCAAAACAATATCTAATTAAAAATCATAACTCCAATCCTCTTTTTTTTATTTCATAAAAATTATTTCACTTTTATTTTTCTTTTATTTTTATATTTTCCTTTGTTTTAAACACAGGATTAATGGAATTATTTGGACTGCTACAATTTCTAAGCATGTAGAGTTAGTGGCCATTATACTCATTCATCGGTTAGTTCAGGTTTAGAAAATGTCAAATTTCGTACAAGTTCGGTTAATTTGATTCGCAATTAAATTTTTTTTTTTTCATAAATTAAAGTCTCCGGCTCGATCAATAATTAAGTCTGATGTTAAAAAAATTATCACGCACTGAAAATAAATAATAATATAAAAAATCCTTAAACTATTAAGATTGGATTGAGATTGCTAATATAATATCTGTGTCTGCTTCCTGACACGAATTTGAAAGTTAAATAATATGATAATCCAGTCCGAGGGAGGTAAAATGGTGATTGACGGCACAGCTTAAACGGCCCGTTCAGTGGAGACACGGACAAGGTCCGAAAGCCAATGAAAATGATACCATTTTTAAAGGAAAAGAATCTATTCTTGTAAATTTCAATCGTAAAGAGAGTACAAGAAGTTAAATAAATGGAATAATGAGTCTTCACACGAAATTTCAAAGCAAGTGGTAGGCCATTTTTAATAATACGTTTAAGATTTTTCTCCCCGACAAAAAGACCGTTGGTACATAAATGCTTGCCATTCATTATAACTAAAAGCCAAGAAACTGTGGACCACTCGAGTGCGAAAGACAAGTCTGCATTTTGTTTGAATCTGCATTGTCAACAGCTATACAGGGATCTCATATGGGATATAGACTCAGTGGTCATGATAATTATAGCTTAATATTAATAGTTTACACCACAGTTCTGTGCAATACTAGAGAATTAAATAAAGGATTCCATGGGAGAAGAGGATGCTCAAGTCCAACCCAGAAGTTATTGGAGATTCAGCAAACAAGATTTCTTACCAGAAGAATCATTTCAAAGCTGGGGTAACTATCGTTCTGCATTAGCCCAGACAGGTTCTCGTTTCAAGGACCGTCTCATAAGTCGATCAGAAGATGCTAATGAGATTGGAGAACTCCGGAAACAAAGTGAAAATGACATGAAACGGTGCCTTACCTGGTGGGATCTCATTTGGTTTGGATTTGGTTCAGTTATTGGAGCAGGCATCTTTGTTCTAACTGGCCAAGAAGCCCATAACCATGCAGGGCCAGCCATTGTGTTGTCCTATGTTGCTTCTGGAGTTTCAGCAATGCTATCTGTTTTCTGCTACACAGAATTTGCAGTTGAAATCCCTGTGGCAGGTGGATCGTTTGCTTACTTACGAATTGAACTGGGGGACTTTGTGGCATTCATAACAGCAGGAAATATATTACTTGAGAGCATTGTTGGCAGTGCAGCAGTTGCCAGATCATGGACTTCCTACTTCACAACTCTTTTGAACCGTTCTCCCAACTCTCTACGCATCCATACAAATCTAAGAGAAGATTTCAATATGTTAGACCCAATTGCTGTCGGAGTTTTAGTGATCACTGCAACAATAGCAATGATCAGCACAAGGAAAACTTCACTCTTCAACTGGATAGCAACTGCACTTAATTTTTCAGTAATTTTGTTTGTGATAATTGCAGGGTTTGCTCATGCCAAAACTTCCAATTTGACCCCATTTTTGCCTTTTGGAGCTGAAGGGATCTTTAAAGCAGCTGCAATCATTTATTTTGCCTATGGAGGGTTCGACAATATAGCCACCATGGCAGAAGAAACAAAAAAACCATCAAGAGACATACCATTAGGACTGCTTGGATCAATGTCAATCGTTACTGTGATATACTGCTTGATGGCACTTTCACTAAGTATGATGCAGAAATACACAGAGATAGATGAAAATGCAGCTTACTCTCTTGCATTTCAGAGTGTAGGGGTGAATTGGGCCAAGTACCTGGTAGCGCTTGGTGCTCTTAAGGGGATGACCACTGTTCTTCTAGTCGGGGCACTTGGTCAAGCACGGTATACCACTCATATTGCACGAGCCCACATGATCCCTCCTTGGTTCGCTCTCGTCCATCCAAAGACTGGAACACCGATAAATGCCACAGTTCTGATCACTATTGCAAGTGCTCTCATAGCTTTTTTCTCAAGCCTGGAAGTCTTGTCTAGCTTGTTATCGCTGAGTACCTTATTTATCTTCATGATGATGGCTGTTGCACTTCTGGTGAGGAGATACTACGCCAGAGAAACCACTCCACGAACAAACGTCTTGAAGCTAGCTGCCTTTCTGCTGATTATTGTTGCATCCTCCATGGGGACTTCGGCTTATTGGGGACTGAAGCCCAGTGGGTGGCTTGGATATGTCATTACTGTTCCCTTTTGGTTCCTTGGGACTATGGGGATACACATGACCCTACCGCAGCAGAGAACACCAAAAGTTTGGGGAGTTCCGCTTGTTCCATGGCTTCCATCCTTGTCAATTGCAATAAACATATTTCTCATGGGATCTTTGGGTGCACAGGCTTTTATAAGATTTGGGATCTGCACAATTGTAATGTTGCTTTACTATGTTTTCTTTGGTCTCCATGCAACTTACGACATGGCCCATCAGCAACAGAAGCCAGAATCATTTGAAATGAAGGATGACAACGTTACAGCAAAAGAACCTTGAATCATTGTAATTCATCGCCCCACAATCCCCACTCCTGCTTTTGGGATCGCTCCCACACCTGTAGCGTTCGTGATCGGCCTACTCAACTGTGTATCGATCAAAAGGCAGGGCGGCCCCCAACCATATATATATAAATATACATTCTGAAATTAACAATCTGAAGTACATATCAGATTATTTCCAACATTTAAATAATACTTGTAGCTGTTCAATGGAAGAAGAAACTAGTATCAAGTGGAACTCACATCCCAATTGTGTTTATTTTATATACAATAACAGAAAACGACCTCAGAAAAATAACATGATGGAATATCACAGCACCCTAACAACCACAATATTATCTTCTTTACTCACTTTCGTAAGGCAAAATTCATCCTTCTTATCCTAAACTTCCTTTCTTAAAACCAAATTAACTAAATCCGACCACCTGCAATGAGATGCATATCGAGAAAAACATTTTGAAGAGAGCTTCTTCGTACCACTAATCATGTCAACACCTCCTAAACTCTACCACTGAAATGGATAAGATACATAAACATATTCTAGTCACCAATTGCATTTCCTAATGCCTAGCCCCATCCTACTTCAAAAGCCCATTCATCAGAATTTTGTAGCCCAAAGATTACATCATCACATTGTGTACTGCTGTAGTAATTTTCAAAAAGGGTTGTTGATTGAAAATGCTACAGGGACCAAGTGTTCCAGTGATAAGGAGTATATATAACTTTAATTTCTATTGGGAGGCATTTAGAAATCAAGCCTTCCTGAAAATTAAAATATAAATAAATGAATAAATCCCTAACATTTACACTCTGTTAGCTACAACTGAGATAAATAAATACTAAGAATAATTTTTAATATGTCAAGTAGTGACCTATGTTCAACATAAAACAGATAACAACAGAGTAGCATTTTGTCGCTCCTAAAACAACAAGAAGACAGCAACAATTTAATTTTACAAATAGCAAATTCTATCATTACAAAATTCCGTTACATAAAACATGTCCAACTATATAGAGGGAGGTTTGTGTATTTCAGCGATACAATAGGCGAAGTATGTGTCTCTTACCAAATAATGATAAATATCATTTTCTGTCTTCTCCATCATGCTTGCTTATTTTCCATTCAAGTAAACCTGCACAACCTTAGAACAACATATTTCAACGAGAAAAAAAACAGATAGGCTTTAATGCCTCTATGAATGAAAACAAAAGGAAAATAAAATATTAGATGGATTAGAATGTTTTCTTCGAAATCAACAAACACTAAGAGAAAAAGAATGTTTGTTAAATTCTTTGGCCAAGAGACAAAATGCATCCAGTATCAGGCTTGTCTACCCCCTAATTTGAGAATGTACCATCTTGGGTTATAAAACAATTCAAATGCCAGTCTTTATCAATTTCATGCATCTGAAGAAAGTATAACAATTCAAAAGCCAAGCTGTAGATATATCATCTTCAACTGCACTGATAACAGAGTCAATTTGCGTAGGATGAAATCTTCATTTTTGTCTCCACCACTACTGAAGCTTTCCAAACAACCACTTTTCCCATTCTGCATAAGCTCTTAAACCATGAAAAGTTCATTTTTAGAAACCCCCCGTATACATTCACATAAACAGAAACTTAGAACAGATTAATCTGGGTTAAAAAGTTCCAGTACTTGATTGAAAAAAATAATAATAAAGTTGGATTCGCTTGGCAAATTGTATATAAAGCCGAAGATTCCTCATGAAATTATCCCTAATTATTTATCTTTAGCATGTTATACACTATCTTCTCCACCAAGTTGTTTGTTTTTAACATCAAAGTATCCTCATGGAGCTGTTTATATTGATGTGCATAAATAGTTTACTCGATCAAGAAAAATAAATGCTAAGGACTCAATTAGAAAATTTTTCAAAGTTCAGGGACTTCCCAAGAAATTATCCCTATTAATTTATCTCTCACATGCTATATTCTATCTTGCCCAATAGTTCATATCAAGAATTGTGCTAAACATTTTTCCTTAAATATATCTTTTGGAAATATGGCCCACAATTAGAAGAAAGCTCCATATGCTAGATAGGAACAAATTCATTCTATAAATGAGCTTCACCTGCACATTCTGCAAGCCCTTCTTATCTTGGAATTGATTAATCTGTGGCATAACAAGGAAATAGTATATTGGCATGCAAATATACATATGTGAAAGTATGTATGTGTACATGCATTCATATATGTTTATATGTAGTTATCGACCAAAAAAATGACAAGTTATTTGAGCCCAATTAAGCTGCACAGTAAAAGCTTAAAAGATATATATGCATACGCAAAGAATCAACAATATAGGTTGCTCCAACACTTGTCAATCACTGCTTGAATCTTTTTAGGTTTACATAGCTCTTGAATAACTCTTGCCAAAGTAGAGGCTTTCGGTGGCAAAAACTTCTGCAGCATCACTTCTACAATCTTGGAAGCACCTAAAATTCTCTGTCTCTTTAATAAGCGAACCACAAGCTCATCTAGAAACTCTCTCCCATCTTGACGTGGGTCTACTTTTTCTTGTAGCATTCTCAAGAATATGTTGCATGTAATCAAGTCAGGATCACATCCCTGATCTAGCATTCTATTTAGAAGATCAACAGCATGAGAAATGCTACTCTGCTTGCGTAAAGCATTGAAAAGTATGTTATACGTGACCACATCTGGTTGAGAATCAGGTTCCAAACAAAGCATCTCATTGTAAAGTTTCAAAGCTTCTCCTATTATGCCAGCATCACAGAGGCCATGAATCATTGAACCATAAGCCACAACATCAGGCCTACATCCTTTTCCCAACATTTGTGCCCATACCACCATAGCCTCCCTGAGCTTCCCATCCTTGCATAGTCCATGAATGAGTACACTGTAACAAACCTCATTCTGGGTGCAATTATTGTTTGCCATGTTTCTCCACACTTCAATGGCTTTATGACTATTGCCTGTCCCAAAGAATCCCTTCATCAAGGAGCTATAAGTGAAAGCATTGGGTCTGCAACCCTTACTCACCATATCAGAAAGAATTTCCATTGCTTCATCTGGCTTTCCTTCTCGACACAAACCATCTATAAAAGCACTGTATATAATAGTGTTGAGATGACATCCTTTTTCTATCAATTCTTTGAACAATTTCATGGCCTCTTGAGATTTTCCCTCCTTAAATAATCCACTAATTAGCACTGAGTAAACATACTCATTCCCATGATAGCCTCTTTCTTCCATCAAAACTAACACGCGAGCCCCATCAAGAGCTCTTCGTTGCTTAACTAGCCCATTAATGATTGTCCCATATGTGACTTCATTAGGCACACACTTACTCATCACCATCTGATCCAAAAGACTAAGTGCTTTATCCAATTTCCCCTTCAAGCACAAACCATGAATAAGTGTGTTATATGTCACTGCATTAGGAACACAACCTTTAAGAAACATATTGTCAACAAGTTTTGTCACTCGTGTTAAATCACCCTTCTTGCACAACCCATTAATCAATACATTAAATGTAACGGGACTAGGAAAACACCCCTCAATTTGCATCTCATCTAATAGAGAAACCGCCTCATCAATCCTATCCTCTTTGCAAAGCCCATCCATCAATGTACAATAAGTGTAAGCATCAGGTGTACATTTCCTAACCGGCATCTCTCTAAATGCCTCAATCGCATTATCAACCAATCCTAGCTTACACATAGCCTTAATAATCAAATTAAAGCTAAGTACATTAGGTGATATATTCAAATGTTTTGCACCAACAACAAAATTATAAAACTCCAAAGCACGATCATAAAGACCGCCTTGTATAATAACATTAAGTAGTGAATTAAATGACTTGACTGATCGTTTACACTGAAATTCACACCCCATTCTATCAAATAATTCAATGGCCTTTTCAGGTAAATGAGCTTTCCCATAAGCCTTAAACATAACAATAAAACTCTTCTCTATAAAGACTCTGTTTTCAAGTCTCATTCGATCCAAAACCTTCTCTAGCGACTTAAAATCACTTGAATTGGCATATTTTTCAATGAGGGAATAAAAAGTAGAATCACCCAGCTTGTAAGAACCCATTTTCGAGGCTGATTTGAAGATTTTATCAGATATTGGGGACTCAGGTTCACTACCATTTTCAAGATCATTACGGCTATTTTGTTCATTGGTGTTTTGGGGTTCAGTTCCAATAGTTTCATTCGATGGAATTGGAAGAACAGAAAAATTTAAATGCATAGAATAAAAAGGGAACTTACTGAGGCTCATATAGAAGTTGTTGACATGGTTGAGGCCCTTGAGGATGGTGCTGTTGTATAGAGGACATCTTGGCATGAGAATCAAAAGGGCTTCTTTTGTGGGTATTTGCAGCTATGGATTTGGAGAAAGAGAGCAAATATCTATACAACCATGAACAAAATCAAAGCACAGAGCCTGGGTACTTTCATAGCAGCTATTGCAATGAGTTTTTTGCCTGAAATTTCTTATCTTGTGTTGTCTTGATTTTTTGGCACGAGTTGTGGAAGTCTCTGTAAATACCAGTGGCCGTCAAGGGCAGTGAATGAGGCGGGGGTGCTCGTCCGGAAGGCTGCAGGTTTAAGAAGATCAGAGAAGGACGATGGAAGTATTCTCTGATGGTAAAACGGTGTCGTCCATATTCTAAAAAAGGATGGGTTAAGCGCGCTTGCTTCCATTTCTTTTCTACAATTGGAAAATATCCTAACATTTGCAAATTCTGATTTTTTTTTATTAGAACATTTGTAAAATTTTATTTTTAGCATTATATATATATATATATATATATATATATATATATATATATATATATATATATATATATATATATATATATATATATATAATTCAAATTTTATATTATTAGTTAATTTTAATTTGTTGAGGATTCTACATGTGTAAGATATATAAACCGTTATAAATTTACATATATTTGACTTTTAAAACTCAAATTAATTGTGCTATATTAATTTGCTTGGATTCAATACTGCACCAGTTAAATTAATGAAATTATAAAGCTAAGACTTTGCAGGTTAACAAAAAAATAAAGGGTTATTTTCACCGATGTATCTTGAATTATTAATTAATACACTTTAAAATCCTTTAACTTTAAATTGTGATGAGAATATCCTTTAACTTTTCTTTGTATATCACTAGAGTCCTTTTCTTACCCTGATTTTCTTCTATTTCTATTTTTAATCCTAAATCTTTTCTTGTCTTCAACAAAACCTTAAATTCAGAATTCACACACTCTTAAACTCTAATACCATTCTACGTGAGCCTACTCTCTATCTTACTGGAAGCGAAATACAGAGAGCTACTCCTAAGGACCTTTAAAATGTATTCTTTTATTTCTATTTTCTTTCAGTTTCTCATATTAATTATGATATTGAGAGTTAGCAACAAATCCTAAAGGGTATTTGCTCTTGAAAAATAGTCCTTAAATTCACTCTATCTAAGAGTAAGCTCTTCTAAATTCTTAGAAAAATTTTCTTGAGAATTATTTAAAGAGTCTAGATGATTTATAATAGAATTTAATAATGTTATTACTAGATCCTTGCCAGTAATGTGATCTAGGTGATGACAATCAGGGTATAAGCAATTAAAAGACTTCTCGCTTATCCACATAATGTGCTAGAGCACCAAGCCTTTCTAAAGCAAGAAAGCTATAAAACTTAAGTTCTTAGTCAAAAAAAAATTTAGCTTCTATATCTTCTTGGGTTGGATTATTAAGTCTTTCGATTACTCTTTCAATCCTAGCTAAACAATCTTTTAGATGTTCGACTTTATGTTTGTATTGAGCAAATATAGGATCCTACAGTCTAATACTAGCACTCAACTCTTCCCTTCTAGCTTGAGTTAACATTAGACTCTTAAGCCAACTTTTATTAGCTGTTCAACTGGAAACATAAATGTTTAAACATAAAACATTTATAAATATATATCTTGTATATAGGGTCCATTAAGCTTCTGCAAACACTTTAACTCTGCCTCAGGCTTGTCACTAGCAGTACCTAAAAGGTTGGAAGTTATGACTGCCTGTCCTCTCTTTCTCTAGTGGGACATATAGAAACTCTCATATTTATCAAACCATTTTGAAGGCTCAAAAGTAATAATTAAAGCGTATAGACAATAATTAAAATAAATGGATAGTTAGTGCCTCTAGTACTATTATTTAGCTGTTTACAAGGATAATAATTTATTTTATCTTTATCTTTACAACTAAGGTGATAAGGATTCCTATCTGCTAATAGATATGTTCTTTTCTATAACACCACAAATTTTAAAGCACCTTTTTTCAAATAGTACTTTATCATTTATAGCCACTATAAAAAAGCAATTCTTCAATTATGCATGCCGAGGCTAACGTCATGGATGATGAAATTATCATTCTATCATTGAGTGGTGACAAGGTGTCCATCTCCTCTTTGAGATCTTTGTAACCTTTTGACATCTCTTTTGTAAGGTGTTGTTCTCTGTATTCAACAACCTTCTTCCAAACCTTTACGGTTTCTAGCTGGAAATTCATAGTAGGATCTTGATCAACTAGTCTTAGAAATAATTGCTTTGCTTCTTCTTGTCCCCTTAGCACAGATGTTGATTTAACGATTGGAGTATAAGGAGACTAGATAGTAACAAAAATTTTACCATCTCCGAGAAGGACATAATTATTTGCATAAATTGCCTTCTCCAGGCTAATTTTAAAATTTTCAATCCCCAAATCTTTGGTTATAATCTTATTTTCTTCATACATTTTAAAATTGATTTCTAGATTTTGATTATTCACCTTCTGAGGTTCAACAAATTATTTAGCGGTAATAGGATGGAGATCCTATATCTGATAAGGATATTAGACTAATCCATCCTCACCATAATCTATAATTATGCTAATTATATAATGAGAAACAATCCTTGTATTTAGTCTTAAAATTTCCAAGGTTTCTTGCATAATTTCTAGAAGTGATTTATATGGAGCCTTATCATTTCTATTAATTTTGATAATCTCTGTCAAGCCTGCATCTATCTCTGTCAAGCTATCTTTCACCATCTCTGATTCAATTCTCAAGAATAGGCCTCCATATGATTACTAATGAATGTATGGAAGAAATATAGAACATTCTTGTAGGGAATTATCTATCGAGTCCATTTGCTTGATTTTTCTAGTGTATGCCACCTCTTTGGGTATGTATGAACTCATTTCTTCAAGGAGTCTTCCTTTTTTAGGGATTTCTTAGAAGAAGTCTTCTTCATCCGTTTTTAAGATATCAAGTTGTCTTTCTAGCTGAGCTATATATGAAATAGCTTTGTCTACAAAGTGTTGCAATTACTAGAAGTTTCTTTTCTACAATCCTCTGTATAATCTAGAATACAAAACAGAATCATCTCTAGAGAGACTATAATCATACTTTATAAAGTACCAATAATTTTCAACCTTACAGATGTTATCAACCTTAGGGTTGTCGACCCTCATAATTTCCATGAATCTTTTATGGATATCATCATATTTATTTTTAGAATCTTGCACTATGACTTTTTTGGGAGATTGGTGTTCTTTTTGCTTAGCCATAATTACATCCTAATCAAGTTCACAATTAAAAGCTTTATTCTCTTTTCTTTTTCCCATACTTTTCCTAACTTGAGGTTTTAATTGACTCCCTAGGCATTTTTGCACTTGGATGTTTCGAGTAAAATACCTTGAAGTCATATTTGATTGATGATTCCCTTAGCAAATTTTCTTCACTAGGATTTTGGGTTAGAATTAGTGAAGATTCGCTGGCACTTCCCTTGGCCTTATTTGCGCTATTATGGCTTCCCTTCTGTGAAGGAGTTAGGCATTGTAGACTTCCCATATCGTCCTATACAACTTCATCCTTTCGATGAAATTCATCCCTCTATTCTGTTATTTTTTCAAAGGTAACACCAAATTTTTTGGCTACCTTTTCTAGATAGAAATCTTTAGAATTACGTGCTTGAGCACCAAGGGTCTTTTCTCCATGTTCTTTTGAATTGTAGATTTTCCGTTAAATTTTTCATTAGCCATTTTTTGACTAAATAGTTCTTTTGAACTTGTTTTCTTCCTTAGACATTCTAAAAATGTATGCCCTTGAGATTTACATAGCCAACAAGTAGTTTCTTTTGGAGCTACTGCTTTTCTTTTCATTCCTGAAGAACCATAGCTAATGCTCTCAAAGTCTTTGCTCCCATTCCTACCTTTCTTATTGCACTATTTCTGGGTATGAACTTCCTTTTTGCAAATCTAGGACAATTTGTTTATAGCAGCAGGATCCATATGCAAAATTAGATAATTCACGAGAAAAAGAGTTAGCTACTACATTTTTATCAAAAGGAATATATTCAATATCAAATCTATAATAGCTAAACCATTCTTGCAATCTCAAAAGTCTAGTTTGCCTAGTCTCCTTGAGATTCAGATTCATAAAATTCTTGAAATAAGTCAAATTTGTTCTAATAACAAATCTTTTTGGGACCAGGAAGATAATAAAAAGCTTCTATACCATTTTTTTTTTTTTTGTTGCTAATACTTTCTTTTCATAGATTGGATAATTGATCTCTGCTCCTTTAAAGGTTCTAGACTAATATTTATAGATTTATTCTGGTTTTCTACCTTTAATTTTTAGAATTGCACTCTAGTAACTCCTGAATCATCTATCACCAAGACTGACTCATCATCATCTGATGGTACATTTAAACAAGGCAATTTTTTTTTTCTTTTACTCGAATGACTGCTTGAGTGTCTTCATCTTTCCAAAATTGAGGGTTTTTATCATATGTTTTCTTAGATATTCTACCTAAGTATTTGGAAAGATCTTTACAAACTGTTTGGCATAATTAGCAAGTTCATAGAATCTTTGTACTTGCTTCCTATCTTCTAGTTCATCAGGAAATTTTATAGGTTTTTTAGAGATGTGACTTTGAAGTTTAATTTTTTTTTTATTTCTATCCTAAAAACTTTACCTTTTCCTGAAACTGTTCTATCTTTCTTTCAAATAGAATAATACCTTTTTGTTTGAAAATATCAGTCACTTGTTTAAGGTGACTTACGTGTTCTTTTTTATTTTGACTAAAAACTAACACATCGTCTATATGAATATACAAAATTTCTTCAATGCTTTGAAAGCATTGTCAATTTTGCATTGAGAAACACTTAGAGCATTTTTCCTGCCGAATGGCATTACTAACCATTTATACATCCCTTGAGCAACATTGAATGCTATAAGTGGTATAAAATTTTCTTCCATCTTTACCTACCAATAACCACTTTTAAGATCAAATTTAGAAAAAGACAGAAGGTTGTTTTAAACTTACTCTATCAATGACATCTTTTGCTATAGAGATTTTATAGCCATCATCCTTTGTAGTTTTATTTACCTGACGATGGTCTATAACCATTTACGTTTTTCCTCGCACCTGTTGTACATAGTTAATTACCATAAAGGCTGGACTAAAATGTGGACTATTACTATCTCTAACCAAACCTTTTTCAAACAATTCAGGAATTTGTTTATCAAATTCCTCTATCATTTTATTAGTATATGTGATATTTCTAATGCGAATGATAGTACTACGATATTTTAGTTCTAACTTAGTGGTCATGCAATTTAGAATCTATAATTTTAATGGATCATCACTAAAGTTATCAGCTAACGTAACAACAAATTTATCCCATTTGGTTCCTTTTAATTAGATGCTTTGTGTAATAGGTTTTTCTATTGCATTTCATATTTTGAAGCAGAGTTTTTTATACCATGAGGTACCATTTGGTTCTTTTTCAAAGTTTTCATGACCAAATAGACAATTAACCCAAGTTTTATCATACTAGACTCGCGCTCTAAATGTTGGTTAATAGGGAATAGATCCACATAACTTTGAAATCTTAATAGGATAAAATCCAAATTTTAATATATGTTTAGATGATTTCAGAGATTTAATTTTAACACCCATAATGATATGTAATTATCATCTTGCACAAAAGGCCTATTGTCCTTTTTTCCTTTTAAGAATGCATTTCCTAGGATGATATCTGCATCTAATTCAGGGAAGGCAAGAACCTTATCAATAGTGAATTTGTTACCACTAATGATAATGGAAACTCGTTGTGCAAATTGCGTGACTAGGTTGATTTCTCCACCTACCATTATTAATACCATAGGCTCGGTCAATAATTTCCATCATTCATTAGGAAGTGCATTGGATCTGGCACTACTGATTGTTACACCCTTGTCAATTAACGCATCCAAAAAATACTCATAATAATCAGGAAATTTAAATGTTAAAGAAATATAAGTGCTCAAATATGATTCCTCTATGCTGAATATTTTTTATGATGCCATAGATTTTAGATAAATCATTCCTTATACTTCCTCAAAAGGAATCGATCATTGCTTAGAGATTTTTTGTATCTCTTTTACAACCTTGGGTATAAAACTTACATGTTTTAATGCACATATACCTTCTTTATTTTCTTTATCTTCATAAACAGGTAAACTGAATGTTTTGTGTCTTACAATTTTTCTATTGTCTGAAGATGATGATTGAACATCCTCCTCTTAGTTTGATATCTTAAAAACTTCTTATAAATTTAACGATGGAGTAGACATTCTCTATGAATTTTGTCTAGGAACAGCAGAAGTAGAACTTCTTAGAGAATTAGAAATTCTAGTATTTTTCATAGGTTCTTCCAACTTAAAATGATATTTCTACCTCTTTGGGTTATTTAGGAAGATCCCACTGATCTTGAAGTTTCTGTTGGTTCTTGGAAAACCCAACTTTAGGGCCAAGTCAATTCTAAAGGACCTATTTCTTTCCTATGGAATTTTTTATAATTGTCTGACCCTTCTTCAAACAACTTAGTTATCTTAGAGATTTTCCTCACTCTAGAATTCTTGGTATTTATTAAAAATAATCCTAGTGTGATACATTAAATATTTAGCTTGGGTATTCATTCTGTTCATATTTTTTTATTTTATTCTTAAGGCCAATCAATTACCCAAACACTATCACTCAAAGACATCATGTAATTGGAATAGGATTGAAACTATACTGGACCGTAGGATAGGTTAGTTTGTACACCTGATATTAGCTGGTCTTGAAACAAATTTCATTTTTTATCTAATATAACTGCTATCATAGGACTATTTGTTGTATTCTGGTAGGTTGAATAGCAGTATAAGTCCTACTTGGCAAGACCAATATGAATGTATTGGTAGGTTCCCTTGGATTTGTTTACCATTTCCCTTATTTTTGGCAAATTAATCAAAGATACATTTAATGTTTCTAATTCTATGCTAGAAATTTGAGCAGTTGACTCAAATTGGAAGACATCTACTATTGATCTAAAGTTGAATTTTTATTTATTATAAATAGCATTGATGTCTACCTTTGAGAGTTTTAATTCTAGATTACTCTTGGATAGGTCATCATATTGGAATGATTCTTCCTGTATCAGACATGTATCCAAAGGAATCAACTCATTATCTATGGCACCTTCTGTAATATTCATCATGAATAACTTGGCTGTCTATAAATTAGATTCATCAGTGTTAGTTTTATATTCAGAAATTACTTCATAAACAAAATTTATTTCAAGGTGTATATTTGAATATTCATCTTCTTCTATGTGTTCATATTCTAGACTTTCATCTACAAAGGAAATTCTCTATAGATTTTCTTTTCTCTTATTCTTGTGAGGATAATCATTTGCACTGTGGTCTTTGCGATCCACTGATCCAACAACAAGAGCAACTACTAAGAGGCCTTTCTTGAGGACACTTAGGGGCTCTACCATATTTTTCTTAAACACTTATATCCTTTCTTTATCCCCAAGATTAGTTCTTCTTCTAATAAACTTAGAAGGCTTATTAGATTTCTTTTTGTCATTTCTTTCTCTTCTCGATATCCTCCTTTTTCTATAACCCTTAAATTTTTTTTCTTCTGGAAGGATATCTTATCTCAAATCTAGGTTCATTTCTTGTAGGACAACCATAACTATATGGAACATATTCTATATGAGAATAACAACTCTTATTAAGATAAAGAAGACATTTTGCATTTTGCCATACTACACATACCTTTCTCATGTCATACCTTACCGTCTAAATCTTTTCTCCTAATCAATCGACAATTTTTTCTTCATTAAGAAGAAGTTGATAGGCCGTCTTTACTACTTCTGGCCATAGTTCTAGTAACTTAGCAAAGAACAAAGTTGACATGTAATTTTGAGTATTAATATCCAAATTATAATAATACTTTTGGAATTCACATGCATAATTGTCAAAATAACACATGTCAAAGATTTGTAGTTTCATTAATGCCATTAATGATTGTTCTCTGTCTAGGGACTTTGTTGATATTGAGAAACCATAAAATTCTCATTTTAAAGCGTCTATGATAAGAGCTAATACTTCATTAATTAATATTGCCTTACTTATTTTATCTCTGATATGTGTTTAAATTACTAGCTAATCCCAAATTTTTTTAGCATTGCCAACCATGGTGGCTTTGCATAATTCATAGGTGGCTTCAGGTGAATAACTGTCTTATTTGATTGTAAACCTAATTATGGTAATCCATTCATATATTCTTTCATACGCATACTGTTCACAATCTAAATTGAGAAAGGCTACCGAGCCAAGTACAGGTTTTACAAGATTATCCCTATGTATAAATTTTGATTTTGTTCTATAGGGATGATTTGATTTATACAACCCTTTTTGTAACAAGAAATTCATTAAAGGTTCTATCATCTATGTGCAAAGGATCTTATTCTACCAGCGCTAATGACTTTCTAAGGTCTTGGGCTAAACAATTGTTACTTTGATCAACAGCTCTTTTATTAGGGTCTAAATTAAAAGGAACTATTTTTTCTTTCCTTTAAGACTTCTTTAGAGATAGGTTTTTGAAGATTCTACAGGTTTCTTTAAAGCTCTCTCTTGCTCAACTACATCGAGTCTTTCATTCACTAATTTACCAACCTCATTAGCTAAGGCTTTCTTTGTTTTAGTGAATTGCCTAATTCTCCTTTTGCATGTAGCTAATCTAGGAGACAACTCACTTCATTATGCAAATGTGCTAATGAAGTTAATCTAGTAGGGATTGAATTGACATTGTTCCCTTTTTATTCCTAGTCCTCCCATTTCTTATAAGGGCCAGTGTCTATTTCTAGATAGATAATTCCACCTTGAAACTCTCAAAAAATTTTCCTTGAAGGCAAGAAAAAAGTCAATTTTCTTGAAGTATAATATTTTCCAGATTAAATAATTTTTAGCTTGCTCTTCACTCCAGGTAGAGTTCACTAAAGATGTATCTTGTCCTGTAATTGGTAATTCTTTAAAGTAAGGATATTTTTCTTCTTACTAGTTTATTGTTTCAATTATTCCATAATACTTGGATGCTCTGAGATTGTCTGGACAACTTAAGAAGATAGATTCTATTCTAAGTTCTTCTCCATCTCTCACTTTTCCACAAGCCCAAGTATGTCTTCTTTCTCTTTTCCTAAGGACTCATATGTTCCCTTTAAAAATTTCATCTATAAACTGAAATATGGATCGTAATGTCAATCATCTAAAAGTTATGGGGAGGAAAATTGAAATTACCAAAAATTTTTGGATAAAAATATAAATCGGAGTACTACAAAGTTACAAAAATTAAAGTTGAAAGATTTTAATGCAACAAATTAAAGTTGAAAGGTGATAATAAAATCTCAGCATAGCATGATAATGAAATCTCAGCATAGTTCAAGGGCTATAATTGTAATGAACTCCAAAAATAAATGATCTTTAAAGAATGAAAATTGTATTACATTAATTGAAATTGCATGAAATAAAAACATTCACAAGGGAATTGATTTGTAAATATAACAAAACTTAAAAATAAAATTGCTTAAATGAAAATTGAATTGTTTTGAATGAAATTACTTGATTTGTTGTAGTATTAGGTTGTCTTTAGATGACTGTTTGTGTCCTTTTAGTTCATTTTTCTTCCTTTTATATGACTTTCTTAGTTAGATAATCACCCACAACAATCTAACCCCTTATTTTCGCTCTTTTCCCATGAACCTCTCAAACTTTTTCTCCACTTTTGGGAATTTCTCAACTTCCCACTTTAGCCACCTTTTTCTTTTTCTCTTCCACTACCTAATTAATTAATTAATTTTTAATTACGTAAAATTAATTAATTAGTCAAATGATTTTGGGTTACCAAATCCATGAGTTTTAATAATAATATTAATAGGCTAAATATTTATTGTGCAAACAATGCACTCTACATATATATGACTTGTATCAAAGGCCAATGTCATATATATGTATATTTAAAGAGTTAGAGCCCAAGCCAAATCAAATTTTATTTTTCCCCTATAATTCTAAACCTTCCATTGAAGACTTTTTTTCCTTTTGTCAATCAAAATCCATTTCAAACTTCTAAACCCACGCAAAATCCCTTTGCAATTTCATTTTCTTGAAATCTATATCCTTTAATTTTTTTTTTTTACCAAAAATCCAACCATATTAAATTCAAATTTTGAATTTAACTTACCTATAGAAAATTCTCAAAACTCTTTAGATTTTCCTTTTCTCTCTCCCTTTTATTTTTTATTATTTTTTTTTTTTTGCTTTGAGCTCTCTCTCTATTCTCAAAACTTCATTTTTTTTATTTTTTGTTTGAATTTATTTATTTACTTTTTGGTTGCCGAAAGTCATTATTTCCGATTAGCCTATAACTATTGTCGATGACGAAGAAGCCCATTACCATCACCAACTCTGTCAATATTGTCCTAGTCTTCTACGTCCACCCTAAGTGAGTCTCTATTCTTTTGCTTTTTTTTTCAATTTTTATTTTTATATATTTTTTCTTAGTCGTCATTCAGCCCAACTAACTTTACCGATGCATCTCAATCTTTGCCGAAGTTGAAGCCACCTGTCACCAAAGGAGTCATTTGCTGTCAACACTTTTGCCTAGGCACTGTGTGTATCTTTCTCTTTTGCTTTTTGAATTCAATTTCTTTATATATATATGTGTGTGTGCGTGTGTGCACACACACATACATATATATATATAAATATATATATATATATATATATATATATATATATATACATATATATATATATATATAGATATATATATGTGTATATATATATATATAGATATATATATATATATATATATATATATATATATATATATATATATATATATATATATATAGATATATATATATGTATGTATACATATATATATATATCTATATATATATATATATATGTATATATGTATATATGTATATATATATATATATGTATATATGTATATATGTATATATATATATATATATATATATATATATATATATATATATATATATATATATATATATATATATATATATATATATGTATATATATATATATATATATATATATATATATATATATATATATATATATATATATATATATATATATATATATATATATATAAATTTGAGGGTTCATAATATAATATGATGCATAAAATAGAAATTATTCATGCAATGCATGACAAATATCAAGTAATATAAAGTGAAATAAAAGAAAACTACTTAAAACTATTATAATCAAAATGATAAACATAAGGGATCTTTCCTCTAGAGAGTACACATTTTCCAAATCTAATCTAAGCAAATAAGATAAGATTATTACTATTACAATAAAGAAAATAAAGGATAAGAGAAAAGAAACTAAAGTCTTGACTTTATTTAATAAAAATAATTTTAGCCCTAAACTATGTGAAAAAGGTAATAGAGAGGAAGAGTTGTTAGTTTTAGTGGAGTTGATATTTTAAAGATAACATGCCTACATATTCCTTTGAATGGGAATCAAACCCCATGCAATTCTTTCTTCTTGCCAAGGAGGAGTTTTTAAGTCATACCATTTATTATCATGTTTTGATTGATTTTAGGATTTAATGATTTCTTAATTAGATAAGGTTTTAATTAACAAAAATTAGATCTTTTTAGATTTAGATCTTGAAATTTGAATTGAAAAAAAAAAAAGGAAGGAAATTTTTCCTTTGGTTTTAACGACAAGAAACATAAGGCACAAGTTTGGCACTAAATCCAAGTTTTACCTTGGCTTAGGGACAACACAAGCACTCCTCTTGGAAGAAGAACTCTTGAATAGCACAAACTCTTGAACATGATGGACTTAGATCACACCTTTGTTTGAGTACCATGAATTCCTTTTGAAAGGAAGAACTTAAAATTGATTAGGAGGCTTTTAAATAAAATTTTTAAAGATTAGGAGATTTGAGAGTAGGGTTTAGGTGATGGAGGAAGTTTAGGGATAGGGTTTTAGGTGATTGAGAGGTTTAGGAATAGGGTTTTAGGTGATTGAGAGGTTTAGGAATGGGGTTTTGGGAGATTAGGTTGAAAATGAGGGTTTTAATTATTAAGAGGCTCAGAAATAGGGTTTAGATAGCTTTATAGGGAGTACAAAAGCATGTATCATAGCTTTAGAGGGAGTACAAAAGCACGTATCATTGTGTATGAACTGTTAAGAGGTGCAAGATATTTATAGAGGGAGTCTAAGGATTGAATCCAGTTAATTTTGGTATAAGGTTCAAAAAAAATGCATTATGGTAATTGATCAGGGACTGCGATAGTCACAAGACTTTTTGCAGCAACCACAGGGCCTACTGTGGTAGCCTATTTGGCTATCATAGGGACCCTTGCAATAACCACGGTGGTGGTTGTGGCCACTGCAATAGTTGCAAATTGCCACAGTCGCACACGGGTTGTCGAGCTTCATTTTTTAGCCCATTTTCACTAGTTTCTTGTCCATTTTTTGTGATTCTAATTACGTTATGCTCGTTAACCAATTTCGAATGATCTAAGGGTGGTTCAGAGGTTAATGGGATAGGTTTTGGTTTCTCGGGTTACTTTTTTCAATTTTCCAAGTTTGGTCATTTTGGCTTCCGGAGGTTTGTTTGCTGAACCTAAGTACTTTTAAGATTCAAATGTAAACTGGAGGGTGCAACACTAAGAAAATTCATTTTTCAATGGGGCGCTGCCCTCTTGATCTCTGCTCACTAACTAGCTAGCGAGACGGTTATACTGGCTCTGTGTAGCGCATTATATTAACAGGTATCGAGCTATGGCCAGGTCATAAGGGTGCAAAATTAAGAGTTCACGGATGGAGAGACATTTGTTCTTTGAATCACTATAAATTTTGGCTTAGCTTGCTCTAACTCAATCTCTTTATATTTGTGTATTTCATTTAAATTGAGAATTATTGCATATAGGTTGTTAAAATTGCATTAGAATTTTTAATAATCCTATTCATCCCCCTCTAAGATTGCCATACTTGAGACAATAATAAATATTTAAAAATAGTTGGTATTAGCTAATAAAATTTAAATAAACTTAGAATTAAATTTGAAATAGAAATTTAACTAAGAGTCTATTTGCAAGCACATTACCAAGGATGGAAGTCTCTAAATCCCCCACTCAGGATAAGCAAGATGAGTCTGATGTTAGATTTTGATATTTTTTGTAACACCTTAGACACAAAAAGTAGATAGAGAATTTGAGATGGAAACAACATGTTAATAATTTGATGAGGGACTTGGTCAATTTTGAGTTGAAATAATTGTTAGAACACATAATAATTCTTAAGACTCTTAAATTTGATCAAAGGATCTAGAAACTTTTTGTTAGATTTGATCAAAGTCTCTAGAAACTTTTTGTTAGACTTACAATTATTTTAATCCAAAATTGTGAATATTTGGTTTATCGCAAACTAAAAATTTAGCCTAAATTATATGAAATAATGATATTAGGTGGCCATGTATTGACCTTTGAAAAATTTGCTAATTGTGATGGGTTTGAATAATAAGGTAAAATAAAATCTAGGCTCAAAATACATTGAAATTTTAGCTTAAATGAGGCATAAAAGTTTGGAAAAAGCTTTGGGTAGATATTGACAATGATAACCTAAATGAATTTGAACAAAGCATTGATTGTCTAAGCCACCATTTTAATAGTGAATTGAAAATTTTAACCTAAATGGCAGAGGGAGATGGTTTTGAATAGCCATATATAAATAATGGAGAAATTAGGAACCTTAGAATTTGAATCTTAGCCTCAATAATGAATTTGAACACTAATCTAAAATTTTCTTAGCCAAATGGCCGATGGACTACTAGCAATCTTTGAAAAAATTCATTCTATGGACTTGAACACTTGCATTTATAATCGCTAACTTTTGCTAAAAATTTCCAACAATAAATCTAAGCTCTAAATTTCTCCTAATACTTTGTTGATTCTCCTCAGTACCTCATGGTTAAAAATTATTTTCTTGATACTTTTCTCTTTCTCTTTGATGTAACACGATTCAAAACCATTTTCTTAGCCAATTTACCAAGAATTACATACTTTGAAAATTTGACATTTGGTACTTTTGCCAAAATCATTTTTGCTTTGTGTTATAGTCTCCATCTAATTTTGATCACTATGATATTGGCATAATTCTTGAACTTCAATTGCTTGCACGTCATTTGTATAGTATATTATGCTAGTAACCATCATTATTCACTATGTGCATTTTTTATTCTCTTGAGAGAAAGGTTGATGATATAGTGATTTTTATTGTTTTCTTATGAATATAGTGTGGACTAATTTTTTTTTTATGACTTGGCATGAAATTATAAGGTTATTTCAGTTTTGAATAAATTTTTATACTTAAAGACTTAAGAAGGCTTGGTTGGAGAAATGTGATGTTAAGTTACTGGATTTATCTACTTTAAAGCTAAAATGTCTCTAGAAGCATAAAACTCTTATTTTTGACATTTTTGGATTTGGATCTCCAAGAATTGTGGTGTAATTGATCGCTTGTTTTGTTATTTTAGAAAGTTAAGGAATACGTGAGTACAAAGTGGTAAAATTAGGATTGTGTGAAGTACTATGCACTATGTATTTAGCTCTAAACAAAATATATGCTTTTAAATAATTAAAAAGCTTTATCTTTATTTAGAACTAAATATAAACTGTACCTTGTTCTTTTCTTTGGAGATCTCCATATGGAATTGGTGTCTTTCTCAGCTTTTGTCTCCTCTATCATTGCTTTAGCTAAGCCCTTGTTGACCATGATTTAGCTAGGTATACCTATCTTCCCTTAGGAGTTTCTTGTTGCTCCTTTAAATCCTTTATTATATACTATTTCTTTTAGATGCTCTCATGGTTCGTTGAATCTACTAGCATTTTCTTACTAATAACCTCCTTCCTCCACCTCTATTCAAGCATCTAAGGTAACTTTCTTTCAACTTGTGAATTACTGGCTAAGCCTCCATTGGATATTTGCTTATAAATTGCAATAGGGATATTCATGTGGTTATAAAATGGCTTTAATGATACAAAGGCTAAGCCTCCATATGTTTTGATCTTTCTTTTGCATTGTAGATTGTGGATTTATATAGAGGATGGTCCTCCATATGTTTTGTATTTATAAAATGAGTTTGATGCAAGTTGTGGCTTTTTGAGATTTGGGTTTACACCTTGATGTTTGATAGAGGCTAAGCCTCTATATAAATTGCAATTGCATTTGAGAATTGATAGAAGCTGAGCTTCCATTTGATTGTTGATTTTGTGTTTTTTTTTTTTTTTACTTGATACAGAGGTTGAGCCTCCATTCTCATGCAATCACGCCACTCTTCACTTTCACAGATATGCCATAGCCACTTCATTAGATCATGCAGCCATGCATCACAATATATTTGCACAGACTCACCACAGCCATGTTACTCATCATTCATTGTCTTGTTGATTCCCTGTTTGATCATGGCTAGCTTATGACTTAGTGAAAAGCATATAAATTTGAAATTAGAAAAATAAGACACAGATCTTTAGAAGAGTGGCCATTTGGCTTACTCTTTTATCATTTGAAATTCAAGTGACTATATAGCCAACTTATATGAAAAGAATAAAAATAAATATAAATGGTGATGTGAATGTTGTTACATATTTTTTAGGTCACATAATATATGAAAACTTTTAGAACTCGAGGAATCTAACCTAACGACCGTGGAATCATTGCATCTTCTTCATTAAACTTCATCATTTCTTACATAATGGGAAAGTATTTTCTCTAGAGCAACCTCTACAATTTTTTGTTTTTTTTTTTTATAATCTCCTCCCAAGGACTTGATGATTAGAGACTCTCTTCCATTTGGAAATAGTTTCCCATGTTTCCTTTTTCTTATTCTAACTCCTTTCTAAAGCTCACTTTATAAAGTCTCTTTATCCATATAGTCTTATAAAAATTTTTCTCAATAGCCACCTTATTAGCATATTCTCCAGATGTTAGGCCATTTTGCATTGAGATCTTTAAAGATATATAGATAATTATCATTTTCAATAAAGCACTATATATAAAAAGCAAGAGCAATGTGACTTATCTTAGTGGTGCTCTATAGAATTTGAAGCAGTAGTGTATTCTAGTCCTTCACCCTTTGATTTTTCTACTTGGCCTTAGGAAAATCTTTCAGCTCCTCGTTATCAATATGAACTAGAGATTTTGTACATGAGACTAGTAAAATAGGTCTATCTTGTTAAGCCATAGTGTCATGCCCCCAGGCCTCCTTAATGAGAAAATAGTTTTCTGCTTTTTCCAAGCCAGCATGAAATTTATCCATTTCTAGTTTCTCATTAGGAGGTATATATAGTTCATTACCTCTTTTAGGACTTCTAAGCAATTGCCCCCAAAAAGATTTAGGAAGTTCCTTGCTTTCAAGAGTTTTCTTAGGAAGCTCCTCAGTGAGTTCTTCCTTAATATAAGCTTGTTAGAGAATGTCCTCATGAAACTCCTCCTCAGCAAGTACTTGAGGAGTAGTATATCCTTAATGTCCATTACCCTCTTGGGAATTGGTAGATGTTTGCCCCCTAAGTTCTTCACTGTTATTTTTTCTTGCAAACCTAGATAACATAATTTGTTCTGCACCACTAATGTTATTCAGGCTGAGTTCATCTTTCAATGAGATTAGCTAACACAAAGCCAATCTTTTGTAGTGCATATTCTTTAACAACTTTCATTTGGGTCTCCATCATATGTTTCTGAATCTCCCAAACTGCCATAATATATAGCCTGAATTCATCTATTAAAGATTTTAAGTTAGTCTCAATAACCATACTAGGAATCAAATTCTCACCTTGTCCTCCAATAACATGTCCTATTGGAATGATTGGCACCTTATTGTGATGCTAGACCTCCTAAATCTCTAAGTACCATTCTTCATATGCGTCATAGGCTATAAATCCTTGTTTATAAGGAATATATGCATCATACCGTGCTATTACAGGCGTAAATTCTAAGTCTTTAGACCCGATAATATAATAATCTTCATAAAATATCTTTTGAAGTTGATGGCATTCCTTAGAATGGGTCATTATGCCAAAATTATGTTGGTTTAATTTTAATTTATTGAATATACCACGTCTATAAAATATACAAACCGTCACAAATTTGTGCCTTTTTAACTTCTAAAAATCATATTAATTATGGATTCCTAAACTCCCTTACCATAGTTTGATTGGATTCAATAATGCACCAACTAAATTAATTAAATTGTAAAGCTGAGAATTTGAAGATTAACAAAAATAAATGAATTTCAAAGAATGAAAATTGTATTAAATTACTTGAAATTGCATGAAATGAAAATACAGTGAATAGGAAATTGGATTGCATAGAACAATGGAAATGTTAACAAAAGAATTGATTTGTAAAGACTACAAAGTTTAAAAATACAATTGCTTGAACGAAAATTGAATTGTTTTGAAATGAAATTGCCTAATTTGATGCAATATTGGGTTGTCTTTGGATGATTGTCTGTGCCCCTTCAGTCCCTTTTTTTATTTATTTTTTTTATTTTTTTATAGAAGTTCCTCAGCTGGATAACCACTCACAACTATCTAACTCCCTATTTTTGCTGAATCTCTCCAACTTCTTTTCCATTTCTCGAATCTTTTCAACTTTCCATACACTTAGTCACCACCTTCTTTTTCTCATCCACTAACCAATTAACTAATTAATTTTTAATTAACTGAAAATTAATAAATTAATTAGTCAATGATCTTGGGCCAATAAATCTTCATACTTTAATAATAATAGGCTGAAAATTTATAGTGCAAACATATATTTTTTATTTAATTCCAATTAAAACACAAATTTAATTATTTTTACCATTTTATCACTAAAAAACGAAAAGTATACCCAAATGATTTCTTCTTCTAACTAACTGCAACATTTTATGAATATATATAATTTAATTGTTTTAATAGACATGTCAATTTTTTTTTATCATGATTTTATATTTTTATTATTAATGATCTGTATTTTTTGTTAATACTTATATATTATGTTCACCGTTCATATTTGATCTTTAAATATCAAATCTAGTGACACAGTTAATTCTTCGTTCTTATAATATTCACCATCAGTTAAAAGTATTTTATTAACTATTCAAGTGTGATACTCACCAGTCATATATATATAAAGCAAAGAGAAGAAATATACAAAATTTGGTCACCTCGTCAAATTAGAAAAATTGTATTTAATTGATTTTAATAGTAAATAATAGTCTACTCAATTTCAGAATTTGATAAATTTATTTAAAATTATAATTAAATGTAATTATTTATAAATTAAATAAATTAAATAATAATGATATGTAATTAATAGTGATATCTTATGATATAAATCCTTATTAGGAAATTATTGAGAGATACACTTTCCTTGTACAACTTGATTTAACTTTGATTTATTTTCTTGTTTAGTTATCCTGATTTAGCTCTTATTCCTTCCTTTATTTTCTCATCCTGTAATTAATGGGATTGACTTCTTGTATTTTTCCTTATTTGTTAGAACTGTTGTACTATATATATCTATTCTCAAAACAATGAAAAGTAAGCCATTACATAAATTTTACAAAAATCAATTCACCTGTTACAATATTTTACTTGTAAATGGATTTCTCATAGTTATATTATAATTAGATAAAGACTTCTTCTATTGGTAGTCTAGTAAGATATATGCTCTTTAGGCGAACTCTTAGCTCATGTAGGATAATCAGTTCAAATAAGTATATGACAAGAATCTATAGAATTTTTAGGTTCAGTCTTAAGGGTTAAGGTTATAATTGTCCGTACTCTAATGTATTTCCACTATTGTTCTATTTACGTGTTCCAAATGTTTTCCTAATTGTCTGATGTCACACTCCAAGGGAAGAGTTGATTCAATATCTGTCAAGTTTGTGATGATACTCTCTAATATATTTATCATGCATTGCATTATTGTATGTGTATATATATATGAATATTTATGCATTATGATAACATAAAGGCATCTAATATCTGACCGAGTATGTTGCATGATGAATTATGATATTAATGACATGCGGATGTTTGGATAGGATTAAGATGACGTAGGACCACATAGAGATATGATATGGATTATGATATGATTATGACATGAAGATGATGTTATGACAAGAATAGCCTAGCTTGAGCTGGTCTCACTATGGTCCCGTGTTGGATTATTAAGTGAGCCAAAAGAGGGAATCGGCTCTCCATATTAAGGTTTAGAGTGGTTCCTATAGCATGGACCTTTTAGAGCAAGATTCATAAGGGTAAGATTCACAACAAAAATAAAAGAGATACAGGAAGAACGAATAATAGCAACACTTTATGGATGCATCCTTAGGAGAGCACTCAAAAGCCCATATGCCAGAAAGAAAGAAACACCAAATGAGGTTGCTCTTGACTACAATGGAACCGAAGCACTATTAATTCCAAAAGCGGAGTCAAATGCTCATTCTTGTTCAATTATTTTTCCCAGATTATAGAATGAGTTCGCAAAAAAATTTTAAATGAGTTATTCCTACCATTTATCATTCGGCAATGAATTGTAGTATAATTAATTACATTTTCATTTGTGTAATAAATTTACATTATTCTGTATTAATAAAACTTTAGTTCTCCGCATTATTACTCTATTTGATGTGATTATATATTTGAAGTTATGCATTCAAGTTGAAATGAAATTTTAGTAAGCTAGTAATTGATAATGTTAAAGTTAAGTATTGGTAATACATGTCTAATAAATGAGAAAAGAAAAATTTAGGATATTACTACTAGTGTTCCTAACCGTTAACTGTGATAGTTCCATTTATTTTATAGTAATTTATGGTTTAACATCTAGTCAAGCTTAATACAGATGCTAATAGTCACATGCATCACTTGTATTTTAGTTTTGGTTACGTAGTCCCAGTGCTAATCACGTACCTTGGATTGTTCCTTTTTTTTTTTTTTTTTTTTCTTTTAAAGGATTTACTTTTATAGCAAGATTTTGAATGTGGTTTTGTTTGCAATGTAAAAGAATATAATAGAAAATCTATTTCTGGGATTAAAAAAAAAAATTTTGCAACAGTGATTTTTTTTTTCTCTTGTAATTTGAAAATTAAAAATTATTCTTAATTGGATAATATTCAACATTAAGTATATGAAAAGCTAAAATTGATACAATCTTAAAAATTCATGTAACTAATCGATTAAAAACATTGATACAATCTTAAAAATTCATGTAACTAATCAATTACAAAAAATTAAGTAAAATTGAGCAAATTTATTTTATCAACTGTTGGAATGAAGAGAAACAGATGAAAACATCCTCTTAGTTATTTCATTGCTGCATGGGGCAGATCTTATTAGTTATGCAAGTAGATATTCTACAAAGTTTGAATAATATTCTAACATGGTTCAGGCAGCAGCTTCAGCTGCAGAAGAGACTTTCTTGAGAACAAAAACAGGATCTCCCACATTAACTATGTTCCCTTTTCCTCCATTATTGTTTTTCCAAACTAAGTTCTGCCCAAAGTAAATCTGCAGCAACATTTTACATAATTATTTTGTATCAATGGTGTCTACTATAAGACATGGTTTAGAGTTTTGCATATTGATCTCACCTTTCCCTGTTGTTTCTTATTTGGACGAAGAACTTTATCAGACCTGATTTTCCTCAAAGTTTCGTTTGGCTCTGACCCTGCAACTCCAGTGTCTTGATTAATTGTAGGTATCTGTAAGACAAACAAGGTACCTTTAAACATCAGAACATACAATATGCAGAAACATGTGAAATACAGAGGTCCCATGAAGAAGAACTAAAAGAACTGACGGCCTAATTTTAATACAAACATTTAAAATTTATATATTTGAACATTTCAACACTAATTCTAGTTAGCACGGCCAAACGAGAAAGATCCTGAGCAAGCATGCAATAGGACTGGAGACACAGGCTAGGATATATCCAATCAGGCAAACTAGTTGGGATCCACTATATCTATATTTTTCCTCGCCTTCTACCACTTTAGAGCTATAAAAGAATCATCAGAAAAATAATTTTTTTTTGTAAATCTTAGTGGAAATGTTGGCATGGGAAGAACAAGTAAAAAACTCTTCCATTTCTGTCCACAATCACAATCTTACGTGTCAGCTTTGATGCTTAAAAAAGCACCTCATCTTTATCTTCATCCAGTGCAAGCTATATTCCTAATTTTTATTGTCAACTTTCAAATTTCAAGGCAACCAAAAATACTAAGCTAGCAAAAGCAGTAACAAAAAACAGCATTTTTTATTTGTTTAAATAATGACAATACGATTAAACACCCACATCGGTATGGTTAAACCCAAGCTAACTTGAATATAATCAACTTTTATAAAATGCTAGTCGTATATGACTTTCATAAGAAGGGCAGGTGGTCCAGAAAGGAAAGCTTTTATACCTTACATCGAGAGCATAACCTGACACCTTCAAATGTGAAATTATTTATCCTGATTTCTGTCCACAAGTCCTCAGAAAATGGCTCACAACCATCAACAAGGATGCTGTGGCACACAAGAAAACAATTTAAGAGATTTATAAACCCTGTATATGGTGCAATCAAAATTAGGAGGACGGAAACAGTTTCTGATGAAAAATTATTAAGGAAATCTAATAACATCTGAATCTTAAGCATCGAACAACATTTGGATATTAAGCAAGGCCCTAGAAACAGGGCGCTAATATGAAAACTTAGTTAAATAGTTAAATAAAAATTGGATTCTTTTAACTAAGCTAAATAGGTGTGCCATGGTTCGGATTGATACTTGGGTCTAAATCGGTTAATTGGAACAGGCTCCTTGAGAAGCTTATTTAGTCCATCCAATGATCCCTACAAAAAGTGAGTTAACAAGATCCAAACCTGAGATTCACAAGCAAGGATAATTTATAATTCACATCACAAGTTGGCTAACCTGAGATATTAGCATGTATGGAAAGAGATCAGAAAACATAACATTGTGTCCACGACCATAATTAGGATCCACAGGTCTAGTTTCTGATGCTGCAGCAGTGATTAAAATAAATATTTAGAAAAGCATTCACCATTAAACCAGGGTTCACAAATAAGATATGCCCAAAAAAAAAAAAATTACTATGTTGAAATATGGCCTATACCAACCATTCTTCAATAGTATCCAAATATTTTTGCTCCAATTACATCCTACCTAAAATACTCTTCAGACTTGAGAAATTCCTCTAACTACCCCTTTGATGTCCTATTATTAAAAATACACCTGAATTGAACCTAACCTGCATTAAAACGCACTAATCGACTGGGTTTCCCTATATAATCTGAAAACCATTTTGCAGCTTCAACTCCCTCATCCAATGCAGAGCCAGACCATTCCCACACTGAGACACCACTTGCTACTTCACATGGTTTTGTCAATGGTATGTTAAGTACATCCATCCCAGGAGCCTTGATTGCTGTGAAAGAGTTAATAAATAATGGGTCATAGACGAAATCACATAAAGTGAAGGTCAAGAACTTGATTAATGGATAACATGAGAAGGATGCACATGATTTTCTTCTTCTTTTTTTTCCTTTAGCAATGCACGTAAATTACAACTAAAGAATTGACTAGAAGATATTATTTCTCTTATTAGTTACAAAAAGCTAAAATGCATAGGCCATCAACAATCAGTAGCTTTTAACCATAACAATAGCTATTTATACCAAATTTGAGATGACGAAATTTCCTTCCATGGGAAAAGGCTCCAGCATTGTGTTCATAGTCTTCAACAATGCACAACCTCGAAGACCATGAACCCGTTTGGGATTAAGTTTTCCAAAGCGCTTTTCAATAAAATTCTTTATACTTTTTTCAAAACTGCTTTTAAGCAGAAGCAGGTAAATTAATACTTTTTTCAAAAATAAGTTTGAAAAAACAGTTTATAAAAAAATAATAAAAATCAATCAATTAAATAAAAAAATTCTAAAAGCGTTTTTTTAACCTCCTAATACACTCAAAATCTTCACTTGGTACTCAAACTATTGAAATGATAAGTATTCTTTCCTTGGCTCATTTCCTTATATAAATAAATGCAAGACAATAACCTTTTTAAATGATGGTCATCGCATGCAGGTATGTGGAAATTTAGGTGTTTCGGCAAAGTTCTGCAATTTACGACAGTTCTGTGTGCAATGCCAATAAGTTATGGGAAAATAATTTTGCTTACTAATAGATATAACGAAGGAGAATGAACTTCATTTAGTTAGAAATGAGACAGGAAACTACCAGTAAGATCACAAAGAACACAATGTTTGAAGATTCTGCTCTTACACGATGTTTGAAGATTCTGCTCTTAATTTTCATTAAACAGAAGATAAGAAAAAATTTAAAAGAATAAATAAAAAATAATAATATGTAATAGTGATATTACCCATATAGGAGTTCTTAGTAGGTTCCCAACCGTCCAAAAATGCCTCTTGTGGCAGCTCTACCTCAACCAGAGCAAGCTTTGGTTCAACTCTTTGGGTATATGCCCTCCCTTTGTAATTCACAACTAACCAATTTCGATCCCATCGGAATCCTGTATATCCAAACACACACACACACACACAAAAAAAAAATTCAAATGAAAAATAAAAAACTGAAACAATGTTTGCAGGTCCAAACACTAAAGACAGATTGATAAGATCTTTATCGATTGCCAATTACTCATACAATGTAAATTAGATAGAGAAAAGTCAACATGCTCAATACCAGTAATTTTTCCATTAATTTACAACTTTTGTCTCAACTTGCAAATTCAATAAAATCTGCTGCACTAGTAGAGCGGATATAGAATAGATACTGGCACTTGCATTTACTTACAAAATCTATATCTGTCCACAGAAATTTTCTTATAGTTTGGAGTTGAATTTAAAGTGAATCTTACTCTACTATGCTTAAACTAATTTAATGTTGCACAAATTATTCACATACTCAATGGTTATTTGAATTTTCAAGCAATGCATATTTACTACTATTTCTGAAATTTCATAATCATAATAGCAATTTATACTGATTTCCCAACATTAACAGAGTTTTACCTTTTTAACTTGAAACACCGCTTATGGATTCACTTGTTACACAACCAATTATTCAGCTATTTTTAAGGAAAATTTCATTACCAAACTTCTATCCCAATCCACATGACAAGTTGTTAGTAATTTGTGCATCTAAATTGTTATCCAGGAATACAAATGATAGAACAATAAATTTGCATTAGCCAAAACAATTAAAGTGTGGGAACAAAGAAGCAATTTTGACTGATCTGAAAACAATAGAATGTTACAAAATCTAGCAAATTCATTCACTACCCATAACTTATCACAACTGAACATATCAGATTCTTTCTCTGCTTATAAAATTTTCCCATGTTCAAATTCTTCAAAGAAAAATTATGAATAAATAAACAAATAAAAACCCAGAAAGTAAGCAGATCATAATTTAATTCAAGAAACTAATAAAGGGATACAAAAAGATGATGAGACCATGTACATATCTAAGAGAAGTATAATAATAAAAAACTAAAAAAAAGAAGTCAACTGGGTTATAGAGAAATGCTAAGAAGAAGAGAACCAGGAATGGCAAAAAGAAAAATCAAAGAAATGGGAATTATTGGTTTACCAGTAGGAGTGAGTGGAGCACGAGAAACAGAGATGCCACGGCATGACTTTACAGGGTATATAAAAATCGATGATACTCTTGCAATTGGCTCCATCTTTTCTCTCTCTCTCAGTGTTGAGCTTTGAATTCTTGATTCCTTATATAGATAGACTATGGACTATGGAGTGTAGAACAGTAGAAGATGTCTTCATGGCGTCCTCATCCTGAACTTGGAACCAAGTGGGTCCCTTCAGAATCAGAGCGTGGATCCCATGGCAAAAATCCATTCAATGAAAGCTAAATTTTTTTTATATCATAATTTATATCAAAATAAAATTATATAATTAAAGGTAAAATTTTACTCGGATATTCTTTTTTCTGGTCACTGTATTGATACATAGACCAAAAATAAATAAATTTTTATTCTATAATTAAATCGACAGTTATATATTTAGAAAAAAATTCGTCTAAAATAAAGTATCAAATTTAATATATCTTTAAATTTTAATAAATTTTATACAAAATTAATATATGATCAAATTTTAATAATTTTACATAAAATAATTTCAGTGCCATGATCCCCGGTGCCCCTTCCTTTGTCATTGCAGGCATCCTTTGTCGTGGTATAGAATTTAGAGTGGTAGTTAGGAGCTAAAAAAATATTATTAAAAATTTTTTATTTAATTTTTTAGTTTTTTTATTATTTTTTATAAATTTTTTTTAGTAAAATCATTAATTTATCTGTTTTTATTTAAAAATATATAAAAAAAAATTATTGAAACATGCATTTTTTCAATTTGAATTCCATATGAAGCCTAAGTTGTATAAGAGAATTATATGTAACTATAAAAATAATATTAATATCTTTGTACGTAATAAAATATAGATATATTTATAATAAAATTTGAAAATAATAATATTTGATTAATTTTATATATAAATGATTATACTAAAAATAGTTGAGAATTTTCTTAGATTGAGAATAATTAATTTTTATTTCAATGAGATTTTTAATATTTAAAATGTTATTATTCTTTTTAAAAATTAAAATATTATATTTGAGGTGTGAATATTTTAATATTTTCATTTTTAAATTCTCATAAAATTTTATATTTTTTAATGTGACAAAAATTGACTTTATTTTGTTTATAGAATTATTTTGAGATTTTAATGACATGTATTAAATATTTATGTAATAATAATAATAATAATAATAATAAATGGTTCTTCTGTTATAAAATTAGTTATAAATGAAAACTCCAGTTAAACGCCATTTTTTTTCATTTCTCCTTGTGCATCAATTTTAATAGAATTGTAATTTGATGTTATGCCATATTTCATTATAAGTACTCTGTTTTTGTAGTTTTGGAAGGGAAAAAAGAAGCAAACGTCATTTAAGAAAAAATCTGACAATAATAATAATAATAATAACAATGACACGATGGATACTCACAAGTCCCAACTACCACGTTTTGCCTTCAGTTTTCGACACGCCTAAAACGAGGCAGAGCCGTAAAGGGCTTTTCCTTCCGCACAAATTAATTGTTCTTTTCGAGTGCCCGCTAAAAGACTAAATTAGCCCCTGTAAATTTAAAATAAAAATTCAATTAAATCCCCCTAATACCTTTTTATCGGAATGATAAAGGTTCATGTATAGAACGGATTTTGCACAACTCAAATATGACCGATTTAAAAAATAAAATATTCACCCGTTATCTATCATGATTCAAGTCGGGGACTAGGACGGGATAAGCCGAATTGGATCCGGTAATCCCAGTTAAATTTATTTTTATTTTCCCTCTTGAAAAAATTTTTAGTGTTATTTTCTCTCCCTCTCTCTCACGTGTATATATATATAATAGAAAATAAATAACAAAATAATATTATCATATTCACGCCTTTCAAAAAAATAATTTTTCTCTCTTTTGTTTTTCTCTTCAGATTTAGCTTCACCCTAAAAAGAATTCTCCTCCATCACTATTGATGGATTCTTAACAATATATTATCTTGTTTTAAAAAAATTATCTACTATTTTCTTTTAAAATGTTCTAAATATTTATTTTTTTTAAAAATAGATATATATTTATTTATTTTATTTTTATTAATTGATAGGTGTATTTATATATTCTTAAAATTAATAAAATTTATGAGTTGACAAGTAATTGATGATATATTCTCAAATGATGTTAAAAAAAAAAGGTGAACAACTCTTATAGGATAAAAGTAGTAACAAACTAATATGACATTTCTCGTGATATGTAAAAGGATTTAATTAGATTTTCTTGAAATTACAAGGAACAATTTTATTTTTTAGACCTTGCTTTTCCTACTAATAAAATTTAAATTTAAATTTTTATGGGTCTCACGTAAACATGTATCGGTGGAAACTAAATCTCACATGCTATGTTAATGCATAAATGGTTGGAAAGTAACTAAAAGATATACACTTACTAATCTTATCATTTTAATTAACAATATTACCCTTATTTTATTATGAAAATTTTTAAAATGTCATGTCTATCAATCTTGATTACAATTTAGTGGAATTTTTTTTGGGTAGGTCCCAGACCTTAAGGCCGCCTAATACTGAGATTAGAGTTGAAGGTGTTAAGGCTAGATCAATTGAAAGATGGATTGCTTTGCCTTTGAGCCAGTGGCCAACAAAAGGATGGAAAAGGAGAAAAAACAAATATTAAAGAGCCAAATTTTGTGTCTGGTGTGAGCTTTCAATGCTTAAGTTAGTCTGGGGCGAGCTTTCAATGCTTGAGTCAGTGAATGCACTTTTGGAATAAACACTTTTTGTCACGCCCCGAATCCGAGGACATATGATCGGCACTAGGATACGGAAAATGCACGTGACTATCAATGCCCATAATAAGCTTGAAAAAAACTCAACAACAGAAATCAAAACTGTAAAGGGCTATGGGCCCACTTTTTAAGCAAATCCAAACCAACATCAATTTAAATCAAAGTCACATTAGGCTAATAACTCAATTATCTCATAAATAGCAATTTCAACATAGTATTAGATTTTACTTAACAAACAATGTCTCAATTTGAAAAATACATAACTGTATATTAAATAAAGTACAGGTAGAAGAAGTAACATTGCGGAGTTCTATAACTATGATGCAATTATACATATATTATTTACACTTCTCAATACTTAATAATCCAGACTGCTGCCGAAAGGAAATTGGCAGTTTACTCAGTTTACAATTTCTTCACAACCTCATTCCTCGACCTGAAAAATAACAAATTTAACAAGAATGAGCCTCTGACTCAGTGAATGATACTAACTAATATATTAAACTGGTGTCTTACAGACAGATTTCTAATGTTTGTGCTATGCATCATGTCACAATATCATACTAATACTCAATATGGGGAGCCGATCCCCCTATCCTGACTCTCTAAATCCAATAATCTGTCTCTTATGTCCAATAGGTCTGGCCGTCATTGGTCTGTACTATGCAGCCTTGACCCAACTGATAGTGGCCCTAGCGATGAGCAGGCTCGGCCAGTATTCACCAGTTATAGCTCATCTCCTCAATCTCATCATAATCGCAATCATAACCATAGTCATAATCATACCCATGATCCTAGGTGGTACTGTATCCTCCCGATCTCCATCCGTCAACCACAATCATAATATAGTATAGAATATCGATTCATCAGTCACAATCAAATGTTACATGCATTTATGCAATAATAGTGTATAATATACATACATACATACATACATATATATATATATATATATATATATATATATATATATATATATATATATATATATATATATATATATATATATATATATATATATATATATATATATATATATATATATATATATATATATATATATATATATATATATATATATATATATATATATATATATATATATACATACAGTAAATGCAAATGCATATGCAAACAGAATAACATATTAGGGAGGATCACTCACCTAGCTGATGATACGTCTGACTGATTTCCCTTGAAAGTGCAACCCTTGAAACCAGAAAGAGGTCAGAACATCGACTCTGGATAACAAAGGATATTATCATAATATGAACGACTCACATACCCGGACATAACTTAAAGACCATTGAGACTCTTGCCGAGATTTCAGCAAAACCACACTAAACTCAGATACCATCCAAGTTAATAGGAAATATAACACTTCTAAAATAATCTTAACAATCAAAACAATATCAGCGACCCTCTTGGGTCCTCCCAACTCATGCTCATCAACAAAACTCAACAATCACTTAACAATTACGAATTAAAATCCGCTAAACATAATATAAATCAATTAACTGAGATATAGGGGTTTCGGGTTTACCCTCACAATTCCAATAGAATGAATGTCGCGGGTCACACCGGAACAAAAAACGGAGCTGCCAAACCTCTCCCACGCGCCACCACCGGAGCACTGCTGGTCGGCCACATGCCGCTGCTACCGGTGGCGGATCTGGGCGATCTTCATACAAAATTGTTCATCTCGAAGCCAGGATCTCAAAAATAGCCACCACTCATCGCCACATGCCGTCGTCTCACAGGAAAATGCCCTCAACTATTCGGCTTCCATATCTCCAATCTCCGCTTTCGACGAATCTCAAGGGACGAGATAGGTACCAGTCGACAGCTCTCAAGGTGAGGAGTCAAACGGCACCAGCCTTGCTTTATTTGGCCACTGGAATTGGCCGAAATCTGTGTTTGAAGTTTCGATGCCGGCAGGTTCCTCTCTTCTCGCGTACTTCGCTGTCCGTCACCCGATCGGGGTGCTGCCGCCTCCCTTGAGGTCGCCGGACGGTGAGCTAGCCACTAGAGGTGGTGGTGCAACCCACCACTGGTCGGACAGTGGTCCCCAATCCACAGCCCTCTCTCTCTATCTCTCTCTCTCTCTCTCTCTCTCTTTCCCGTTTGTTTCTTCAATCTCAGCCCTCTGATTGACTGGCTGGTTCCCAACCATCAGATGCTCTCTCCCTTCCTCTTTATTCTTCATTTGCAACTTAAAACATATATATATATATATATATATATATATATATATATATATATATATATATATATATATATATATATATATATATATATATATATATATATATATATATATATATATATATATATATATATATATATATATATATAAACAATAATAATAATAATAATAATAAATAATAATAATAATAATAATAAACCATAGTTTACATAATAATAACTCAATTAATAAAAATCATTTATAATAGTAGTAATTATAACAGAAATCTAAACTTCCGATAAAATACTATAATTAACCATATAATATTAATATTCAAATATCAATATATAATTTTTCCAAAAATCCACATTAATATTTTCATAATAATATACATATTACTTCCTTCAATTATATACATATACAATATTTAAATAAAGTTACCATTAATAATGCATATTCAAATAGTATATATATATATAATTTAATAAAATATAATTTCAATTCTTGCTTTAATAAGGAAAACAGAAAAATAATTAAAAATTCAGGGTATTACAATCTTCCCCCCTTAAGAAAATTCGTCCTCGAATTTTCAAACCCAACAAGTATTTTGCACTTCACTTAAACTTCTCCAATACGCTTCCACTGCGCACTCTGACACACTACCCTAACAACAAATAACATATCAAGTTCAAGAGAACACATAATTCATAATATCATAAAAATCATATAAATAAATCTCCAATATAATTTATTCCAATATCAATATCTAGTCTACTAAAGTTTAAAGCAAATTCTTAAAAATTCTTTATCCCTAAATCTTGATTTAATTTTAGATAAAACTAATATAATATTTGATTTCACCTCCAATCAATGGTAATCCTAAATATATCTTTTCCTTAGGTCCTTATCAATACTAAAGCTAATATTAATGCCTAAATTATCACTTCCATTTATTACTTATAATAATATTTGGTCACATGAGAATCCAACAGATAATTCTAAATTAATAACTTTCTTTGATATTCCATAATTCTTTTCCATACTAATAATTATTACTTAATCTATTATAACCTCAATAAATATTTTCATATTTAATATCTTGCAAAAATTACAATTTCTATTACATTTGGTCATGAACAATAACTCCAATAATAATTCTCTTATTCATTTCATTCATCAATTAAAACATATCAAAACTTAACAATTCCTTTCCTACTCTTACTTGCTCTAGCTAATTTCCCCAATATATATATATATAAACTTTTATCTTCTGAAACTGAAGCCAATCACCTATGCGTACTCACTAATTGATATACAAAACCAGTAATTTTACAATTCATCTCAACATCCTTATATTAACAAAGTCATCAAGAAATTCTATTAACTCTAAAACATATCTCACTTTTTCATAATTATTTTAAACTTACTCTCTTTCTGTAAAATATTTCGATATCATGACTTAAATAGCTATTACCTCGCAATCATATACATTTAACCTATAACATTATCTTATTTCTAAATTTCCACTGACATCTTATTATATTTTATATTCCTAATCATTCACTTTTTCCACATAAAAATAGTGAATTCACTACTACCACTGATATTCAATAAAATCTCTATGCAACTTTTATGTCTTTCCCTATTTATGCCATTCTAAATTCATCTCAACTTAAAACATATACACTTCATAAGTACTCCCAATTAATAACTTCACTGTATTACATAATAAAATTCTTTTCTTTATCCAAAAATTATTACCTATTCTTTAATCATTCCCAAAACATATTATTAAAAAAATATCTCAAAATATTATCTCATCCCGAGGACTTAAATCCATTTCAGGTATGTTCAAGATTGTTTAAATTTTCAAAACTATTTAAAATCATTTGTAAGAACTAAAACATTTTCATTTTTATTTTAGAACTCAATGTACTGTGTCCAGGGATGCTACACAATATGCAACCTTAATGCAATGATTAATAAGGGACATGATGTATGAATAATGACTTATAATTTCATAATGCTTGACTCGACGTATGTAGACAGACACATTAGACACAAGTACAGAGTCCTAAAATAATAAACTCTGAAAACTGTCTTTAAAATCATACTTTAAAATCAATTATCATCTTTAAACTCATTTAAAACATTCCATTTCCCAATTATTTAAAATTTTGAATTAAATCATTTTATACCCTTCTGGATTAAATTCTCTGGAATCCTCAACTTCACAATTCATACAATCTTAACATTTTATCACTTTATAAAAGTTCAAATCATTGTACTATGGTCATATTCTACTCATCCAAAGAACTTCCACCACTACAGAATTTGTACTAGCACCACACATATATATATATCCTTTATATCATAATCACAAGTCTGAGAATATTGATCTCAATCATCATATCACATACAAGCATATAACACACATATAATAAACACACCAATATAATTAATACTGGTAACTCATCATAACACCACGTTAACGATGAATTGGAAGTAAAGGAAACTCAAGAAGACAATTAGGAATTCTATACTCTGCATGTTACAAAAACAAGGACCCACAACACTGAATATACTAGAGGTCACAAGATCTTTACTCTGATACCATCTTTGTCACGCTCCAAACCCGAGGGCATATGACCGGCACTAGGACACGAAAAATGCACATGGCTACCAGTGCCCGTAGTAAGCCTGACAGAAAACTCAACAACAAAAATCAAAATTGTAAAGGGCTATGGGCTCACGTTTTAAGCAGATCCAAACCAACATCAATTTAAATCAAAGTCACATTGGGCTAATAACTCAATTATCTCATAAATAGCAATTTCAACATAGTATTGGATTCTGCTTAACAAATAATGTCTCAACTCGAAAAATACATAACTGTATATTAAACAAAGTACAGGTAGAAGAAGTAACATTGCAGAGTTCTATAACTATGATACAATTATACATATATTATTTACACTTCTCAATACTTAATAATACAGACTACTGCCGAAAGGAAATTGGCAGTTTACTCAGTTTACAATTTCTTCACATGCTCATTCCCCGACCTGAAAAATAACAAGTTGAACAGGAATGAGCATCTAACTCAATGAATGATACTAACTAATATATTAAACTGGTGTCCTACAAATAGAGTTTTAATGTTCATGCTATGCATCATGTCACAGAGACAGACAAGTCGCACCATCAAGCAAGGATGAGATATGGTCCACAGTACCATACTAATACTCAATATGGGGAACCGATCCCTCTATCCTGGCTCTCTGAATCCAATAATCTATCTCTTATGTCCAATGGGCTCGGCCGTTATTGGTCTATACCATGCAGCCTAACTCGAATGATAATGGCCCTAGCAATGAGTAGGCCCAGCCAGTATCCGCTAGTCATAGCTCATCTTCTCAATCTCATCATAATCCCAATCATAACTATATTCATAATCATACCAATGATCCTAGGTGGTACTGTATCCTCCCGATCTCTATCCGTCAACCACAATCACAATATAGCATAGAATATCAATTCATCAGTCACAATCAAATGTTAACATGCATCTATGTAATAGTAATACATAATATACATATATATATACATATAGTAAATGCATATGCATATGCAAATAGAATAACATATTAGAGAGTATCACTCACCTAGCTGACGATACGTCTGACTGACTTCTCTCGAAAGTGCAACCTTTGGAACCAGAAAGACACCAGAACATCGACTCTAGACAACAAAGGATATTATCATAATACAAATGACTCACATACCCGGATATAACTTAAAAACCATTGAGACTCTTGCCGAGATTTCGGCAGAACCATACTAAACTCAGATACCATCTAAGTCAACAGAAAATATAATACTTCTAAAATAATCTTAACAAACAAAACAATATTAGTGACCCTCCTAGGTCCTCCCAACTCATACTCATCAACAGAACTCAACAATCCCTTAACAATTACGAATTAAAATCCGCTAAACATAATATAAATCAATTAACTGAGATATAGAAGTTTCAGGTTTACCCTCATAATTCTAATCGAATGAACATCGTGGGTCACACAAGAATGAAAAATGGAGCTACCAAATCTCTCCCACGCATCCCCGCCATGCACCGCCGCTGGAGCACTGCCAGCCGGCCACGCGCCACCGTTGCCGGTGGCGGATCTGGGCGATCTTCATACCAAATTGTTTGTCTCAAAGCCAGGATCTCAAAAACAGCCACCCTTCGCTGCCACACGCCGCCATCTCGTTGAAAAATGTCCTCAACTGTTTGGCTTCCATATCTTCGATCTCTGCTTCTGGTGAATCTCAGGGGATGAGACAGGTACCAGTTGAAAGCTCTCGAGGTGAGGAGTCAAACGGCACCAGCCTTGCTCAATTTGGCCACCAGAATCGGTCGAAATCTAGGTTTGAAGTTTTGGTGCCGGCGGGTTCTTCTCTCTTCGCGTACTCTGTCATCCGTCGCCTGATCGGGGTGCTGCCGTCTCCCTTGAGGTCACCAGACAGTGGGCTAGCCATTGGAGGTGGCGGTGCAACCCTCCACTAGTCGGACGGTGGTCCCTGGTCCACAGCCCTCTCTCTCTCTGTGTCTATTTCCCATTTCTGCTTCTTTCCCGTTTGTTTTTTCAATCTCAGCCATCTGATTGGCTGGCTGGTTCCCAGCCATCAGATGCTCTCTCCCTTCCTCTTTATTCTTCATTTGTAACTTAGAACATACATATATATATATATATATATATATATATATATATATATATATATATATATATATATATATATATATATATATATATATATATATATATATATATATATAAACAATAATAATAATAATAATAATAATAAACCATAGTTTACATAATAATAATTCAATTAATAAAAATCATTCATAATAGTAGTAATTATAACAGAAATTCAAACTTCCAATAAAATACTATAATATTAATATTCAAATATCAAAATATAATTTCTCCAAAAATCCACATTAATATTTTCATAATAATATACATATTACTTCCTTCAATTATGTACATATACAATATTTAAATAAAGTTACCATTAATAATGCATATTCAAATAGTATGAATATATATAATTTAATAAAATATAACTTCAATTCTTGTTTTAATAAGGAAAATAGTAAAATAATACATTTCCATACAAAAATATGATTTTATAAAATAATTGAAAATTCAGGGTATTACACTTTTGGATTAAAGGCATGGAAAAATTGAGTGGATTTAAAGTTTACTATTGCTTTCCTGGTGCCTATTTTAAGAGGAAAGGAAGTATATTTAAGCTAAGTTTTTGCCATGTGGATTGGAATGGGTAGGCAATGTGATCACTTTTAATTAGTGGGTCTTTCTCATGTCATACTTTAGATGAACAGTATGATCATGTATCTACAGGTCTAGCTGTCAGTCTTGGAGCCTTGTGCTAGTTTGATTTGAATCCCATATTCTAAAGGTGTTATGGATTACCTTTCCATGAAGCTTGGAAGAGGATTCGAGGAAAACTCTCATGGTATGATGAGCGAGATCGTCTAGTAGTGATGTGAAGAATTGATGTGGCAAGATGGCTCTAGGTGAGTACTTGCTACTTGAACAATCATTGACTGACGAGGCACAAGTAAGCTTGTTTGTTATGTTATAGGCCTGCTAGTTGTTGACAACTTGGGTTTGGCAACTATTGTATGTGTGAGATTCGCTATCTATAGCTCTGGTATGTCTTGGGCTTGACCTTGATGGCTCAATTAATGTAGTCATTTTTAATTTTTATTAAAGGCCCACCTACTCCTCTAGCGTGAAAGACTAACTTCACGCTAACAAAAGTATTATCTGTTGGAGTCCCTCGTGGAATGTTTCGTGAGTCCACTAAGTCTATACGACCCTTTTTGGATTCAAGATGATGCATTCTTGAGACCCATGTTAAAGGTTAATAGATATTTACACATTGATGTTCTCCTTGTCTTTAGAGGAGAAGTCATTATCATCATATGCATGGGCTTTTGTTTGGACTAATGGATTGCACTTCACCTCCTGTACTCTTTAGATTCCATATTTACCTCAGTGTTGGCTCTTAATCATTAGAACTGATTTTCTCCTTAAATGGTTCTTACAGGATTGGTCTTTTCCTTGAACACTATACATTTAAAGCAGCATATTGGAAAGGTTGTCATCTTTTTATGACAAATTGGCATGGTGGATCTTCTTTGTTCTTATAGGCAGCTACCATCTTCTTCCCTTTATCTGTTATTCCAACTAGAGGAGCATCTCGTGCTTTCCATGAAGGAGTTTTGAAACGTTAATGATTAGTGTGCTTTTTTCCTTGAAAGAGCATATTGCCTAAGAAGCCTTTGCCTCTTAAAGCTTCTATAGAATAATACTTTATAATATAGTCTCTACTTTGTTTGCTTATAATTTGAACAAACTATTGTAATTGCACAAATCTAATAAGACTGCACCTTTTTTAGTCTTATACGAGTATTTGTTCTTTGATTGGCTTCTTTTATTTGTGTTTGATTTTGACTTGTATATATTGCATAATTTTTTGCAAATGACTCACCTTTTGGTTGTGTTTGGCTTGCCTTTGGTGTGTCTTGAATGTCTTATTGCCTTGTCTTGTCAGAGTGAAGTCTAAGCCTTTGACTTCACCTTATTCATTTAGGTCTTGATTGTATTTCTACTTTGCATGTGCCCTTGAAGGTCCTATTAACATTCTCATCTATCTAAGTCTTATTTTATGTATCATAAAGATTAAGCTCATTTGTTAACATATACGATGACCCCCCTACTAGAGGTCTTATAGAACGACATCACCATAAGGTCTTAAATGTGGGGACTGTGTAAGGTCTTTGCCTTACACAGAAGTCTTAGCATGTGGAATGGTTTAGTATTACTTCTTATAGAGATCTTATTAGGTTGCCTCACTAATATGCATTTTAAATTGCCTTGCGAAGGGTTCTTTACCTTGCCATGAGATCTTTTATTTGCCTCATAAAAGGTCTTATGAAGTATATAGTGAAGGTCTTATCTCCATTTATTAGAAGACTTTAGGTACCTCATAAAGATATATTTAACAATTGACTCACGAAATTTTTTATAGAGCCTCACATGGATGTCTTATATCATCTTATGAGAGGACTTTAAGTGCCTCATTAGAAGTCTTTGAGGTATCTCATAAAGAGGTCTTTGATTTGCCTCATGAAAAGTCTTATAGGGCCTCACCTAAAGGTCTTATCCACCTTATGAAAGGAGATGTTTTCCTCATAAACTTTTGTCATAAACTTTTGTTTAGAGTTCACGAGGTTTTATTATACCTCAAACGAACTTGTGTCTATATTTTACTAAGTCTTATTTGTGTCTCATTTAGAGGTCCTTGTGTCTCATGATCTTTCACATAGCTTTTATAAGGTCTTATAGTTCCTCATACGGATGTCTTATTGTACTCCTCTTAAGCATTATTGCGCTAAGTTGATAGGGAAAAGCTCTTCCTTTACTTTTTTCTCTTTTACTTTTTTGTTATACATTACATAGCTTGCTTTCTCAACTTAAACAACCACTTTTGATGAGCATTTGTAGGATCATCAATCTTGTAGGGCCCTTACTTGAAGTGTAAGGGCTTGATTATGCTAAATCTCTACACTAAATAGCTTATTTGGAAACTCTATCCTTTATTGGGATCTTCCTATGGGTCTCCTTTTTTGGTCTTAGCATAGGTATTTTGCGTCCATCCTTAGGCCTCTTCCCTCTTAGACTGTGGTTTGATGAAGCTTTGTATCAGGCTTCTAGCTCTAAAATTGTTATTCAGTTACTAGTTCATTTTGAAATATATGGATCAGTGCCTAACTATGTCTTTGCCTCTAGCATTGTTAGATTATAAGTTTAGTTTTTATAATATTATTGATCTTTTATCGTAAGACAATAATGAGTGGCTGATGGCAACACTGAAAAAGGGAAAGGAAGTCTCATAATTCTATAGAGGCATAGTGCAGACTTGTGAGGTTTCGCCCGAGCACCGGTCCGATCCGCTAAAGGGAATCGAAATGCTTATTTGGGAAAGAACTCATGAGAAAGCCCTTGGGCTTATCTTTGATAGATTTGAAAATTGTTTCTTAGAGTTGCCACCTTAATTTGTTTTTATTTGAGAAAATATAAGGAAAAAACCTATTTGACTCCAATTATTCCCAAAGGAAAAAGATCACTAGTCTCGAAACCAAAAAGGATTCAAGGATTAGGTTTTCAGTTTAATTTAACAAAATAAGTTTGGCCAAGTAATATAAAAGCAACTTAAAATATATTTCGTGAACAATTTAAAATGCATGAACAGTTTATAATATGCATGATCATTCAATCCACAAAGTTTATACACAATTAAAATTCAAAATAAAAGAGAGTTAATATTACAATGAAATCCCAAACTTAGGGGATACCTCCTTTAGCTCTTATGAGTTCTAGGGAAGTCACACATTCCCCAAACTAAGCCTAATAACAAAGTAAAGGAAAGCAAAATAAAAGTAAGTGAAGAAGGTGATAGGAGGGAAAGTTGGTTAGTTTTAATTAGATTTGATGCTTGAACCAAGCATGCCTGCGTATCCCTTTAAATGAGAATCAGAACCCATGCAGTTCTCCCTTCTCGTGAAGGGGTTAGTTTAGCCTAGTCACTTTATCATATTTTGATTGATTGATTAAAAGAGAGTTTAGTTAATTAATTAATTTAATTAACTACTGAGTTGATTAGCTAGCAACTTAGATGAATCAATTTAATTAACTAACTAAAAGAGGCAAGAAAATTTAGACAAAAGAAAATTAAAGGAAAAAAAAAGCTTACCTTGGATGGTATAGCGGCTTGCCTCGGACTGTGGGCGACAACTGACCTCGGATGGTAGGCGCCAGCTATCCTTAGATGGCAGACACGAGCCTCAGACAGCGGGTAGCTGCTAACGGCTAGCCTTAGATGGTGGGCAGCGGCTAGCTTCAGACAGCGGACACGAACCTTGGGCAATAGACTTGCCTCAAACAGGTGGGCGGAAAGCCTTTAACTAGTCGGATAGGAATCAAGAAGAAACCTCCCAACATGAGCCTTAGGCAATAGACTTGCCTCGAACAAACGGGTGGAAAGCCTTTAACTAGTTGAGTAGGAATCAAGGAGAAATCCCCCAACTTACTTTGAGAAGCAAGGAGAAAATACAAAGCGATTTGCTTGAAATTAATGCTTTTCAAGCTCTGAAAATTGATCATTTGAAGCATGGAGAGACCCTTTATATATAAGGAGAAGATGGGAGGAGGAAAACATTGAAATTTTGATGTGGGATCGTGAAAATAGGAGAATTTGCTTCAGTTGTTGCAAACGGCTTTGCATCGCCACAAAGGCACAACTCTCTGCGGCACCACAGAGCTCTATAAGGTTCTACAGAGGGCTTTGTGGCAGTGCTGCACAACTTTGCTACAACTGGTCTTTTTCACATGTTTTCGCCCGTTCTTGCTCATTTCTCATCTGTTTTTCACGATTCTAGTTATGTTGTATTCGTTACTCAATCTTATATGATTTAAAGGGGTTTAAATATCAAAAAGACATATTTTGATTTTTTTGATTTTCCCATTTTGAGAGTTTTCAGCTTCTAAAGATTTGTTTATTAAGTTTAAATACTTTTAAGGTTCAAACACATACTAAATGGTGCAAAATTAAGGGTTTATAAGACTACATGTTGACAGGTTCAACCAACAGCCACTAAATTTTGTGCTTATATGACCTATTTTTCATTTTATGTAAATATTAGTGGCCCTCTTTCTAAGAGTGTTAGAGTAGCTTCTTCAGTGTTGGAAGTTGTTAGGTCCTATCATAGTGATGGAGGTGATGCTTGGTGAGTTGATCCTTGTCATGGGTCTCATAATTCTCTATGTTTAGGTCCAAGCTCATTAGTGTTACTTTAGACCACCTCCACCTCTTCGATGTATTAAGTGGGTTGTTATCTCTAGCCCAATATGGAAGCAATATTTACCTCCCATCAACTATAAGAGAGTGATTATTCATATCATAAATATAATCAAAATTAAATTTCATAATAAGATGAAATATAACTCTCTCTCTTTATTTTTCTAATTGTTTAGTATATTATATAATGGTGATTTTTTGGAAATTATAATTTAGATTTATTTATAGATGATTTTTGTGATTTAAAAAAGTAAAGTGATTTAAATGTTTGATCTCTTTAATTTTAATAAAATACGATGATGAAATATATTGAGATTATTTTAATAATGAAATTTGAAATGTCATATTGTTATAGGAAGAATTTGGAATATTATTTAATATGAATGCCAAATATAAGTTTTTACGAATAATAAACATTCAAACTTTGTTTTCTCAAAATCTTATACTGTTTTTTTTTTCCTTTTATAAACTCGAAACTTTAGTTATCTTGGGTTTTTAATTATGATTAATACAAAAGTTGAACACGGTTCAGGAGAATTCAAAAATTTAAAAATCTCTGAAACTAAATTGAATTTCAAAAATTTCTATAATTAGATCTCCAGAATTGAATCGTGTGATAAAAATCTCTATACCGAACTGTCCCAATTTTTCTGGACAATTCGAGATGGAGATTTGGGTCTAATGAAATGATTCCGTATGGAATAGGATAAAATAGATATTCAGAGATTTTCTATTTTTAAATAATTTAAAATGTATTTTTTTCAATTCAAACCACTACCATTGAAATTAAATCAATATATACAACAAAAATAAAAATCAAACTATATAGTGTATAATTAGAAATTTATTAACAATTCACTAAATTAAAATAAAAATCAAACTATATAGTGCATAATTAAAGAAATTATAAAATTGAACTATATAGTGCATAATTAAAAAAATTTAATTACAATCCACAAGCTAAAATAAAAAATGAAATAGAAATGAAAAAATAAAAACATAGATGTGAAATCAACAATCCACAACCATAGTAGTCCTCGGCAAGTCCTTTCTTTAATTTTAGGATCTTGAGTAATTTCTAAAATAAATAAAAAAAAAATCAAATTAAAGTCTATTAAATTAGTAGAAAATAAATTTTGATAGTTAGTTAATGAATTTTAATAAGAAGTTGATAGGTAGGAATATTAAGTGCAACAAAATTTTTTTGTGGTCACTCATTTGAAATAATAAATCACTTTAGTAAAATAATAAGTACATTTTCTACATGCAATCTATTATTTCAAAACTCTAATGACATAATACAAGCTTATTATTTTACCTTATTTGTGATTAACATATAAAAATTAATTGATTGACAATCGATTACAATATATGATACTATAAATTTAACATTATCATTAATGAAATTATATAGTTCAATAATAAATTAATAATATAATAGTCTTAAGTTTACAAATTGTGAGATTAAAAATTTAAATCTATTAAAAAAATTTGCATTAAATTTATACATAAAATCATTGCATTACTTAATAATTGACTAATTATATTGATCAATTGGAAAAGTTGATGAAAATATCAATACCTTTAAAGTTTTATAATTAAATGGATATCATTTTATAATTGCCCAACGTTAAAAAAAAAATTCATAGGATAAAATAAATAAATTATTTTCCTTTTGGATTTAATCATGACATATTATTAATATTAATATTATAAAAATTATTATTATTATATATATATATATAGATATATATATAAGTTTCCTTAAATTAATTCCAGTTTCAGTTCTTCGGTTCGTCGAGATGGCAATAGATATAGTTTGAATAAGATAGTATAATACCGTTACCTATACTCAAAGAATTATAGATCTACGCATATCCGTATCTATATCCATTTAAATAATAAATTTTAAACATATTTCCATACTCATAGGGTTTCGGGTAATCCTCGGGATAACCCATTATCCAAATAATTATCGAATTATTTTTAAATATATGTGTAAATTTAAACACGAATATATAATTACTATATATCAATACATATTATATTCAAAGAGATCATTTATTAAAAAATTAAAACAAAAAAATACTAAAGAAAAAGTTGAATAATTTAGAAGTTTTTCAATTCTCCAAATGTAACATATTAGCTACATCATAATTAATAAGTTCATTACATAACTTTTAACATTGTGCATCTAACTTAAAGGAAAAATATTGAAAATATTTAAACTTGAAACAATACATCACAAGTCACTGCAGGTATATAATAAAATATGTAAAAAAAACCTGAAGATATATAGTGAAATCACAGGACATCATATCATAAGTTTACTAACTTTGATTGATGAGAAAACTAGTAAACTTTTCTTAAATCGTATCTTCTTCTTTTAAAAGCTGAAAGATTCCTTCACTTTCAAATAACGAAATTTAGTATGTTTTGCATAAAAAAAAAAAACATTTTTTTTATTGTTATAATCCTTATTTATTTATATGTTTATACTTATTTTAAAAAATCCTAATGTATCTTATACTATAATATTATAAATTAGACCAGTCAATTCTAGTCTAAATATTATTTATGTTGAATTGTACATTTGTAAATTTCTATATATAAGACATTGATATGTGTTCGGGTATGGATAAAATATGATAGTTCAGGTAGGATATAAGTATGAGTATGGGTAGAGCACTATATTATCCATACTTTATCTAAACCCAATACTATTTTTTCGAGTATGGATTTATTTATACCCATTACTAGTTAATTCGGATATTACATGCTTTGACTGAGTAAAGTTCAGGTGGGTATCCATAAGTAGAGTATGAATTGCTGTCCTGATCAATTCGAGACTATTTAGTTTGATTCAGTACGATTTTCGATATGGATAATTACTAATTTCTAAAATCATACCTAAAAAAGCTTTCGGGACAGTTTGGTTTGGAGAAAGTCAAATGATCAACGGATATTTTTCAATTCTAGATATTTTTTATTCGGATTTTCACTATGACTCAGTATCTCCAAATCTCGTGCTCTATCCTGATTGATATACCTATAAAATATTCTTTACTTTAAATTCAAAAGTGCATCCACCTTGATTTAGTGATAAAAATCTTATTATTCAGAAAAGAAAAAAGAAAAAGAAAATGATAAGAATCTTTTAAAATTCTAAAATCTATAGGCATCCTTATGTTGGACCAGTCCATTGAACAATACATGCATTTCTGTTTTGACATGATCAAAGATAAGTTGGAATCAGAATTTTTTTTTTTTTTTAAAAGTGAAAAGGAATAATGTATGTAAAAGCTTCTGAACTTTAATTAAAAATTATATTTCTCCAAATTTTTTTAACCATCTCCAATTTTTATTTTGAGTAAACATGTAAATTTTTGTTGAATCTATTGGTTTTTTAATTTTTCTAGAAATAAGCTCGAGGTTATTAAAATACTAGAAATTAGCCTGCAATTTGTGCAGATTCATTTTTTATTATATTATTTTATAGACCAATTAAAATTTATTTAATTATTTATTAAAAAATTAATCTCCAATCTCTTTTTAGTTATTTTTCAAAATTACATACATATAAGTATTTTAATTATTTAGTACATGAATTTCATATTATTTTTTGTAAGATATTGTTGATTGTAATATGTATATTTATTATCTACTATTTATTTAATTTTATTGGAATTATTTTCTTTTATTTTATTGTTTGCACAATTCAAGTGTTAATTGAATGAAAAGATATTTATTATTCAAATAAATCATTATTCACTGTTTACAAGGGCGAAGCCAGGATTTTTTGTAAGGAGGCAAAATTTCATATATTATAAGTTTACAGTCATATTAAAGTAAAAAAAAAAAAATGCATTCAATAAATTGAATATCATAAATATTTATTTGAAATATGTACAAATCATAAAAAAAAATTAGAGAATTTGACAATCTAATTTATCAAGAAAAGAAAAAGCATTAGAAAAAATTATGAAAAATAAAACTATATATCAAAACAAATTTTTAAAACTAGTTTCTTCCTAGTTTTTTTTTTTAAAATAATTAACATAGCAATATAAATTTTATCAAATGTAAAGAAAAGTTAAGTCACTGGTTTATTTTAATTTTGCCATGTTGAAAATGAGAAAAGGATGAAGAAGAAAACAAAGGAAGCGTTATAGAGATGGAAAGAATTTTAGTAATAGTCAAAGTTTTGCTAGAGAAGAAAAAGATTTTTTTTTAATTTTGTTTTTCTTAGTTTTTATGAAATGAGATTCAAGATTACTCATATTGAAGTCAATTACGCATTTTTTAAATAAATTTTCTAATTTAATATAGGATGAAGGATAAGATGATCAAATTATTATTAGCAAGGGGTTAAACATATAATTTTCTGTTTTCTATTTAAGATTATATATTTAGTATATATTTCTTGAATAAGGGCCGATAAATCGAACTTAAATCGTATATGCACTTACTATTATACTATATTTTGATGTATTATATATTTAAAATGCGTTTGATAAGTCGTAATAAAATATAATATAATATAATCAAATAAATTTTTAATATAAATTTATATTAAAAATTTATTTAATTATATAATATCTTATTATAATATATTAAATAATATTTTATTATATTTAAAAATATAAAGGTGGGCAATTGTCTATCATCTTAATAATATGGCTTCACCGCTAACTATTTATTATTTATTTTCTTAGTCAACAACTTGTATATGTTAATGAAAAGTATAAAAAAGTTTTAATTACAATGAAAATTGTACGAAATTAAAAAAGGCTGAGGTGTGAAATATGTCGCCCTTTTTAAGGAGATTCGAGCCCACAATGGTCAAACAAGTTCAACAAATTAGCGTAACCTAACAGTTTCGTTATTAGGTTTGTAGCAACTCTACACAAATTGCCTAAATCCAAAACTCCTCCAATAAAATATCTGCCTAATTAATATTTTCTCTCAAAAAATGTAAAATGAATGTGTATTAAAAAAAAAATAAAAGAATAGAAGTATTTATAGGCAAAGACAGAGGCTATCCACACATTCTTAAAGATTCCATTTAATGTATATTTGATCGAGCTACTTTTGATCAAGAAGAATAAATTAGTGAATATAATATTAATGTATATTTGATATATAATTGATGTAAAGATCATTTGTCTTTTAAAAGTTTATATTTGAAATATTTATAGACAATATTTTAATACATAATTTGAATAAAAGTTTTTAAATCAAGTTAAATTCGAATTATTTATATACGTATCCGTTTTGAAACTGAATAATAAACTGTAGGTTAGGTTATTTAAGATAACATTAATATAATTAAGAATATTAATATTAAAAAATATGTGTACGTTACAATAATATGTTTTCATAAAAAACCATACATACATATTTAAGTTACGTTCTAGTCTCTCTCTCTTTTTTCTTTTTTTTTTTAATTGTATTGCTTGGATAAATATAATAATTTAATAAATAGAGTCAAAATTTTAAAATAAATCAATTAAAAAAATTTAAATAAATATTTTTCTCATATTTAATGACACTATTCACAAAGTGATTAATGACAAAATGAATCCAAATAAAGTATAATGCGATACACTATACTGCATTGAAAGACAACAAAGACAGTAGTAGCAATTGAAAAGTGAGCGTTACAAGAAAAAAAATGCAAAGAATGAGAAGAGAAGGGACAACCTGAATCATACTCAAAATCCTTCTTCCTATTGCTCTCCTGGGGTTTTAATTTCCATTAACCTTTGTTCATCATAATCCATTAATAACTATCTACTAAAATTAAAAAGTAATTCTACATCAAATTCCACCTAAAATATTTATCCGAAATAAGTTTAGTGTCCTGTGCGCGATGTGTAATTAAGAATTTTAATTATACTGAGTTGGATTAAAAATATATTATCATAAAGAAGGAAAAAAATGAAATGGATAATTGATTGAATGAATGAGATTGACAACTGATTCTTACTTAAAGAGGATTAAAGAAAGGTTTGAATTTGATAGAATGGCAAAATTGATTTTGATTTTGATAAAAGAGAAAAAAACAAAGAACATATGACATGAAAAAGTGAAAACCAAGTCTTTTGGGATTTTTTTTTTCCAAAAATACCTTGGACCAGAGTATATTGAAAAATTAAAAGCAAAGTATAATTTTTCTTTTTTAATTTTTTTCCTAAACTCTCTCTAGCCTACAATGATTCCGCCGCTGCCTATGCAGGCATCAAGAGTAGGGAGCCAATAAGTCTATTGAAAGTAGAGCCCAGCACGGTTCGGTCCAATTTAGAAATTTGAAAATTTTTGAAATTGTATTAAATTTTAGGTATTTTAATTTATAAGGATCAAGAATCAGAATCGAAATAAAAAATCTTTTTATTGTATTGTTCCTAAAATTTTGGGACAATATAATTCGGGAATTGGATATTTCGGTTACAGTCCAATCCAATTCAATATAAAATGGAGATTTGGAGAAAATACATTTAATAATTAATTTCTTATAACTAATCGTATAGTTTTTTTTTTTTTATGAAATTTGGATTTAATAAATTAATATATTATATTATATTAATAATTATAATATATGATTAAATGATTATATTAATAAATTAATACATTATGTTAATATATATAATTATATATCAAAACTATATATTAATAGTTTTTATGATATAATTATATATACTGCTTAAAGTTAACACATAATTTCTTATAATTAATTTCTAACTTTTTATACAAACTATTGATTATCTATTACAAATATTTTCTTATTGATAACCAATCACACAAATATTAATTAATAAAAAAAATTTATCAATATTATAATATTAGATACCATTAAAAGTTGATTAATAAAAAACTTTATTAGAATCACATAAATTTTATTAATACATCATATTTTCTTATTATCACTCATTGATTAATCATAACATATATTAAAAGTTTTTATTCTAAAATATATAAGTAGTGAATTTAAAATTTTTAATTATAATATGTGATCATATATTAGTATTATTAAAAACTAATACACATTATATTACTAATTTTTCATTGATATAATTTTAATGAATCTAATATTTAAGTAAATTATATAAATATTAATAATTATATTCCATTGAGTTAAGATATATATATTTTTAATTATAAATTTATAATTCATTTAAATTTTATTTTCATATAATTTTAATATAATTTGATAACTGTTATAATGACATATATACTATTATAATTTTTGTGTTATCTATATATTATTCAATTAATATTATTTATATATTATAAATAAAAAATTAAAAAATTTCAGTTATTTCAGTCCAATTCAATTCGGTACAGTTCGGTTTAATTCTGTCCAATTCTCGGTTCGGATATACGTTAATATCTAGAATCGTACCAAAATACTTTATTTGGTCCAATTCAATTCAGGAAAAGTAAAAAAGTCAACGGTTCAGTCTAGTTTCGGATGTTTTCGGTCTGGTTATTCAGTTCAATTCAGAATTTTTAATCTCCGTACTCAGTCCTACTTACAAGGGGGAGCATTATTTAGTTTAAACTAAAAATCAAACTGGGCCGAATCGATTAATCAATTCATTTTAATTTTAAAATAGTTCGGTTTGGTTTTGATTTTGAATGAAGAAAATTTTGATTATTTTGATTCAGTTCAGTTTTTAGTGCAAAAAACCGAATAAACCAAACCGAACAAAATATTTATTATTATTATTATTTAAAAAATAAAAAAATATCATAGCATAATATTATAAAATAAATTGATTCAATATTTGATATTAATTATGCTATAATATTTTTATTTATTAAATTGACGGATGTCTGAAATTCAGAAAGAGATGATGAATGCTAAAATTATGAAGATTAATAGCAAATTATATAGTAAATCAATGTGAATTATTATTATTATTATTATAAAATATTTAATTTCCTTATTTACCATATTTGAAAAATTATTTACCATATAATCAAATTGCAATTTACTATATTTGGTGACCATAGCTATATTAAAGCTGCCATGTATCCTAATTGCTCCATTAAAATTTAAAATTACCATTTGTTACAAAAATGATAAGGAAATTAATTAAGAACTAAAAGTCAACGTATACCAATTCAGATGTTTTCATATAAATGTTAAGATGAAAATAATTAATAAATTTTTTTATATTTAAACAACTTGATTTTTAATTAAAATAATATAATATTTTTATGTACAACTTTTAAAAAATTACTTTCATTGACTATGCATAATTTATACGTATTTGTATGGTAAATGTAACTATTTTAGCATTTAATTTGACATGCAATCTTTGTATGATATTGTGATTAGTGAACTTTAATTATTAGAAGATTATAAATAGTAATACTCTTTCAAACATAATTATAAGCATTTTATTGTACTTTAATATTAATTAGAATTAGATTCAATTTATTTATTTTAAATTAAGATTATTCATTATATTAAAAAATAGCTATAAAAAAGTAAATATATTTATTTAATATATTATTTTACACAAATCTACCATTTTGCAAATTTCGGTTTTAACATAATCAAACCGAACAGATTTTTCGATTTGGCTTGGTTCGATTTTACATATAAAATGGATCAGTTCGGTTTTTAGTACTAAAAATTCAATTTTTTCGATTTATTTGGTTTGGTTTAGTTTGGAAACTAAACCGATTAATGCACACCCTTAATTGCAGGCTGCCAAAATTTTTTTGAAAAATAAAAGAATGAATTTGTTTTTGTGTTCCGGGATTTGATTAAATTGAAGAGAGCGACATCACATTTTAAAGAAGATTTTGTGATTTTTAAGAAGGTTGTGTAATGAGAATAGAACATATGTGTGCGATGTTGTGTAGCATAAACAGCAAAAGTTCTAACTTGAATATAACCATAACACGTGTTCGTAAATTCTTAAAAGATTTTTGAGGGGCAACTCGTATATATATATATATATATATATGTATTAAATTTTTTTTTAACGTATTTACACGTTAATTTTTATTATAATTCGTTAAAATTTATTGAAAATATAAATATTTATTTTAAACTTTCACTTTTTTCTTATTAAAAATTTAATAACCAGTTTTTATTAGTTAAGTGTAAAATTATATATTTTTATGTTAAGTGAAATTTTCAATTAAAATGATATAAAACTTCTCAAACAAACACTATACGCTAAAATTTTATTAGTCAACTTTTAAAATTATCATAGAAAAATATTTATATATCTTGATTACTAAATTCATTTTAATTGTTAAATCCAAATTAAGTTAAATTTTTATATGAAAACCTAAGAATTCAAAGAAAATATAATTATACAATAAATATTATCCAAATCGTATAGTCGTACATATTTAATATAATTAGAATGATAATACAAAATAATTATAAATTCTATATAAATATATAAATCATAATTCATCAAAAAAATTTTAAATATAAATATTTTGCCAGAAAATATTTTATACAAATATATCTAATATTTTATACAAATATATCTATCACTATTTATTAAAAAACACATGTTTATCATTTATTAAAATTTAGCAAATTTGTTAACATAATACTCAAACTTAAAATATAACATATTAATTATATATTTATTTTTCTAATTAAATAAAAATAAAGATTAATTATCTTAAAAATAACATATTATTTGAATACATTAATTTATTAATCAGTAAATTATTAAAATATATTAAAATAAATATATAAAAAGAACATGTTAAATTTATATAAATATATAAATTAATTTACCTATCTTAAATTTCGTTTAGTAGTACTAAATGAAATTGAAAATTAATATTATATATTAATCTTATTTAAGTTACATATAATTAATTATATATTAAATAATAATATTTTATTCTTTTTTTATTCTAATTGAATTCATTATTTTTTTATTTAAATTAAATATAATTAAATATTAAATATAATTTATTACATATTAAATAATAATTATTTTTTATTCTAGTTGATTTCATCTTTTATTATTTAAATTAAACATAATTAAATAATTACATTATTTAATTAATAAATGATAATATTACCTATTATAAATGCATAATTAAAAAGAATTTATTGAATGGTTTTTAAGTAATTTTGTTTACCCCCTCTCTTCCATATATTTATATATAGTAAGTATAGATAGATCTTTTTTTTTTTTTAATGTATTTTACACTTTGATGTCTATTATGATTCATTAGAACTCGTTAGAGATATAAATATTTATTTTAAACTTTTATTTTTTCCTTATTAAAAATCTAATGACCAGTTTTTGTTACTTAAGTATAAAATTATATACTTTTATGTTAAGTGAAGTTTTCAATTAAAATGATATAAAAATTTTCAAATAAACACCATCCAACCAAAATCGTATTAGTCTACTTTTAAAATTATCATGGAAAAATATTTATATATCTTGATTATTAAATTAACTTTAATTGTTGAATCTAAATTAAGCTAAATTTTTATGTTAAAACCTAAAATTCAATGGAAATATAATTATGCAATAAATATTATCTAAATTGTATAATTGTGCATGTTTAACATAATTAGAATAATGACACAAAATAATTATAGCTTTTATGTAAATATATAAAACATATTTCATCAAAATTTTTTTAAATATAAATATTTTGCTAGAAAATATTTTATACAAATATACCTATCACTATTTATTAAAAAAAAAACACATGTTTATTATTATTAAGATTTAGCAAATTTGTTAAGGTAATACTACAATAAGAGAATTACCAATCTTAAAATATAACATATTAATTATATATTTACTTTTCTAATTAAATAAAAATATAGATTATCTATATTAAAAAATAGCATATTATTTGTATAAATTATTTTATTAATCAATAAATTACTAATAATGATTAATTTAGTAATTAATAAATTACTAATAAATTATCATTACTCCTTAGCAAACATGTTTATCATTATTTATTAAATTAGTAATACTAAACAAAATTGAAAATTAATATAATATATTAATCTAAACACATGTCTATTATTTGTTAAAATTTAGCAAACTCATTAACATAATACGCAAATTTAAAATATAATATATTAATTATATATATATTTTTCTAATTAAATAAAGATAAATATTACCTATCTTAAAAAAAAAAGCATATTATTTGTATAAATTAATTTATTAATCAATAAATTATTAAAATATATTAAAATAAATATATAAAAATAACATGTTAAATTATATGAATATATAAATTAATTTACCTATCTTAAATTTCGTTTAGTAGTACTAAACGAAATTGAAAATTAATATAATATATTAATCTTATTTAATTACATATAATTATTATATCTTAAATAATAATTATTTTATTCTTTCCTTATTTAAATTAAATATAATTAAATATTAAATATAATTTATTACATATTAAATAATAATTATTTTATTTTTTCCTCATTCTAGTTGAATTCATTTTTTATTATTTAAATTAAACATAATTATATTATTATATTATTTAATTAATAAATGATAATATTACTCATCATAAATACAAAATTAAAAAAAACTTAGTAAAGAGCTCTTAAGTAATTTTGCTTATCCCTCCCCCTCTTTCTTGTATATATATATATATATATATATATATATATATATATATATATATATATATATATATATATATATATATATATATATATATATATATATATATATATATATATATATATATACACTAGATTTTTTTTAACGTGCTTTGCACGTTGATCTTTATTGATCAGATATATTCGACCAAATAGAAATAATTGAAGATAATTGAACTAAATTTGAATGTGTAATTGCTGTAACGATAATATGTATACATAGTTATTAAACTCAAACCAGACAAGTGGGTTGACCTGATGACTCGAGCATTAAACCAGTCTAAATTTATTATTAGATCAGATTTACAATTGACCCATGAAAAATCATATGACCTGGTTGGTTGAACCAATGATCCAATGGTATCGCAATTTCAATTTTTTTTCTTTTGTCACTATAACTTGCTCTTATTTTAATAAATTATTATGATACGTATGTTAATTTTAATTCTGAAGATTTCTTTAATTATTTTGCATTTTCATTCTATATAGTAAAAGTTAGAATTAATCTCTGAAATTTAATAACTTAATTATATTTAATTCTTAAATTTATATATAATGAAATATTTAAACTTAGTTATACATTTTGATGAAAATGTAAGGATTAAAATTATTAAATCTCAATTTCTCTTTTTTAGTTCATAGTGTGATTCATAAATATAAAAGTTTAAAGATACAAGAAATATTTAATGGACTTATTTATATATATATTTTTATGTTTGTAAATTAAAATATCTAGTTTGTTAATTTTTATTTTTGAGTGGAAGTTTATGTACTCCTAAATTTTTTAATATTTTATATTTATTTTATTATATAAAATTATAAATTATATATTTAATTAATTACATTGACCTACGAGTTCAACTATTGACCTAATGATTGAACCACTGACCCGTTGACTCAGCTTGTAGTCTGGATTGATGTTTGATCCGAGTTTAATAACTATGTATGTGTATTGATTTGTAATTGATGATCTCAGGATGATCTGTTTCTTGTAGGCTTACATGCGAAGTATTTACAAGTAATATTTCTATATATAAATCGGATAATGATTCTTATATTGAGTTAAATTTGGATTATTTATGTACTTATCTATTTTGGAATTGGATAGCAAACTGTGAGTTGGGTTAGTAATCTGAATCCTTTATGATTATAGACTTTTAAGCACCTTTCCTTTTAATATATGGGAAAATAGGAACTCCTACGTTGTCATTTTTTGTCCCACATTAGAAGACCCCCACTTTGTAGTTCGATTAAGTCTACCGAAGAGCGAACTTAGAGAGTAGATAATTCGTAGTATGATATACTTCGCTGACTGGACAATTCACTTTGCCATTTGAAAACTTTACTTGATGTGTTTTGCCAATTTGGTAGTTTGCCATGCACTTCACCTGCTTCACCAATCGTGCTTAAATAATTAGTAAAGCCTCCCATTATGAAGACTTTGAATCTTACTTTGCCGACATAGCTGGAAAAAACTTGTTTCATATATAGAATTTAGATAACAATAATAATTTGCCTCTCTTAGAGGTCTTTAATAAAATACGTCTCGTCGATTGAGAACATTTAAGAATTATGCCTTGTTAATAAAGAGTTTTTGCTTAGCTGAACTAGGTCTTTGGCGCCTTTTGGAATTGTTCCTGGACTTGCTAGGTCTTTTGTGTTGTGGTCTTTCACCTGGCTTTTCCTAGTTCTTTTGCCTTGCGGTCTTTCGCTTAATATTTCCTAGGTTTTCTTTTTTCCTATTGAACTTTCACCTAAACTCAGCTTAGCATTTTTATTTTCTTTTAGAGGTCTTGTTGGTCTTTTAAGCTATTCTCAATAGGTCTTTGGTGCCTAGTCTTATTATATTTTAAGATAGTCTCAATAGGCTATTTTAACTCATTTAGAGGACTTTTATTCATTTAATTGCATTTTTATTTCAACAAAAAATATTGAAAGTTTAAATTTAAAGTAAAAAATATAAAACTTATCTTAGATGGCGCGAAGATCATCAGAGATTACTTGAAATGATTTATGATTTGAGATCCATAAGAATACGTTATGAATTGAATAAGTGGCTTCAATTTGGCTTCTCTTATTGTTTAATATTGACACCACTTAAATATGGTGATCCACTTGAAGTGACAATTTTCCTCTCACAAAACACTAAAAATTAATCAAGTTCAATGCATCATTAAAAATTAAATCACATATATATTTATTTATTATTTTTATTATTTAGTTATTTATTTATTCTAATATGAATTGACCCATACTAAGGAATATTCGAAGATTATTTCTATTTAATTGGTAGCTTCTTTCACATAGGGAGGGACATATATTCCGTATATATATATAAATATATATAAAAGCATATTTAATGAAGATCAACAATTAAGTCACAACCTCTTAAGAAATGAACCAGTATTTCGTATTGGACTTTAGCTATGAAAGAGGTCCAAACTTCAAAATAAATTTCCTAATTATCTTTTTGTTCAAGTTCAAAGATGGGCCATGTGTAAATAAATCTCATTAAATATTGAAGCCTCTCTTTGACTACAGTTATTCACATGATAGTGAATAATCAAAAAGGTAAAGATGGGACATATGTGTACCTTTACAAGCTGAAGTGGGAAAAGTCATATAAAATTGCTGCAACTATCATGAACCAAATCTAAGGCCACTGTTTGCTATTCACTTCAAGATCTTGGTTTTTTGAGATTTTTGATGATGAATGATCCGAAATTGTTGATTGATGATAGGAGGAAATTAGAATGACTGGAACTATTGAGTTTGATGAAAATAAAAGAGTTAGGGACACAACTTTTTTTTGTCATTCTTCACATATGCCGCCTATTTGATTGAGATAAATTCGACCAAATAGAAATAACTTAAAATAATTGAACCAAAGTTAAATGTGTAATTGATGTAAGAATAATATGTGTATTGATTTGTAATTGATGATCTAAGGATGATTTACCTCTTGTAAGTATACATGTGAGGTATTTATATGTAAAGTTTTTATATATAAATTGGATAAGGATTCTTATATTGAGTTGAATTCAGATTACTTATGTATGTATCAGTTTTGGAATTAGATAGTAAATTATGGGCTGGACTAGTAATATGAATTCTTTGTGATCATGAACTTTTAAAAACTTTTCCTTTTAATATATGGGAAAATACCCCTATATGGTTATCTTTTGTCCCTCATCATTTATTATGACTCGTTAGAACTCATTAGAAATATAAATATTTATTTTAAACTTTCACTTTTTTCTTATTAAAGATTTAATGATCAATTTTTTATTATTTAAGTATAAAATTATATACTTTTAAATTAAGTGAAATTTTCAATTAAAATAATATAAAATTTTTCAAATAAACACTATAAGACCGAAACTTTATTAGTCAATTTTTAAGATTATCATACAAAAATATTTATATAATTTGATTATTAAATTTACTTTAGTTGTTAAATCCAATTTAAATTAAATTTTCATGTGAAAACCTAAAAATTCAATGAAAATTTAATCATTCACAATAAGTATTATCTAAATTATATAGTCATGTATATTTAATACAATTAGACTGATGACACAAAATAATTATAAATTCTATACAAATATATGAATGTACTTTAAAAGATAATACATACACAATATTGAAAGAAAATGAGTCAAATATATCTAAATAAATCAGTTTTTATAATTTTAATGATATTTTTATATTCAAGAATACGTTAAAGAAAAGAAAGTAAAAAAAAAATTAATAGATACATTTTATTATAATTTTTTTAAATTTATTTTGTTATTGTTATATTGCCTAATTATTAATTATAGGTTGATTGTCATGTTAATACTTGGTATAATTATTGTTTTCTCATAATTTCAATGTAAATTATATGTTTTTATTAGTTCTGATAAACTTGATTTTTTTGACACATTATAGCTTAATTTTTATTCCTCCAAAAAATCAATAACAATTTTTTCAGCATCTATATGCACCATTATTTTAAAAATCAGATTGGTGATCGAATTGGACAGGTCATTGGTTCACAGTTCAATTGGTCAAACTAGTTAGACAATTTTTTTTTGGTCATTTTATAAAAGATTTCTATTAATATAAGTTATGAACCCTTAATTTTGCACCTCTCAGAATTACAAACCATTCAGTCAGGAAAGGAATTAACCAAGACTCTTAAATCATCATCAAATCATCCGAGATTTAGTAATGGGTGCAACGCAATTGGAATCGTGGAAAATGGACTAGAAATGAGCGAGAACAAGCAAATCAAAGCCAGTTGCCTAATGCCGCAGAGCCTCTTGCAGTGCTACAAAGCTCTCTATGGCACTGCCATAGAGACTCTGTGGTGCTGTAGAGGCTTGTGCAGCAACGATGGTGTGTTTCTGCTCCGACATTGGAAATTTCAGCCTCTATGCTTCATTCTTCCCCTTATATATAGAGATGGTTTCTCTACTCTTAAAAGACATAGACTTGGAGGCTTAAAAAGCACTAACTTCAAGTAAGTTGCTTTGCTTTTGCTCCTTGCTTTGCAAAGTAATTTGGGTGGTTTCTCCTTGATTCCTACTTGACTAGTTCAAGGCTGTCCACTTGCCTGTTCGAGGTAACTTATTGCCCAAGGGTCGTGTCCATTGTGTGGGAAAGGTGAAGCTGCATTCTGGTGGTCCAAGGCTCGTGTCTTTTGCGTGGAGAAGGTGGAATTGCGATCCGGTCATCCGCTCCATCCACCCTACTTCCCCAAGTCGTGAAAGCATAAAGTAATCTTCTTTTCCTTTCTATTTGGTTATTGTCTCTTTTAGTTAGTTAATTAAATTGATTCATCTAGGTTGCTAGCTAATCAACTCGATAATCAATTAAATTAATTAATCAACTCAACCCTCTTTTAATCAATCAATCAAAACATGATAATATGGCTAGGCTAAACTAACCTCTTTGCAAGAAGGGAGAACTGTGTGGGTTCTTATTCTTATTCAAAGGGATACGTAGGCATGATTGCTCCAGGCGTCGAATCCAATTAAAATTAATAAACTATCCCCCTATCACCTTCTTCACTTATTTTTGTGTTTGTTCCTTTGCTTTATTATTAGGATTAGTTTGGGGAATGTGTGAATTTTATAGAACCTATAAGGGTTAGATAAGGTATCCCCTATGTTTGGAATTTTATTTGTAAATGTTAATTTTATTTTGGACTATTACTTGTATTTATTATTGGAATCAATGGTCATACATATTATAAATTGTCCATGCATTTTAAATTGTTCATGAAATATATTTTAAGTTACTTTTATATTACTTGGCCAAATATGTTTTGTTAAACTGAAAACTTAGTCCTCGAATCCTCTTTGGTTTTGAGGCTAGTGATCTTTTTCCTTTGGGTAATGATGGGAGTCAAATGGGTTTTTTCCTTATATTTTCCCAAACAAAAATAAATTAAGGTGGCGATTCTAAAACAATATTCAAAATAAGCTCGAGGGCTTCCTCTTGAGTTCTTTTCCAAATGAGCATTTTTGATTCCCTTTAGCGAATTAGACCGATGCCCGAGCGAAGCCTCACAATTGGCGACTCCACTAGGGACAAATTTTCTTTTTAAAAGGAAGAACTAAGTGGATTACTAATTGGTTGAAAAAGAGTTTGGCCTTTTAATATAATTGTAATTTTGCATGCATCACTTGCATAGGTTCTTTGCCATTCAACCTAGTTCTAGGAAAACAACGGATAGTGAGTAGCATTGAGTAGGTAACCCTCTTTGGGTCTATTCGCCAATAGTGAAATCATCCACCCTGCGATAAATCTTTTGATCCTTTCAAAGATGTAATGAGTATGCACGTACTGTTGGACCTACGCGAGACTCTTTGACTCACATGTGGCTAGGTATATCGCTGCTCTAGTGTGATGGGTACCCAAACCAAGCTACTTTGGCCTTTTCATGTAATGAAATTGGAACTTGGACCTTAGGTTGTATGTACCACAAAAAAAGCCTTATTGTATTCATGAAATGACTTTTTATTCATGCATATATTCATCATCCAAGAACCTTGAAACAAGTGGAGAGCTCACTAAACCTATGATTCACTAAAATACCCATCCCTAAAAATACCAATGCTAGCCCAAAGGTCTATTATCCTGTTGTATTACCTTGGTCTTATACTCATTTTATCTACCTTTTTTCTTATCACAAGGTACCTAAGATGGCCGAGGGAACGAGTGGATTGAAAGAAAGTGATATGAATGCAACTAATATAGAAGAAGAAGCCCAACTGAATTCTTTCTTAACAAATCGTCTCTTAAAGCAAGAAAGAAATTTCCAAGCTATTTTGAAGGCTCAGCGAGCCCAGTTCAAAGAGCAAAGATAGTCCATTTTGGAGGAGGTTCAAGTTATGATGAGTTGAGCCAGCCTTAGCCCAAATACTACACCAATCCAAACCATTCCTAGCATGACCCAAGTTGCTACAAATACCTTTTTTTTCCCCAATGTCCTTACTGACTTGACTGATAAAGGAAAGGCTACAGTTGATGCCCCTTGCATTTCAAATATCATTTCACCCTCTATCCCAATTCTAAATGTTACCCCATCACGTATCACTCCCCAAATACCAAATGCCACTTATTCTGCCACTCCTTCTCTTTTGAATCTTTTTCAAGAAAAGGAATTTTCTTCCCATATGAATACTAAAGCCTTAATAGAAAAATTTGAAGCTATGAAAAAAACCCTCAAAAACATTAAGAAACATGATCATATGATTGATGCCAGTTCTTTAGCCCTTTTTCCTAATGCCAAAATTTCACCAAAGTTGAAAATGCCAATGCTGGATAGATTCAATGGGACAACAAGCCCTAAGACACACTTGAAGATATATGTCGGGGCAATGGCTCCTTTAGGGGTTGATAATGAGCTCCTTACCTAATTGTTTCAACAATCTCTCACTGGAACTGCTATAAAATAGTTTTTAGACCTGGATATAAGTAAAAAAAGGACTTGGGATGATATCTGCAATACATTTGTTAAGCAATATGAATACAACATTGAAGTGGATATCACAAGAAGAGATCTGGAGACTACTAAGCAAAACCCGAAGGAATCTTTCTCCTTGTTCCTTATAAGGTGGAGAGAAAAAGCAGCCTAAATGGTGAATCAACCAACTGAACAAGAGTAGGTTGATATAATTATGAAAAACCTTTTGCTAGTATACCAAAATCATCTCCTCACTCAATACCTCCCAAACTTTAAAGCCCTTATTGCCACTGCCTCTAAAATAGAAGATTTGATCCAAAGTGGCCACATCAAAGACAAGACCACCCATAATAGATATAAGAAGAGTACCCCCTACTAAGCTAATGTTTTTGCCTCAAATAATAAGAAGGAAGGGGAGATATATGCCATTTCTCATCATCAGCCATTAAGATTGGAAAGAAGGTCCTTTACTGAGTTGGGAGTTCCTCTGGTTGTGGTATATAAGAAAGCCTTAGAAGCTAAGTTGATTAAGCCCCTAGAACTGAGAGCTCCTCTTGACCCACTTCCTGCAAATCACAGTTCTAATGAATACTGCAAATATCACCAAGGGGCTAGCCACAAAATAGAAATGTGTCAGACTTTGAAGCATAAGATACAAGATCTTATAGACAATGGGGCCATCATACCTCCCAAACTAGGACCCAACATTTCCACCAATCCTCTCCCTAACCACTAAATTAACCTCATTACCACCACTAATCTCGAAGTTGATCCTATCTCTTTGATTAGGTTAGCTTCTGAATATTGTTGTGTTTTGGATTTGAGTAATCTTATGGAAGAGATTGATGCTATAACCAGGAGTGGCAGGATTTACTAAGCACCTACCCAACAAGATGACTAGCCATCTATCCAACCTATCTCATCCCCTACGGAAAAGATAAAAGGAAGCATTGAGCCTGATGAGGACCCTATCCTTAAGCAGTTGAAAAATACCCAAGCCAACATATCTATTTGGAGCCTTATCCAATCATCTTACCCTCATCGCTAAGCTTTTTGCAAGGCATTGAACCAATGCCAAGCTCTTATAGATATCACCCTTAAGACTTTAGTGGCCTCTCTCACCAACACCACAAAAGCTACCTCCATCTCTTTTAATAACCATGACCTGCCTAAAGAGGAGTTAAATCACAATCATGCCTTATACATAACAATCCTTACTTAGGGGAAAATAGTTGCTAAGGTATTGGTAGATAATGAGTCTACTTTGAATGTCTGTCCATTAAAAGTAGCAAGTTGCTTAAGGTTAGAAGCTTCGGACTTCGCACCTTCTGACTAGATTGTAAGGGCGTATGACAACACAAAGAGGGAGGTCATAGGTATGGCTACCTTGGATGTCATCATTGGACTTGTCACTTATCCTATCCCATTTCAAGTTATTGATGTACCAACATGCTTTAATCTCCTCCTTGGATGACCCTAGATACATCAAGCCAAAGCTATCCCCTCTCCTCTCCATCAAAAGCTAAAATTTCCTTATGGATCTTCTATTGTCACTATAAAGAGGGATATGCATGGGAAAAGTGAGGTCCTAAGTTCTGTGCCAATTCTGGAGATACAGCCTGAGCTGCTAACTTTGCCATTATCAGGTTTTGCTTTTGAGATAGTATAATTCATAGAGAAAGAATGAGGTAAAGAGCTCGAGCTTATGCCTTTTGATTTCGATCCTTATGGAAATATTGTTATGGCCAATATGTTGAGAAAAATGAATTATTTTCCTAGATTAGGACTGGGCAAGAGATAGCAAGGAGTAAGTCAGTTCAAAGAGTACCCTGTGGCTAACCCACCATTCAATCTTGGTTACAAACCTACAAAAGAAGATCTGGATGAGGTAGATAAAAGGGCTAAAGAGAAAATGGCAGCCCTCAAGAAATGTGAGTCATATGATTGGCCCATGCGCCAAAATACTTAATGGATACTTCGTGAAAGAGGGTGAGAATTTCCCATACTGTGATTTTCTAGAACCTTGGGTCTGTCCTATTACTAGAAGCTAATACCTAGTTTTGAACTTTTTTTTGATGTTAGGCTTTCTTTAGAAGGCTATGAACTAATTTTCATATTGGAATGAGATTGGGAGGATAATATGGAGGCTGTTCTCTTTGAGCAAATTTGCATGATAAGAGATGAAGAAGTGGCCAACTTAACCAAATTCATCCAAACAACTCAAACCTGACCTAACAACTGGTTTTATGAGAAGAAAGGAGAGGGTGGTAAGTTTGAGTCAGAGTCCGAGTCAGAGTCCAAGTCTAAATCCAAACCAGACTTCGAGTCTGAGTTAGAATTCGAGTCCAAGTCCACATTTGAGTCAGAGTCTTTTAATTCCAATTCCTCATTTGAGTCGGTAGTCAAACATTTTAGTCTTTCTTTTAATTTCGATGTAATAATGGACAATGGCTCTTTTATTCATAATAAAAAGCTTAAGTTTTCCTCTTATGATCTTGTGCTTCTTGTTTCCTTCCTTTTTCCTTGTCTTGAATCTAATTTGAATGAAATATTAAATGAAATAAAAAATGGCAAAGAATCAATAAATTTTGGCACGAATGAAAAATCAAAAACTACATTCATTGCATCATCATGTCATGACAGGGACGGCTTGAGTAAAATGATCTAACAATTCTTAGATTGCTTTGCTTGGGAACCTAAGGATATGACTGGGCTGGATCCAACTATAGTTGTTCATAAAATTCCTACTTATGAGCATGTAAAGCCCGTTAAATAGAAGCTGCGATGACTAAAGCCAGAGTTATCCTTAAAGATCAAGGAAGAAGTCACCAAGCAATTGGGCAATGGGTTCATTGAGCTAATCACATATCCTTCTTGGTTAGCAAATATTGTTCCAATACCAAAGAAAGATGGGAAAGTCAAGATGTGCGTGGATTATCGGGATTTAAACAAAGCTTGCCCTAAGGATGATTTTTCATTACCTCATATTGACTTGTTAGTTGATTGCATGGCCGGATATGAAGTAGTCTCTTTGACTGATTTATATGCAGGGTACAACCAAATTTAGGTCCATCCTTCTGACAAAGAAAAGACTGCTTTTGTGATTGAGTGGGGTACGTACTGTTACTGGGTTATGCCTTTTGGATTGAAGAATGTAGGGGCGACTTACTAAAGAATGGCTACCACAATCTTTCATGACATGATACATAAGGATGTTGAGGTATATGTTGATGACATGGTAATCAAGTCTAAAATAACAGAGGATCACCTAAACGCCTTAGGGCAATTTTTCTCTAGACTCCGCCAATATAATCTCAAGTTGAATCCCACCAAGTGCATATTTTGGGCATCATCTAAAGTGTTTTTAGGGTACATGGTTAGTAAAAGAGGAATAAAGGTAGATCCAGCAGAGTCAAAAGCTATTTTAGAGATGCTAGCACCTAAGACAGAAAAAGAAATTAGAGGCTTCCTTGGATGACTACAATACATTAGCCAGTTTATAGCTCAGCTAGCCAACGTCTGTGGTCCAATCTTCAAGTTGCTAAAAAAGGGAACCTCTAAGCAATGGAATGATGATTGCCAAAAAGCTTTCAAGAAAATCAAAGAGTACTTGCTAAGTCCTCCTGTATTGCAACCACCAAGACTTGGAAAGCCTCTACTACTGTACCTCTCCATCACAGAAGAAGCTACGGGGGTAATGCTAGCCCAAAATGCTACTGAATCACATAAAGAAAATGCCATTTATTACTTAAGTAAGAATATGCTCGCTCATGATCTCAAGTACAATCAAATCAATAAGTTATGCCTTGCTTTAGTGTGGGTATGTTATAAGCTTCAGCATTATTTAAGTTCATATACTACCCATGTCCTGGCTGACAAGAGTCCCTTAAAGTTTCTCATGGAGAGACCAGTTCGTGATAGTAAGATGGCAAGATGGATGGCGATTCTCGCAGCTTTTGATTTGAAGTATGTCCAGAGGAAAGCTATAAAAGGGAGTGTGATAGCAGATCAATTAGCCGCAGCCCTAATAGACAGTAATTGGTTAGAGCCAGAATTTTTTGATGAAGAGATCATGCAAATTGAGCCTAAAGTCTGGAAATTATTCTTCAATGGTGCAGCTAATAGCAAAGGGTATGGTGCTGGAATTGTTATAGTCACCCCTGAAGGAGAAAATTTGCCTATGGCTATCAAGCTAGCTTTTGAAGTGATGAATAATGAGGCAGAGTATGAAGCTTGTATAGCTGGTTTGGAGGTTGCTGTGAATTTAAGGATTGATTACCTAGAGGTCTATGTAGATTCAAATCTAATTCTGTCTCAAGCACTTAGGAAATGGAAGATAAGAGAAGAGCATTTAGTTTCTTACCATAAGCGCTTGGATAATCTCGCAGAAAATTTTAATGAATTATCTTTCCATTATTTGCCTCGTGCCAAGAATCAATTTGTAGATGCTCTAGCAACACTTGCATCAATGCTAGACATGAGAGATGGGGAAATAATAAGACCTGTGGTGATTGAAGTGAAGTGAGAACTAGGGTACTATACTTTGTGCATGAATATTCAATTGGCTGATCAGAAACCTTAGTTTTGGGACATCTTCAATTATCTCAAGAATGGAAAATATCTGAAAGGGGCTTCTAAATTAGAACGAAGAACTCTAAGGCAATTAGCCAGTAATTTCCTACCAAACAGAGATGTTTTGTATAAAAGGGCTTGGGATAATATACACTTGAGATGCGTGACTGAAGAGGAAGCACAACAGATCATGGAATGGGTCCGTGGAGGGAAAGAAGGGCCGCATATGAATGGGATAGCGTTAGCTCAAAAAATTACAAATCTGGGATATTTTTGGCTCACTATGAATGAAGACTGTGCGAAGTTTGTACGAAAATGTTATAAATGCCAGATTTATGCCAAGTTATAGAAGCAGCCTCCTATACCCTTGCAACCCATAGCTACTCCTTAGCCTTTTGCAACTTGGGGCATTGATGTCATAGGAAAAATAAATCCCGAATCATTTGCTGGTCATGAATACATCCTTGTAGCGGTTGATTACTTCACAAAATGGGTAGAGATGGCACCTTACCGGGTACTGGATTTAAAAAGAGTGGCTCATTTCATCCAAACTAACATCCTTTGTAGGTTTGGAGTACCTTTTGAGATTATTATAGATAATGGGTCTCATTTTCAGAAAGAAGAAGTTCAGCTCTTGAAAAAGGAAAAGATCTAGCATCATAGATCGTCTCCTTACCAACCATAAACTAATGGGGCAGTTGAAGCAGCAAATAAAACCATCAAATCCCTCCTGTAAAGATGACTGATAATCACAAGCACTGGCATCAATAATTACCATTTGCTCTATGGGGATATAGGACTTCCATCCGTACACCAATTGGGGCAACTCCTTACTCGTTAGTATATAGAATGGAAGCTGTGCTGCCAATTGAGGTGGAAATTAAATCGGCTAGGATCATGAGGGAAAGTCAGATAGATGAGATACAATGGATTAAAAGTTATCATGATCAGTTGAATGCTATTGCAGAAAAGAGAATGGATGCGTTGTATCGACTATAGGGTTATCAACAAAAGTTGTCTCGGCATTTCAATAAGAAAGTGAGGAATAGGGGACTACAAGAAGGAAACTTGGTCTTAAAGTAAGTTTGAGCCCTAATGCATGACCCTAGAGGCAAATTCAGACCAAACTGGACTGGACCTTATGTGTTTAAATGCATCCTATCAAGTGGAGGTGCCATTCTCATGGATTTGGATGGAATTAAATTCTCCAACCTTTGCAACTTTGATCAATTAAAGTGATACTTCGTATAATGATGCATTGTAACTAGAACTACGTGGACCTGATTCTCTAAAATAATAGAAAAAAGTATGTAATAGAAATAAGTTATGTAAGGAGATATGTAGGTAGCCCTCATTAGGTGCGCTCCAAATCATTAATAAATTTTCTTTTGTGCCAAATTTTGTTGATTTGATACAAAAAAAAAAGGATGAAAAAAATAATAATAAAATAAAATGAAAAAAATGATGGTGTTTTATTCAAAATTGGATTTAAGACGAGTAAGAGTCTTATTCACTAAAACAAGAAAAAAAATCAAAAAATTCTGCCTAAAGTCCTAAATAATAGATCTCCTAACTGTCAGTAGTCCCCTTACAGAAGTGTCATCTTCTATCTCCTTAAGTAAAGTCACCCTCTTTATCATCTCTGATGGCCAAGATGTAGCAATCTACCAAAAAGTATAAGCCTCTGTCTTATCAAAGCAACAAGATGGAAGAACAACATGAAAACCACAGGCCCATCCATTAGTAATAGCCCTAGCCACAGTGGGAGTAATGAAAGCATATTCAAAGATAGCTCCGTTTGGGGGGCACTCCTTGCGCATGACCCATTTTGGCTCATCACCCTTATTCCTTAGTAAAATGTCACCATGTTCAAACCTAGCAAATAAACCGTCTTATAGCCATAACTCATAGTCACAAACTTTTTGATCTTATACTAAAGACAAAGCCATAACAATTCTTGGGGGTCAAGCTCAAACAGCCACTCAGTCTAATCCTTTTCAGAATGGAATTTCCTCACTATTGTGCGAGATCGGTACCATAAAGCAAAGTAGTCCTTTTTAGTAGGAGGAGCAACCACCTTTAGATGATCCTTTAGCCAAATTTGTGCAGAAACATAACTAAGTAAGAATGGAAAGGGGAAAGAGAAAGGAAAAGGAGGAAGAAAAGCATACCTGCAGAATGATTGGACTCACAGACCAAGGCCCATCACTTTTGTAAGATCGATCCAAACTAAGGATTATTTCTGCTAAGATAATCCTAGTAATAGAGCAACCTTCAGCCATCTAAAAAATCAGTTCGGTTATCCTAATATCCCCCCAACCAGTTGAACCTATAAAGAGATACCCAACAGTTAGACAAAAGGCTAAAGCATTCATCTGATGATCCTGCCATTCCTTGTCTTCAAAGCCTCGGGGATCATAGAACTTGGTAATTACAGCAATCAAGTCCACCTAATCACTTACGACCAGAGGGCTAGTAGTTGCAGTGTCCAATCCTAAGAGCCTTAGAAATGAATTGAAGTACCCTACTCTTAGTGTGGGGGTAGCCAAGTTAGCTTCGGGATTATATCCTAGCAACACACTGAATTCTTCAAAAGTAGGGCATATTTCATCCATACCAACCCCAAATCTAAAAACATGTGCCTCAGGATCCTAGAATTTTAGACAAGCCCTCAAAAAGTCTCAATCCACTCAAACCCCTCTCAAGGTTGGCATGGCACTAATCCCAAAAGTCTCTAAGTTAATACGCTTCACTTGCTTAAGGTTTTTGGTCCATAAATGCATTAAATGGCTAAAATAAGGCTCTGTGAGTGAAAAGAAAAGGGAAACTAGAGGAAAAGATGAGAGAAAAGTAAAGAGAAGAAAGCATGAAAAGTGTTGTAAAAGTTAAATTGTAGTTGTAAGGATTTCTAAGCCATAAGAGGGGTATATATAGGGGAAAATTAAAGATTTTAGCTGGCATTGCTGCAAAAGAGCATGTGTTTCCTCAAGTGTCTTTGCAGCAATGCCATAAACATCAATGCGAAGCCGCAAGCTGCTCTGCGGCAACTGCATAAGGCTGTGCGGCACTGCACAGGACTGCCGGCTGCCGCACCTCTATCGCATATTGCCGCAAGCTACCGCGACCCTTCCTTTTTATAGATCATGCAGTATTTAAGAAGAATTTGATGAAAAAAAGGGGAGAGAGTAAAAGAGAAAGATGGTGGAGCCCTACCACGCCTTCATTTATAGAAAAGGTGCATTCATAACATACATAAGTCAAATCCTTACATAATTGAGTCATAATATCCACGCATCATACAAATAAAATAGAACATGAGTCAAGTTTCATGTCAACATGCATATATAATCATACATAGAGTGAGCATAACATCTGCATAATAGGAGGAAAGCTAACATCAGCCTTGCTTATGTCTCCTTCTCCGATCTGCATCATCTCCCTCGTCACGACCACTCAAAGTAAGAGTCACAAACAATGTTGTCCTCAAGCGATGAACCATCTTATAGTTATTGCGAGCCCCATCCTTAAGGATTTGCATAAGGAAAAGATGAGTAAGAAACTGCATTAAGTGACAAAGAGTAAGCTCATAAAGGGGGCAGAAGCACATACCTCACCTACATGATCTGGAAATGGGATAAAATCAACAGGGAGGTCATAAGGGATCTCATATCGAGCCAAGCCATGATCAGGAGAAATATAATTCAAGTCCTCTCTTACCCATAAGTAGGCGGGAAAAGTTGCCTGCTCACTTAGTTTAACCCTATCAGAACGGGCATCTGTAGCAGACCTCGGACCGCCACTCCTCCTAATAGCAGAAGTATGAACTGATCCTATGGCAGAAGATCTATAACTAGAATGGGCCCGTCCTGAAAGAAATGGGACTCAAGGTAGTAGGTGATGCATGCAAAAGCTCATATAGTCACCCTCAAGCTCTAAGAAAGGCTTAATTGGGAGGTTTGCTACTAATTAATCCTGATCAGGGATGCACGATCCATATCGCATCTCAGCAGGGTGGTCAGCTGGGACAAGCCTCTCTCTTGTAATCTGGCTGCAAACTCTCTCACCAAGGTAAAACATGGAATCAATACGAAAATGTAAAAGGAGGCAGCAGGAAGATAAAGCCACACCAGACTTATGCTATGCAGTGATGAGTCAAAGTCTGTCAGAGAAAGGTAACCACCAAACCTATGAAAAAAAGAACAATGGGAGAAAAATAGAATATGAGAATGAGTAATGAAGATGATGTGTCAAGCATGTGTGCATACTTGTGATGATACTAAACAGGAGAAGAAATCTTAAATATGGTGAAAATCGTATCTCTCCTGATGATGGCGATTTTGTGTCTACCAAAGATAGCTGCTCAGGATATGATTTACTGTACGATCCCTCAAAGCAGGAGCAAGAAAAGGAAAGTGCTTGTAGGCCTAATACTACATAAAGAAAAATAATAAGAAGACACAGAGATAGTGGGTACAAGACAGAAGTGGAAAGAGAGAAGCATACCTCCCAGATGATATGGGTCCTTTCTAAAGCAGCGAACACACCTCGAGACATGTAAGACATCTCTCGGTACATCATGCATAAAGCTACGCCTCCCTAGTCAAATTCTCCAATAATGGATAAATCCTCTAATGAGTATAGAATGTTCAAATCAATGGTATCCCTCCGTGTGTGGCAGAATAAGCAGCCTAATATCGTCAGAATCAGCAAGCGGGTAGCCTGCTTATCCAAAAGGACTCCCACATTATAAGTATAAATGTCAATCTGCCCTCAGAGCCAAGAATGGGGGACATGTGAATCGCCTTAGGGAGGGTCAACGCCCAATAAGTCAACCATTGTCTCTGATGAGATAGAGGTCCAAGCAGGATAAAGCTTTAAGACTCGAGGTTGAAATAGCAGACCAACTAACATCGTCAAGTCCAAAGGGGTCATAGTCATCTCCCCACATGGAAAGTGAAAAGTGTATGTGGTATCCCACCACCTCTCTGCCAATGCTCGCAGCAAAGGAATATTACCCTTTCGAGTATAATCCAGGGATAAAAATCCTAGCAATCCAGACGGCTTAATCAATCCTCGGACTTGGGGATGAGTCTCTAGGTAAGTAGAGATGGCAGATAGATTTGATCTACTGCCTCTCAATCTAATGGTTGTAGTCTTTGTAAAAAAAAAATCTTCTATTTTACATGCATATATTTTCTATGAACTAACATTGCAATAGGAAAGAAGGGCAAAATGGTAAATACCTCCATGACACCGGTATTAGACACATGGTGCTTTGGTTCCTATAGCAAGTCTGCCGGGTTGAAATCATGCCTTGGTACTTGGTAGCTCCTAGTATGGCGACTACTAGAGGCGGAAGTCATTTTAGAGAGAAGTCAGAGAGAATGATTTCTAGAGAGAACCAAATTTGACAAATGAGAGAAGTTGCAAAAAGTGAAGGGTGGCATGCCTTTATATAGTACCTTCTGCATAGTAACTTTTCACGTGGGAATGCAGTAGTGAATTTGTCTTAAGTCAGAATTTAGAATAACAAGTTTCTATATGATCGTAATAGTCTCCTCCAAGCATCTGACCACTATTACACAAGATTCAACATACAAAAAATTTTTATAATTACAGACAGATATTCTACTCCTACCAGACAAGGCTGATAATTTTGCCAATCCTACTAGATAGGATAATCGTGACTACCAGACAGGATCAATACTTTGTTATTCCTACCAGACAGGATCATCATTATCACTCCTTCCAGATAGGACCAATGATTTTTATTCCTATAAGACAGAAAAATTACTCTTAGATCCTACTAGACAGGATTATCATTATCATGCCTACCAGATAGGACCAATGCTTTGCTATTCCTACCAGACAAGAATATTACTCTTAGATCCTACTAGACAAGATCGTCATTATCACTTCTACCAGACAGGACCAGTGATTTGTTATTCCTACTAGATAGGAATATTACTCCTAGATCCTATCAAACAGGATCGTCATTATCATTTCTACCAGACAGGACCAATGCTTTGCCATTCCTACCAGACAGGAATATTATTCTTAGATCCTACTAGACAAGATCGTCATTATCACTCCTACCAAAAAGGAATATTACTCTTAGATCCTACCAGACAAGATCGTCATTATCACTCCTATAAGACAGAACTAATACTTTGTCATTCCTACTAGATAGGAACATTGCTTTTAAGATCCTACCAGACAAGATCGTCATCATCAAAATCGTCACAACCTACCAGATAGGATTATCTTCATTTCCATCAGACAAGAGTACGGCTTCTAGTTTCTACCAGACAGGAACTGCCTTTTTCTTCCTAACTCTCCCAAATATATGGGGGGGCATTCTCTTCATTCTAAAGTTCATACTCATCAGAACTGTAGACTAGAAAGAGTAATCTTAATGAGGGGCACAACTGTGAACCCTTAATGCTATATCTCTCAAAATTACAGACCATTCAGTCAAGAAAGGAATTAATCAAGACTCTTAAATCATCATCAAATCATCCAGGACTTAGTAATAGGTGCAAGGCAATTGGAATCATGGAAAATGGACGAGAAATGAGCTAGAAAGAGCAAAAATGTGGAAAATGGGCGAATCAGAGCCAGTTGCCGCATGCTATAGAGCCTCTGTGGTATGCTCCCACATTAGAAATTTCAGCCTCTATGCTTCATTCTTCCCCTAATATATAGAGATGGTCTCTCTACTCTTAAAAGACACAGACTTGGAGGCTTAAAAAGCACCAACTTTAAGTAAATTACTTTGCTTTTTCTCCTTGCTTTGCAAAACAAGTTGGGTGGTTTCTCCTTGATGCCTACTCGACTGTTTAAGGCCTTCTGCTTGCCTGTTTGAGGCAAGCTCATTGCCCAAGGCTAGCATCCGTCGTGTGGGGAAGGTGAAGCTGCATTCTAGTGGTTCAAGGCTCGTGTCTCTTCCGTGGAGAAGGTGGAATTGTGATTCGGTCATTCGCTCCATTCGTCCTACATCCCCAAGCCACGAAAGTGTAAAGTAATCTTCTTTTCCTTTCTATTTGGTTATTGTCTCTTTTAGTTAATTAATTAAATTGATTTATCTAGGTTGCTAGCTAATCAACTCAATAATCAATTAAATTAATTAATTAACTCAATTTCTTTTAATCAATCAATCAAAACATGATAAAGTGGCTAGGCTAAACTAACCTCTTTGCAAGAAGGGAGAACTGCATGAGTTCTGATTCTTATTCAAAGGGATATATAGCATGCTTGATCTAGACATCGAATCCAATTAAAATTAATCAACTATCCCCTTATCACCTTCTTCACTTATTTTTGTATTTGTTCCTTTGCTTTATTATTAGGATTAGTTTGGGGAATGTGTAACTTCCCTAGAACCCATAAGGGCTAGAGGAGGTATCCCCTATGTTTGAAATTTTATTTGTAAATGTTAATTTTATTTTGGACTATTACTTGTATTTATTATTGGAATCAATGGTCATATATATTATAAATTACCCATGCATTTTAAATTGTTCATGAAATATATTTTAAGTTACTTTTATATTACTTGGCCAAATATGTTTTGTTAAATTGAAAACCTAGTCCCCAAATCCTCTTTGGTTTCGAGGCTAGTAATATTTTTCCTTTGGGTAATGGTGGGAGTCAAATGAGTTTTTTCTTTATATTTTCCCAAACAAAAATAAATTAAGGTGGTGACTCTAAAATGATTTTCAAAATAAGCTCGAGAGCTTCCTCGTGAGTTCTTTACCAAATGAGCATTTTCGATTCCCTTTAGCAGATCGGACTCGAGCGAGGCCTCACATAAGTCTGACTAGTTAAAAACTGGTGATAATATGATTTAACTGGAATTTTAGTTTTTTTAGTGAACCAAAATGGAATGGCTACAATTTTCAGTTGAACAGGTTAAATTGACTGGTCCAATACTATTTTTATAATACTGATATGCACAGATCTTGCATTATCAATAATACACTTGTTATCCCAATTTGAATCTACCTTGGCACTTATGTTAAGTTCAGATTTTCTATTACATCCCACTTTTGAGATATGATGGTCTTAGAGCATGGGTAATCATAAGGACACAAAAAACCCGTAGAACTCATCATCACTATCAAATCTAGTATGGTATCATGCTACAACAGCCTAAGATCTCAACATGCATTATAAAGTTGCATTTCTAATAATACAATCTTATATCCTTACTTCACTACCATTAATTCTCAACTCACATGTATATAATTTTTCTTTATAAATAGATACAATAAATATCTAGTTTACTCCCATGGAACTCTACAATAACTAAAACTATAATTACATTAAAAGAAAACATTATGTTTATGACTTATTCTTAAGAGAAGTATAAAAGTTCAGGCTGGCTATCAACTGCAATTCAAATCTTTCACCTTCTTGATTCAGCTCAAAGTCACAGTTTTTGTACACTTGCGAACACTGGTGAGTGGAGAGGGGGTGAGGTTTTGGTAAAAGCTCAATGAGTAAAGAAGGCATTTGAGAACATTGAGGTAAATATTAAGCATTATAATATACTTTTAGTTGATAGAAAATCATTAAATATCAATAATCTCATGATATAAATTTCAATACTTATAAACTTATAAAAAACCTTAATAAACTTATAGATTTGTAAAAAAAATCCCATATGACTTATAAACTTATAAATTAAATTTCCAAAATATATTTAGTTTCATGAAGAAATATTATTACTCATAAAGGATTTTATTAAAACATCAATAGAGAATTTCAAATCACAATATTTTCACCCACCTTCTTTTGTAACTTTCCTATGCACCTGTCTCATTTGACACTTGAATTAAGAGTTTCCTTCTATTCCTTGGTTCTTGCATCCTTTATGTCTTCCTTGAACCTCTACACATAATAAATACATAAATAACTCATTAGTGCTAAACAACAATACTAAAACACTTAAATATTTCATTTTACGTATGGATTCACCACTGACCCAGTAGCTTTGTTTCTACCATATTTTGAGCTACACTAATCCAATTAAGGTGATTCTTTTTCTGAATGAAACTAGACTCATAGGATAATAATTTATCAATTCATCCTTTAGTAATTATATCTTTAAGATTTCCAAAACTCAGGCTGAAAGCTTTACAACCTTGACTGTCCTGCCTACTAAGACAGCCTTGATAACTTTCTAATAACTCTATATTCTTTCATAATTGGCTAAGTCCTTTTAGTATTACTTAATTGAAAATATAATCTTCATTTTCCATTTTTGAGCTAAGTCCGATTCTCATCCTAGGGCCCCTAAAATTGGGCTCCAATTCTCAGTAATTCAGTATGACCTGCATGTAAGGCAATCCTTACTTCCACTTCCATGACTCCCAAAATATTGGGAATTAAATCAAGCCCATTTTAATCATCAAATTCACATCTCAAGCTTCAACTTTGATGTTTTGACCATGGTCAAATTCAGGCTATAAGGTTCTCAAAAGCAACCACTCCCTCCAACTTTTGTTTTCCTTCTCACACACTATCGTACAAGTTCACTTACTAAATCTTCTTCAATTGAGCCTTTTCCTCCCTTTATAAACCTTTTTTCTTAATTTTCTCCACTTCTCCAAATTCATTCATTATTAATCAATCTATCAAATTTAACAAATCAAGCAATAAAGCACAACACAAATACAAGAATATCAATAATCAACGAAATAACTTGATCTTACCTTAGATGAAGCTAAGTTTGGATTTGTTTTTGAATTTTTCTTCTTCCTTCTTATTCTTCACGTTTTCCTCTCTTCCTTTGGCTGCTCACTCTCTATTCTTTCTTACTTAACATATTTTTAAGTGATATGGATATAAAATGATGTTTATCACTTACATCTTGTTATATATTTTTCTTTTCTTTTTCTTTTATTTAATTCTTATGCAATTTTGGCTCAATCACTATCCTTTAATCCCCCTTAGCTATCCTACCATCTAACTGCAATTTTTTCTATTTTTTTCTATTTTTATTTATTTTTATAGTTTAGGTGATAAGTTGTCAAGTAAGGATGTCCATTTTCCTAATTATTACTAAATTGCCATTTTAATCCCTAATTGCTCTATTATTGTCTAATAATATTTTTAATCACTAATTTGGGTCCCTAATATTATTTTTAATCTTTTCTCCATCAATTTTCCCTAAGATAAAATTTTATAAATTCCAGAAATTGAAGTCCATCAATTAAGCGCATAGCGTATCGATTTTGCTTATGTATTTTCCATACTCAACTTCAACTTCATTTTTGAGTTTTATCACTTCTAATATCCTCATATTTGTCTAACTTTTCCAAATAAAATATACAAATCTATTTCATATTTGAAATTTGCTGGCTCACTCTATATGCCTTGATTTTTCAAACATGTATCCTTTTTAGGTCATTAGCTCCTAACTTCCTATTTTCCTTCTTGCACTCTCCATTTCATTTGTTTTTATATCAAATCTATCTCTTTTAACACTATTCTAATATTCTTTACCTTATTTTGTATTATTTCATACAATTATGAGCTTGATTTTTGGACCAATATTAGTTTAGTACTTTGATTTTTTACAATTGTCATCTACACTGTTTTGCTCTTAATCTGGTTACTTTCCTTACAATCTCAACACTCACAATGAACACAAAATCAGAGTGTTACATTTTTACTCTAATATCTCTGATACCAATCCCTTAAAATTAGATCCTAATTCCATCAAAGTCTATCCACATTCAGATTACTATCACTCATTTTTTATCTCAGTTTTTATCAGTTATCACCAACAATTCTATTCAATCATTTCTCTAATGCATCCAAATACTTTACATAAACCAATTTCACATATAATGCAAAGTTTAGGCCAAATCTAGACTGTTTAGCCACCACATCCCATAAATCATTTTAAGAAATAATATCATAACTACACTTCTTTCTCCCAAGAAAAAACAGTTTAAACAAATCTACATTTTAATCAATCTATAATATTGAAAGAAAACAAGTTAAAAATATCTAAATAAATTATTTTTTATATTTAAGAATATGTTAGAGAAAAGAAAGCAAAAGAACAAATAGGTACATTTTATTATAATTTTGAATTTATTTTGTTATTATTATGTTCCATTAATTATAGGCTAATTTCTATATTAATAATTGGTGTCTCCATTGTTTTTTTATAATTTCAATGTAAGTCATATATTTTTATTAGTTTTGATATACTTAATATATTTAACATATTATAATCCAATTTCTCTTTTTCCATAAAATCAATAATCTTTCCAATGTTTATATTCATCATTGTTTTGAAAACCGTACCGATGATCGAACATGATAAGTTTATAGAATATATTAATTTTTTTCTTTATTTTAATAAAAAACCTATTATACATTCACATCAGGATTAAATGCATCATATGCGAATTTAAAATCAATGTTAATTGTATGCAATCAAATTATTATGTGATATCATATTATATTATAAGCTCAAAAAATCTCTAATTTAATTATTATAATAATAAATTTCTAATTTATAAAATACATTGATTTTTTTATTTTAATAAAAGACTTATTATAAATTCATATTAGGGTTAATACATCACTTGTAAATTTAGTATCAATGTTAATTCAATATTAATTGTATGTAATTAATTTATCATGTGATATTATATTATATCATAAGCCCAAAAAATATTTATCTAATGATTATATCATATTAATACTTGTGAATATTTTAAATTTGATGTTACAAATAATCAAAGTGACATATAATCATTAAATAAAATTTTTTGTAATTTTGATTTTCCTATTTAATTAATTCTTAAGAATGGTTAAATACACTTCATAAATTTTGAATATACTTATTTCACTTTTTAATATATTGGTTTATATTTTTATATGTTGCAGATTTATAATTTTTATCTTCGCTTTGAGTGCAAGTTTTTTGACAATATCAATTTATTTAATAAATAGATAAATAATTTATTAACTTATTTTCAAGATATCAATATAATTATCATTTGATTTTTGCTTTTTTAATAAGTATATAAGTTAATTTCATATTTTTTTATATAAAAAAAACTAATTTTGAACTAAAAAATAAATCATAATTCACTATTCACTATACATATCTTTTAATTTTTATATGCCTAAAATTGATTTTTTAATTTTGTTCAAAATCAATTATGACTTTTTAATAAAAACTTGAAAACATAATATATATAATTAACTAAACTAAAAAATAAAAATATTCATTTTATTATAAATGATTTTCAATTGAATGTTAATTTTAATACATTTTAAATCTTTTCCGTAATGAAAATTCTAAGTAAATTTAAGTTTTTATAACATTGCAAATAAATTTTTTTTTAAAAGAATATATTATTATAATTAGAAATTTTGACATTTGATAAGAAAATAATAGGATTTTATCCATTGTTATTAAATGAACTCTCAAATTAGTGCATTTTTTTTTCTATTGTGTCTCTTATAAAACCAAAAGTAAATTTTCTAATTTACAATACAATTTTCTCAAAGTTAAATTAGAATTTTTTTTAATTTGTTAATATTCAAATAATCAAAATTAAATTGAAATTTCTCTAACTTCTTAATATTCAAAATAACATAAAAAATAAATAATTGAATTCAATTATACAAACTATTATTAATTTTTTTTGAAAACATATAAATTTATTACTATTGATTAAAATAACTAATTTTAAAATTTATAATGGGGCAAAGTAATAATTTACACAATGAAAGTCAAACTAGAATTTTTTTAATTTGTTAATATTTGAACAATCAAAATCAAAAAAAAAATTCTCTAACTTTTTAATATTCAAACAAATAAAAAAAAATATAATGTTGTAATTGAATTCTTTTTTATTTAAATTAAATGTAAGTAACTATATATTAAAAAATAATTATTTTATTCTTTTCTTATTCTACTTGAATTCATTTTTTTATTTAAATTAAATTAGATATTTAAATTATTAAATTATAATAATTATATAATTATAAATTTGAAATATAATTAATTATATATTAAAATAATAATTATTTTTTTCTTTTCTTATTCTAATTAAATTCATATTTCCTTATTTAAAGTTAAATTAAATATAATTAGATATTAAATATAATTAATTATATATTAAATAATAATTATATTATTCTTTCCTTCTTCCAATTGAATTCATCATTCTTTATTTAAATGAAATATAATTAGATAATTATATTATGTAATTAATAAATAATCATTTTGCCCATCATAAATGTACAATTAAAAATAACTAAGTGAGGGACTCTTATATAAATGTGTTTATTTCCCCTTCTATGCACACACACACACAAACACACAAACATATATATATATATATATATATATATATATATATATATATATATATATATATATATATATATATATATATATATATATATATATATATATATATATATATATATATATATATATATAAAGTGTTATCTTGCATGTTCTTTTGTAAAATTGAAGTAATTTTTTGTATTGTAATAAAAAATAATATGTCAAATAACTCATGTTTTGTAAATTTTTAGAAAATTTTGTAAAAGTAAGTCATTTTTTGTAAAAAAAAAAAAAAGAAAGATTTTACAAAATAATGTGCAAAATAATTTTTTTTAAGTTTTGGAGAAATTTTATAAAATGAAGTAATTTTTTGTAAAAATTGTTATTTTATAAAATAGCATTCAAGATGGTCTTCATTTTTGTAAAATTTTAAAGAATTTTATAAAGGGCGGCGTTATTGTAAGATCAAGTTTTGTTATTACCAGAGTAATTAATTTTATAAAATTACATATAGGAAAAATTACCTGTTTTGTTCATAACTCATGAGCTTAACCACAAAGTGAGATTTAAGAGAAAAGAACTAGAGAGAGAACGAAAGAGAACAAGGAAGAGAAAAGAGAAGCGAGGGAAATATTATATAATTTTATTTGACAATTCACAATGAATTTCTCAAAGTATATTTGAGTAGTTATATGGTAAAAAGGAATTATTATAATTTACAAGTTGTTATTTTTTCCAACTTACTTTACGCTAATGCCCTTAGTCAACTAATTGATATACTAGAGTAATTGACTGTTATTATTTGATAAGAATTACATGCTCATGGGACATGACATTACCCCATAGCTAGAAAGCATTCTTGATCACAAGAATGAAAGTAGAAAATTGAGTTTGAATTAAAGAGACATCTTCCCAAGTAGTTTTAGTTGGTTCTAAGTTAGTCCATTGGAGTAAAACTTGTTGTACCACTTGTTTGTTTCTTCTAATGGTTCTAGTACCCATAACAATAAGAAGTTCAATCAGAAATTGGCCTTGTTGATTGACTTTAGGAAGAGAAGTAAAAGAAAGTTTGTAAAGAACCAACTTTCTTATTTAATTGGAAACATGAAACACATCATGAATGAGCACATCAGGAGGAAGTTGCAACTTGTACGCCACTTTGCCCACCTTTTAAGTTACAGGAAAAAGGCTTAGTACTTAGCTGAAAGCTTTAAGTTCCTCCTAATAGCAATTGATGTTTGTCTATAGGGTTACAACTTGAGATAAACTAATAAAAATGCTAGTGTATAGGCTTAATGCACTAAGTGAAATTGTGTTGGTGAAAACCCATATAATAATTCGAAAGGAGATAATTTTAATGGTAGAATGATAATAATTATTATATCAATATTCAGCTAAACTCAGCCACTTATTCTATTGAGATGGCTTACAGAAACACACACATCTGAGATAATTTTATGGGCATTGATTGAGCTTTTAAGTTTGACCATTTGTTTGAGGATGGTAAGCTGAGTATAAGGGAAGTTTGGTTCCAGGGTTATGAATAGTTCTTGCCAAAAAAGACTAGTGAAAATTTTATCTTTGTTAGGTAAAATAGAAATAGGCAAACCATGGTGTTTAAAAATATTGTCTAAAAAGATTTTGGCTATTTTAGGTGCTGAAATTGGGTGGGATAAAGAAATAAAGCGGGGATGTTTAGTGAAATGGTCAATGGCTATCAAAATAAAGTCTTTACCTTCATATTTAGGCAAGTTTTTAATAAAATCCATAGAAATATATGGCACCAAGCTTGAGAAGGAATTAGAAGAAGGTGTAATAATCCAAGGTGAGGTATATGCTCACTTTTGCGTTATTGAAAAGTCTCATAGCTTAGAACCCATTCCTAAATCTACTTTTTCATACCAGGTACCCTTATGCAAGTTGCTTGAATACTAGAATGTCCACCTAAATAGAATCATGTGCAGCTACTATCAATTTTTGTCTTAAAATTATACTAGCACCCATATATAATCTCTTTTTATACTTGATAATGTTGTTGTTGTAAGTAAAATTTGGCTTGGCCTTTGAATTAATAGATAGTGTGTAAATTAGCTCTTTTGCCACCCCTATCATACACTTTATGTATTGAAAGTGGTTTAACCACAAAAATTTAATAGAAAGAGTTGCGAGCAACAATAGATGGTGAAGTAGAATCACTAGTAGGAGGTATGGCATACCTAGACAAGGCATCTGCTACTTTGTTCTTTGACCCTTTCTTGTAATGGACTGAATAGTTGAGTCCTAGAAATTTAGTGACACCCTTATGCTACACATATGTGCATAATCCATATCACAATAAATGTTTAAGGCTACCATAATCTGTTTTACTAATAAAATAATTATTTTCTAGAAAGTGTTTCCATTAACTATAATAATGACAATAAGTGATTCCCTCTTATAAATGGATAGGTCTTAATGTCTTGGACTTAAAATTTTACTAATTAGGTTATAGTTCAACCTTTCTGCATAAGAATGACTCCTAAGCCTTTGTTACTTGCATCTATCTCTAGAATAAAAGATTTTAGAGGAATTTTGTAATTGCTAAGATAGTTGCAGTACTCATAGCCACTTTAAATTGATGGAAAGCCTCCTCAGCTTGTGGATTCCAATGGAAGTTATCATTTTTTTAAATAATTCTGTCAAGGGCCTGCTGATTACTCCATAAGCTTTAACAAATTTTAAGTAATACCTAGTAAGACCAAGAAATCCGCTTAAGCCTTTATAGGATCAATAAAAATACCCTCACCATAAATAATATGGCCCAAATAGTCAATCTGAGTGGTATCAAAAGTACATTTAGATTTCTTTGCAAACAATTGTTATTGTCTTAGAATATCAAATACAATTTGTAGGTTTTCAAAATAAAGTTCATGGGTGAGGATGTATATTAGTATATCATCAAAGAAAACTCATAAAAATTATCTCAAGTAAGGCTAGAAAATATGATTCATGAGTTCTTGAAATTTAGCAGGCATTGGTAAGGCCAAAAGGCATTAATTTGAATTCATAATGACCTTAGTGTGTCTAAAAGATGTTTTATATGTGTCTTCTTCTCTCATTTTAATTTGATGTCTAATTTAATGATAGCTTGCTCTCAAATTTATGTTTGAAAAAAATAGGCTCCAAAAAGATCATCTAATTAACCATCTATTATAGGAATGGGTAATTTGTTTAATAGTATGGTCATTCAATTATTGGTAATTAATACAAATCCTCTAGGTTGCATCTTTTTTCTTAACTAGTAAAATAGGTGAAGCAAAAGGCCTTATGCTAGGTTTTATAACTGATGTTTTGAGCATTTCTTGAACCTATCTTTCAATTTTAGTTTTCTGAAAATGGTTGTATCTATATGGCCTAATATTGACAGGTTGGACATCTACTTTAAGGGTGATGGAATGGTAATGTGACCTATGTGGTGGTAATTCAATGAGTTCTTGAAACAAGTCTGCATATTGAGCTACTAAGGATTGGATTATAGGCGGTGTAATATGGTAGGTGGACGTATCATCATTGACAACAACAAATTGAATAGAAAAGAAATGAGAAACCATACTGGACCATTTTTCAGAATGAGCTTCAAAAATTGCTTTCTTGACATTAGCTTTAAAGAGGCTTCTTCAATAATTCCTTGTAATATGATATGTTGGTAGAGCCATTCAAGAAGTCAAGTAACCTGACTAACCCGATTGACTTGACTTGAGTATTCAATTTTTAATTTAAAATTTTTGGGTTAGGTTTTGTTCTTAATATCTCAGAGAAAATATTCATCCATGTTGGTCTGATCAGGTCGGATTCATTTAAATTGCCAAATTTTCTTTTATTTAATAATGACACCATTTCTTCTTTGTTTTTCTTCTTGTGTCTTTTCTTTATGGTTAATAATCATCATCTCTTTCACAATTTTCCTTTCCTTTATCTCATTATCTCATGTTTGGTTCTTAGTCTCTCTGAGTTAGAATTGGGTTTGATTTAGATTTTCTATTCAAGTTCAGCTCTATTCATTACCCATTTTCTCTCCTCCTCCAATTGAACTATTTCAAATTCTTCTATATCGGTAGGTTCTCTTTCTTTTGGGTTTTGATCTTGTAATATGCCTATAAGGTGTTTATAATTTTGTTTGTGAGAACAAAGAGTTAAGAGAAACATGTATTTTGTTTGATCTCAAGCTTCTAATTTATTTATACGTTATTGAGATGGAAAACAAGTGGTTTTTAAGTAATTTCAAGGAATAATTTATGGTCTCAAATCTTATACACAAGTACAACAGCTTGTCTATAATACCATATCATTTAATTAGTTATAATAGACATTTAAGGATAATTGAGGATAAACATCAATAGCAAAGGTGTATGTTGGAGACTTGATGGACTATGATAAGATTGGTGACAAAAGTGAGAAGTATTGATAACAAATTATAAAGATAAAGCTAGATTCTAGAAGTAGTGCTTCCAGTTATGAAGTGAGGCTATATGAGAGATGACAAAAATGATGGGAGATATGACAAAGAAAGGAATATGTACAAATTAATTAATATGGAGAATTGAGGTAATAGACAAATATGATATAGGACAATATGAATGAAGGACTCGACATTAGTAAAAGAACATATGGGATCGATTCAGTGAGATGAGCAAAGCAAATGTAAGACGAGTCTAAGAGCATGCTAATGAACCTAAGGATGTCCATAAGTTTATGAAGAGAATCAAGTAAATAGAGATGAGACAAGAACGAATTAAGAATTCAATGATAAGGCTTCGATACCAATAGATAAAACTGGTGGATATGAATGTACAAGATACTATAATAGATAAGTATGATTATATAGAAAGTCATCTACCACTTGCAGTTTTCTTCAGACCATTAACGATATTTCTTTTCTTAGAAAAGCTACCATCCCATTAAAACTTTACTTTTCCAAAGTGAACTATCTTATCTCTGAGCACTGTTGAACAACCTTATGTCTTTTTATAAAGAAGTCGTAATTACTCCTTTTATTTAAAAGAAACTTAAGAACTCTGTAAGAAACACAAACATAACCCTAAATACTCTAAGTGAGGGATATTAAATATTAAAAAAATATAATGGATAATTAAATTAAAATAAAAATAAACAATCAAATGTTCTCAACATCAATTAAAAGGACGTCTAGAGTTTAGAGTTATCCAATTAAAATTCTATATTGGGCCAATTAATTGAATAAGATAATTTGCCAAAATTGATAAAATAATAAAGCAAAACTAATTAAGATTCAAAATCCAATAACTCTTGTATTCACATATTTCTACTAATTATAGTTAACCAAATTAATTGCCAATTTATTAATTAGGTAATACATTTCTGATTCATGTGTAATCCTTTATTGAACCTAATTTCAGTATTAAATTTATCTTTCGACCTCATTCAATACCTTGGGTTAATCAATAATAGGCCAGAAATTTGTAGAATCTCAATAAACACAATTTAATAGAGAAAGGCAAAATAAATCATCAAATAACTAGCCTTAACATATTTATTCAAATAAAATCATCCTAGCCCTGGATAGCAAATACTTAGCACATAATCAATTTGTCAACAATCAATTCAATTAATATATCAATCTCAATTATATCGATCATCATGCTCAATAATCAAGAATAATAATATAAATTAAATTAAATTAAAGATTAAAATTATGTTATGGATATAATACTATTTAGGTCAATGAATCCCAATCTTGATTTCAATCCTTGATGCAAATTGATCTAAAATCTCAAATAATCTTCCAATTGAAAAGGAATAATTGATTGAATTAAATAGTAAAATAAAAACCTTATCTAATTTTATTTACAGAGAAAGAAAAATGAAAGGAATTGAATTGTACATTGCAAATCGAGCTCTCCCTTATTAGCGGTGCAAAGTTTTGCTTTTAAATTATCATAACACGCTCATACTATGAATGGCACAACTTGCTATTCAACAATTATCTATAGCATGCCTCTGCTATAAGAGTAGGCGTGTGTCATGTAATTCTTTACCAAAATTAATTCTTTTAACATAGAAACTCACATATCTTCATACACAAGGTGTCCTAGGTGTTTTTGCCTCTTTTCTCTCTGTTGAGGGTAATTAACCGTACTGTGCATAATTTAAAAAATATATACTAAAATATGTTATTTTGAAAAATATTTACCCAAATATGCATTGTTTGGCATTTTAAATGCCGAATTAGTTGAACCAAAACCTAGTTCGGTATTTTAAATACTGAATTAGTGTTTATTACACATCTTTTCTTTAGTTTTGTGCGGGTGTGGGGCCCGTGTACCCTAGTTCCGTATTTAAAATACCGAACTAGTTCTAGTTCGGCATTATAAATGCCGAACTTGTGACCTGCTGTGACCTGTCATATCGCAGCAGGCCTGCACCCTAAGTTCGGCATTTATAATGCCGAATTGGAGCACGGCCCCCCACCCACCCCACTGCCATTCACTTCTGCTGCCCACCCCACTGCACTGTGCCCTTCAAACTTTACTTCTTTTTTTTTTTTTTTTTTTTTTCAAATCTCATTTTAATTTGAAGAAGAAGAATAGAAAAAAATAAAAATAAATTTTATTTTTAATATTATAAATAATTTATATATTTTTCATTTAATATTTAAGGTATTTTTTGTTACAAATAATTTTAAATATAAATGAATAATAATTTAGAAATGATATATATTTTTAAAACAATTAAAAAAATTTAATTGAAAGAGATAAATTTTATTTTCTTATTTATTTGAAAATAACATAAGGTAATAATATATATTTTTTTATTAATTGTTAATTGTGTGATAATATTTGTTATTATTTTGTTAAAATGTTTTTTGTTATTTTATATAATTGATTGTTTGTAATTTTTTAGTATTGTGTTAAAATATTTAAAGTAAAAATATCTAAAATAATAAAAATTATGAATATAATTGGGCATGAAAATAATAATAATATGAATAAAATAACAGTACTTATTATTATTATTATTAGATAATAAGTTAGTTATAGCATATTTTGTTAATAATTGATTTCTTATAACTTTTTAAATTATAGTTATAGCATATTTTATTAGTTTATTTTGTATAATGAATTGCTATTTTTCGATGGGTATAAAAATATTTAAGTAATTTAATAAGATAATGTGTAAAGTATAATAATAATAATAATTATTATAATAATAATAATATAAAATATTAATATTAATTAATGGGCAGAAATTTGAGAATTTTATTTTTTATAAATAATTATAAATATGACCGAAAAATATTAATATTTTTTTGTAGGTCATATTAAAAAATATTTGAATTTTTAAAGAAATTTTGCATGAAAAGAGGTAAATAACATATAAATGCATGACTATGTTAATAATATTTTGTTTGCTTAATATTAGAATTTATTTGTGTCCTTAATTGTTCTAATGTACAAATAATAATGGAAAAAATTGGGTTTGCTTATTAATTTTCTTCTTATTACATAATTAAAATTGAAAATTTGAAAAAAAACTAAACTGTGCATTAATTTATATTTTATTGATTTTTTATGTTAATTTATATGAAGTTTTTGTAAATTATATGTGATTTTTCAATATTTAAATAATTTCACTGTAAAAATATTTAAATAAGTCAACAGAGAATGCAATGAGAATTTATAAACATAATATAAAATATGCATATATAATTATACAAATAAATATTATACCAAGTGTATAATTGTCATTAAAAAAAAAAAACTAATGCCCTCCATGTCGTCTGCGTCCCCCCTAAACGTGACATCGATCACCTCCAGTCCCACAAGGAGGAGGCCTACGATCACGTGGAGGAGCACGTCTAGGTTGAACTGCGATTGGCTGCACTTCAGTTTGCTCTTCATCAGCAGTAGCATCGTGCTGTTGATCCTGAAGTTGGTATGGTATAGGAGTATGAGTATATGTTGGTGTAGCAAATGGATGGCCAAAAGCAGGTGCAAACGTATTTGTTGGAGTGAAAAATCTGCCTGAATATTACGTTTGCGTTTGCTGTATGGGAGTTCCATCCCACTGTGCCCCTACCCAAGGCATGAATGCAGAAGACGACGCAGCATATGGGTTCGGTTGAAATGACGTAGATGCAAACTGTGCGAATGAAGAGGAGGTCTGGGACTGTCCATACATCTCAGTTGTGACCTCGGGTGGCTGAGCCCTTGATGAACTACCAAACTCGAATCTAGTTGAGGTGGAAGGAGGAAACCTATTTTCATCATGCTGACTCGATTGGTGGCGACTTGTGGGCACATTATGGAATTCAATTGGGCATAATATATTTGGATGAATAGATGTACCCGTTCGTCGCCTTTGGTTTGCACTCCTATTAGAACGTCGTCGAGCTCGTGGTTCACTTTGACCGACATTTAACTGATGCTGTTCTGGCACTTGCTCTGGATTCGGAGGTTGTCCGATCATAATTCGCTCCTCCTCAGCTAATGCATCAAACATAGTTTGATTGATCTGATGTATTGTGCCGACATCATTTGTGATGCGAATTCTCTCCACAGCATCTTTCTGCAATAAATATATTATTAGTAATATCTGTAAAATGAAGTAAATTAACATTTACTCCAAAATATATAACATGCTAAGATTATATTTAAGTGAAACATGTACTGAATAATCAATTACTCCTAATTTCTTCATTAACTAACCATTGCATTAAACAAGCCACCTTGATGAGATATATATCTCCTCGTTACCCTTCTAAACCACTCCATATACTGCAAATGGTATTGTGGTCGTGTGTCATATGGCACATCTGCACGGATTCGCTGATGTCGATCATTCCACATCATAATCCATTGACGATGGTAGACATGCCAGTCACCTGTACCAGAACGCAAGTCAATGCCCTCAAGCCTTCTAGGTTGTTGTGACCACAACGATATACGTTGTCTTTGTCCAAATTGTCTAAGAACTCTGTCCGGCTAGTGCCACTGTACAATGTGAAAGCAAATCATTGGGACCACTGCTTGCCATATATTTTGTCCATTGAGGCAATACTGAGGGAGTGATTCCAATATCTCATCATCATATGGCTGCCAAATCATCTGTATGAAATATTGATGTATATTACATATTTTAACAATCGAAAATAATTTTCAGTAAACGCATATTCAATTTAGTAAATCATTATTAATTTCAAACTTTAATAAAAATATAATAATAATTTAAAATATGTAATCATATACTTGTGACTAATACAGGCTTTTCATATAGCGTAAACAATTTTAAATTTAATAAATAAATAAAATAAAAACTATATTTTAATCATAAAATGTAATCATAAAAATAAATAAATTTAATAAATAATATATTTTGTCCATTGAGGTAGTACTGAGGGAGTGATTCCAATATCTCATCATCATATGGCTGCCAAATCATCTGCATGAAATATTGATATATGTTACATATTTTAACAATCAAAAATAATTTTCAGTAAACGCATATTCAATTTAGTAAATCATTATTAATTTCAAACTTTAATAAAAATATAATAATAATTTAAAATATGTAATCATATACTTATGACTAATACAAGCTTTTTATATAGCGTAAACAATTTTAAATTTAATAAATAAATAAAATAAAAACTATAATTTTATATTAATTTATATATTTCTAAAATTATACTATTAATTTTATAAATAATATATATATTCAAGAGATTAAAAAAAATTAACACTTGGTAAGAATATAACTAATTTTTGTTTTATTTGCTGTAGATATATTATTAAGTTAAAAGAACAAATTAATTGGTTTGATTATTTAACAAATTTTTTTTTTGCCAAATAAATTTTTCTTATTATTAATAGCCAAAAAAAATAAATAAATAAAACTCTGCCATTATCATATCTCAAATAACAAATTTCTTGTTGTTTCTGATCGGATTTCAGATTAGCATAATAATTTATTTTTTTTAACCTGTTAATTAGTTTTTTAAGGAATTAAACCTTTTTTTAATATACCAATTTTTCTAATATGCTAATTTTAATTTTCAGATTTATTTTATCTAGTTTTTCAATCTACTTTTTTTTTCCGATTATGGAATTTTTTTTTTAAAATTAAACTTTTTTTTATATTATCTTATTTTATTACTATATAACTTATTATATAGTGATAGAATGATATTTGTTGTGACAAAGTATTTTCTTTTTTTGATAAATAATTGATCACAATAAATTAGTCTTTGTCACAAAGTCATTTTGTCACAATATGTTATATTTTATCGTGATAAAATTCTATTTTGTTGCAATAAATTTATTAAGAAAAATTTATTGTAATTAACCCGATGATAAGCTAAATTCATCATAAAAAATATATTATCACAAAAATAGCTTTCATTGTGACAAATTATTTTGTTGTAATAACGTAAATTTTATTATAGTGATTGATTTAAATATACCTGTTGGTCATGTATAATATCAAATTTGTAGCGAATGTCGTGTAGGACGTGTGTACTGACTTCAGTAACCTGTCGCGGGTTACTCTATCTGTAAAATAAGATTAATTAGATATAATTCATAAAAATATTTTTTTAAAATATTTATTCTTGCGTACCATTGCCCAAGCGGGGAGTCTCCCGGTGGAACTCGCACATGTAGTCGAGGTGAAATTATGGAAAGTCTATCCCACGCCCATAGCTGCAATATAAATAATGGACCCACAATTTCAGTTGCATCTCGATGTGATGCTGAACTTAACTCACTGTACAAGCAGGCCAAACATGTAGCTCCCCAACTATATTGACCAACCCGGTCAAAGTCCTCCAACAGAGATAGCCACATCAAGTGAACTCGGCTATCAGCTTCCGTGGTAAATAAAACACCACCTATAAGGCGAAGTATAAATGCTTGTATATATGCATCTATCTCAATCTCAGTAGGATCATCAGACAAAGTGGCAAATGTAGCAGTCAGCCAATTAAGTGACAATCTATTTCCTCTAATTGCATTACCATCTGGTTCTACACCCAAAAGTCTCTGACATAAATCCCTCCCATTTACGTGTGAGGATGTAGTCACTGCATGACCATCTATAGGCAACCCAGTTTGTATGCCGACATCCTGAAGTGTGATAGTCATGTCTCCATATGGAAAATGGAATGTGTGTGTTTCTGGTCTCCATCTCTCCACTAGTGCAGTGATAAGATGGTGATCCAACATAAAATAGCCAATCCTAGCCATGCCATAAAATCCAATAAGGCGTAATCGCGGAATTACTCTGTCATCAACCATAAAATCACGCAATACTAATGCGTTACGCCTGCATCGTAATGGTGGGGCAGTGCCCTGATCAACCCATACAGCACCTGATCGGTGAACATCCTGCATGTCCAATAAGGAAGTGTCATATGGTCCAGGATGTATATGATCCGCAGCATGTCCACCCTCCATACCTGAACAAATATAATGAAACCATAAGAAATGAAAATGAAACTTTCATAATGTTTATATTGGTGTAGTACAACATAAATGATAAAATGATAGCATAGCTCAATTGAAAAAAAAAATGCAAATACATATGAGATAATGTCATTCATAAAAAATAGTATAACATAATACCAATTACTTTAAGTTATAGTATGAAGCATAATTATTAACAGTAATATATGAATTCATTAATTTATCATTTGATTACAATATATTGTTAATAGACATTACATCAAACTTAATATATGGTCAAATGATATATCATACAACATTGTCTTCATCAGTAAGATAAATATCAGATAAAAAATCAGTAAGATAAAAAAAATCATCATCAAGTGACCAATGTTGACCGCATGCATGGAATATATCAGCAGGAGTATAAAAATGTCATTATCACCTATTACAGGGTTTTATAAAGACCATCAAATTGCTTGTCTCATAATAAATAAAACATAAATATAATGAAAGTAATGGTATAACAATATCAACACATCTAATTAACACCATCATATGTAAGTATGTTATAAAATCTTAATCATATTAAGATACAAGTTGAAAATAACATTTTATTAGCACCTATTCCTACTATTTGCAACTGGACATGTTTTAATATTATGGCCAGATTCACCACACACTCTGCATGAATAACCAGCTTTCTCTTTTACTCGGCAGTCCATTTCAGTTCTGATCCTTGTGGATTTTGGTCTACCCTTTCCATGCAACCATTTTTTATTAGGTATCAAAGGCAATTCTTCACATTCTGGCCAATAATCTGGATGACCAAGGGGATGGAAGTGTGATTCCCAGCATTTCAATGAACGTTCTAACTTGTAAAATGGAGAAATGTAATGCTCACAATCAATACCATTTTTCACACAGCATGCAATGGCGTGCCAGCAAGGAATCTTATATTGCTGGAATTTGCTACATGAGCATTCACCTTTTGCCAAATCCACAACCTGTAAATTGCCTCCCTTAATCTTTCCTCTCCGATTTTGTCGACCAGTAGTCACTTGACATTCACCAGTTTTTCTATTAAAATATTGCACTTCATGACCATTCGCCCGTCTAGTCCATATAGATAGCTTATCTCAACATAAACGGGTGTATTTGTGCCCCTCAAGTATTTCCTTCTCATACTCTCCTCTAAAATGGTCAAATGCACTAACAAGCTTCAAAAAAATCTTGTTCACCATCGAGGTGATAGGCAATGCTCTAACATCTTTTAAAAAATTGTTTACAGATTCGGCAATATTCGATGTCATGCCTCCATATCTATACCCACCGTCGTGAGAAAGCGTCCATTGTTTCAATGGTATCTTCTTTAGCCAATCTGATGATGGTTTGTCCAACTGGGTAATTTCTTTACGCATCTTGGCGAACTTTCTCTTTTGTACTTCATATGCTATGACAAGAAAAAATATTACACATTAATATTACCACAATAAAAGTCAACTTCAGGTAATACATACAAGTATAATATGTTGGATGATATATGATATACCTGCATTTTGTATCAATTTCTTCATTTCAGCATTTTTGAAAGTTGTATTGTAATTACTGACCATGTGGCAGATACAATATCGATGGGGACACATTTTTCATAAATTGCTTTTCATTGCATTTATTATGCCCTTTTGCCGATCAGAAATAACACATAATTTTTGGTTGCTAGTAACATGCATCCGTATGCACGTCATGAACCAATCCCAGTTGTCATTATTCTCTTTCTGTACAATAGCAAATGCCACAGGAAGAATATGATTATCACCATCTAGAATTGATGCACACAATAAAACAGCTTTATACTTTCCATACAAAAAGTGCCATCAATGATGAGAGCAGGCCTGCAATTTTTCATCCCATCAATACATGGCTTGAAGCACCAAAATATGTGTTCAAATACACGACAGGTTGGATCAATGCGGTTGTTGATAACATGCTCCTCATCATTAAGAATGTAATGGGTACCAGGATTGGTTGCTTGTGCTGCTCGCAACCACCGTTGAAGATGAGAAAATGACTCATCCCAATCACTAAATGTTTTTTCAATTACAATTTGTTTTGCCTTCCATGTCTTTCTATAAGATGGTTCATAGTCTAATTGATCTTTCACTGCAGCTTGTAAAGCTTTAATCTTAATTGAAGGCATTTCTGTCACAAGGGGTGCCACAAGATTAGCAATAACATTTGCAGATAAATGTTTATGATATGATGTACTGCCTATGTTCAGACACGTATGTGGCTCATCATATTAGCTTATCTTCCACCGACTGTCATCCCTCAGCTTTCTTGCCCGTATTCGCCAATTACAACCAGTAGATTTTCTCTTGCAAATCCATACAAATGTCTCTTCCCGAGATTCTTTTGAGCAATACTCATAATTATTCTGTATTGCATGTTGTTGGATTGCAAGCTTACATTCTTCTTTGCTGGTAAAAAGCATACCTTTATATAAGCCATCACTATAATCTATCATGTTTTCATTTCTATCTGGTACTCGCATTGCTTCAAAATCTACAAACTCATTTGAGTTGTAGCTAAAAAAATGTGATGGTACATTCATGACTGCATTATTACTTACAGTATATGCCTCCCCCTCATGTACTCCAAAAGCAGAATGTTTGGAGTCAGAATCATCTGATTCATGGAGCATATTTTCATCGTTTTCATCAGACTCTTCTGGTGCATCATCACTATCATCTTCCTTGACATCTTCATCATCTTCGTCCTCTTCAAAAACATATGAAAACATTGCCCCTGATCCCTCTGCATCATCGTGTGCACTTGCATTATTGTCTTCTCCATTCCCATCTGCATTCCCTTCCCCATCATCATCATTTATGTCATCATTTGCTGTCTTTTGACTAATACCAACATAAATCTCAAAAAATGCCAAATCTTGTCTAAACATATCCATATGTTGAAACATTCGTTCTACATCATCGTCTTCCAATATTTCTGCCATTTGGTAGACAACTCAATTTACCACTCTTACAGGTACCCTAAATATTATTGAGTTGATAAAATATTGTTCACAATCTATATTTGTGGCTGCGTGAACAATGTAGAGCATCTCTGCGATTTTCTGTACAGGATGAACTTGGAGCATACTGCATTGCCCATTTATATAATCAACTCCATAGTCACGGCGTATCACTTCACTTCCCTAGTAAAAATATATTGGTATCGATTCGGCCATATCTATTAGCATTATATATAATGAATTCCAAACAAAAAAAAATATTAAGTAACAATATTTATTTATATTAATGTCAGTGTAATTACTTTTACTTTTTCACGATATGCTAAAAATTAATTTGTAGCATAATCTGTATGACCGACATTTTAAAATTTATGATTTACAAATTTAGATTTAGGATTTAGGATTTATGATTTTCACATTGTCAAATAATTCCACTTTCTAAATCTGCTTATCATTCTATGATTTATACAAGATAATCATTATACAAATTTAAATTCTAATATTATTTTTATTCTTTCATTATTATTATTTTTGATATATATATATATATATATATATATATATATATATATATATATATATATATATATTTTGAAATAATAATAATAATAATTAATAATAATTCTAAAGATTTGCATTTTAGGGCTTATAGTTTAGTCATATTTGAAAATTAATTCCACTTTTTACAACAAGTTCATTTTATCAAAATATAACTTTTATTATGTTCAAAAATTAATACTTTATATAGGTTTTTATACTCTTTATATAATATTAAATATTTTATATATATATATATATATATAGTATCAAAAAAATTTCATATTTCATTAATTATACTTAACAGAATTAATTATTAAATTCATTAATTATATTATATGTTAAATATATAATACAATTAACTGATATATAGTAAATTAAGTTAATTTATACTCTTTTATTATATTATTAAATTCCATTAAACATTTTTATAGTTTCTAACATAAATTATTATTTCGCATAAAAATGTTATTATTACAAATAAATTACTTTATTTTATTTTCAAATAAATTATTATTTCGCATAAAAATATTTCAGTACAAATTTTTCTTATTTATTATACTTATTTTTTAACTTAATTAATAACATATATAATATTATATTATATATTTTTAATATTATCATAATTTAATTAGTTTTCTTAATTTGTTCACTATTTAATTAATTGAGCTAATCAAATATATTACATATTAGTTATATATTTTAATTAATTAATATCGCCTAAATTAAGTTCTATTATTTACTAATATTACTTGAATTTATTAACAACTATTTTTAATCTTATATAATTATATTAAATTAATTAATATTTTATGGTGACACATTAATAAAATATTTCAGTACAAATTTTTCTTATTTATTATATTTATTTTTTAACTTAATTAGTAACATATATAATATGATATTATATATTTTTAATATTATCATAATTTAATTAGTTTTCTTAATTCGTTCACTATTCAATTAATTAAGCTAATCAAATATGTTACATATTAGTTATATATTTTAATTAATTAATATCGCCTAAATTAAGTTCTATTATTTACTAATATTACTTGAATTTATTAACAACTATTTTTAATCTTATATAATTATATTAAATTAATTAATATTTTATGGTGACACATTAATAAAATATTTCAGTACAAATTTTTCTTATTTATTATACTTATTTTTTAACTTAATTAATAACATATATAATATGATATTATATATTTTTAATATTAATAACATAAATAATATGATATTATATATTTTTATTATTTAAATTTAATATACTTTAATTGAGCTAATCAAATATATTACATATTAATTATATATTTTAATTAACTTATCGCCTAAATTAACAAGTATATATTTTAACAAATATTTATAGCCTAAATTAAGTTATATTATTTACTAATATTACTTAAATTTATTAACAAAAATTTTTAATCTAATATAATTATATTAAATTAATTAATATTTTATGGTGCTTTTAAAGGGAATATTTATTTATTTATTTATTTTATTTCCTTAACACTTAAATAAATTACAATGTTTAATTTTATTTTATATTTATATTTCAAATAATTAAGAGGTAAACTTGAAAGATATATTAACAAATTTCAAGCAATCATTTTATCCCTAAAGACTTTTACATACAAAAAAAATATTATTTGACAAAAAAAAAATCCTATACAATACAATTATACAAACAACATATATAATAATCAATCTAATATACTGTCTTAATATAATTTTAAAAATAAAAATTACCTTTTCCGTGGATAATATCTTCAAAAATTTGAATATTGTTATAATCACCTAAAAAATAGCAACAATTATTTTTCATCAATATTATTTTTATATATTATAGAAAATAATAATTTGCTGAAATTAATTAAAAAAATTATAAATTACTTCAAAAATTTAAATTATATATACATTTTTTCCTTCTTCAACATTTTTCAATAATTAATACCAATCTTTCACAGCAACAAAAAAAAAAAAAAAAAAAAAATTGAAGCAAAGTTGAGAGAGTTGTGAGAGAGGAAGAAACACAGCAATTTGGTGAAATGAGGGAGAGAAGGAAGGAGGAAGGATTTAGCCAAAATAATTTCTTATATTTACTCCCTAGCCGTTGGATCGCAAGAATCCAACGGCTAGGTGCATGGCTCTAGTTTGGAATTATAAATGCCGAACTAGACCCCGTGCTACACTTATGGGACTCACCCTGCAGTCCCTGCACGGATGGGACTTTGGCCTGCAGCTTTGACCACAAGTTCGGTATTATAAATGCCGAACTTGGGGTGCAGGCCTGCTGCGACATGACAAGTCGCAACAGGCCACAAGTTTGGCATTTATAATGCCGAATTAGAACTAATTCGGTATTTTAAATACTGAACTAGGGTACACGAGCCCCACACCCGCACAAAACGAAACGTAATAAGCACTAATCCGGTATTTAAAATACCGAACTAATTTTTGGTTCAACTAATTCGGCATTTAAAATACCAAATAATGCATATTTGGGTAAATATTTTTTAAAATAGCATATTTTGATAAATATTTTTTAAAATTAACACAGTACAGTCAATTACTCCTCTATTGAAGCTCAATTCTTCATTGATTTCATAAGATCTACACAATATACCACCACAAAAGAAAAATAATACAAAAAAAATACTTGAACAAACTTCAAAATGACAAAAATAAACTAAAAACTAAACAGATAGACCTACTAAAACTATCACAAAATAGGCAAAATAGAATTCACTGAAGATTTAAATTTGAGCAAAAGTGGCCTGAGAAGTTAGAATAGGTTGATATAGTCAAATCATCTTGGGGAAATACCAGTGAAGGGAATTCTCTGCAAGATATTAAACAGAAACTCAATTGATGTTCAGCTGGTTATAGAGATGGCATAGGTAAGTAGTGGGTAACTTGAGGAAGTAGATAGAAAAGCTGAAACAAGAATTAGAGGACTTGAGGCATCTATCAAGCTTAGGGGAAACAAAAGAGAAGGAGGCACAATTGATTTGGGAAATGGATGGGCTATGGTAAATGGAAGAAAAATTTTGGCTTCAACAATTTAGAATCAAATGGTTGCATGGGGAAGACTATAATACCAAGTTTTTCCATGCGTCAACAGTATAGAGAAGCCAGAGAAACAGAATTATGTGCATCAAGGATTGAATTGGGAGATGAGTGGAAGAGAAAAATGAAATAAAAAAATGTCATAAAAGAATTCTTTGGGGGATTATATTGCACACTAGCACTATGGAATATGCAACCTATTTTGGATAAAGTAAAAAGAACAATAACAGAGGAAACTAACATAGCTTTCACAACCACAGTGATAGATGAGGAGATAAAATTTGCATCTTTCGGCCTAGGACCTCTTAAAGCCAGAGGGCTAGACGGATTTCCTAGGATTTTCTTTTAGAAAGCATAAAATGAAGTTGATGTTGAAATCTATAATGTAATCAAGGGGTTCATTGCGAATGGAGTTATGCTAGAAGGGCTACACTAAACTCATATTATGTTGATTCCAAAGGTTCATATGCCAAATCAGGTATCTTAATTTTGACCTATAAGCTTATGTAACTTTTTATATAAAACCATGGCTTAATCATTTAGTACACCCATGTTAAGTAGTTTTTTGCCTAATAAAGTTATCCAAGACAACATACTTATTGCTTATGAAATCACCAATGCATTTAAACACCTCTCATTTAAGAAAACTTTGTGCCATCAAATTAGACATTTATAAGGCATATGACAGTGTGTCCTGGGAATTTCTAATTCAAACTCTCTCAAGGATGTGCTTTGCAAATCATTTTGTTAACTTGATTTGGCAACGCATATCTACTTTCACTTCCTTTATTCTAATAAATAGGGAGCCAACCTAAGAATTCAGGCTTATAAGGAGTTTAAGCCAAGAAGACTCCTTATCTTGATACCTTTTCTTACTGGTGTCTAATAACCTATCTAATATGCTAGATGAAGCAACTCAAAATGGTTTTTTGAATGGCATTAAACTCATCCCACATGCGCTATTATTACACACATGATGTTCCTAAATGACACCATTCTCTATGGTAATGCAATAGTGTCTGAAGCATAACAATTTAAAGCAATTCTTAATGATTATAAGGCTACATCTAATGCAAGTGTAAATGTCTCAAAATCTTTTATCTTGTTCAGCTATAATACTCTAGAGGAAAGGTGAAATCAATTGCTGGAAGTGATGGGTATGGCATCAATGGATAATCTTGAAATATACTTAGGATTTCTAGTATAATAGGCAAATCTAAATCTTAAACACTTGCCTTTTTAGTTTATAGAATCAACCCATAAAGCTCTTTCATGGAAATAGAAGCTCATTTCAATGGGAGGTAGAGAAACGATGATTAAATCAATACTTATGGCCATACCAATATCTATCATCTCTTCTTTTCATGCCTTTCTTGAAATTTGTAGGAAATTAGATAATGTTGTCTCCCAATTTTAGATAGGTAGGGGTCATCAACGAAGAGGTGTTATCTTTGAAAAATGAAGCAACTTAACCAAAACCAAATTGAGAGTTGGTTTAGGATTGAAAAATTTTAATGGCTTTAATATTGTAATTCTAGCTAAGTAGGCTTAGAGAATGGTGTCCAATCCATAATGTCTTTAGGCAAGAGTTATCACAGGACTCTATTTTTCCAATTCAGAATATTAAAGTGTTGAGAAAGGAGGAAGGGCATCATGGAGTTAGAGGAGCCTACTAGAAGTTAGGGATATTTTGAAGTAGGGAGTAAGAATGAATATCAGTAATAGGAGGCACACAAGCTTATAGACTTACCTATAGATTCCAATTCTCAAAAATTTTAAGTTAGTGACACAGCCACCAATAGATAACACTAATTTTAGAGTAGCATATATGATTTTTAAAGATGGTGAATGCGATATTCACAAACTTAGAAGCTTGCTAATCTCCAAAGGAAGTAGAAGCTATTCTCAAAATCCTTATAAGTACTGCAAAAACTAGAGATAAATGGGTTTGGCATCTAGACAAAATAGAAAAATTTAGAGTCAACCAAGTTTATCAAATGATCATGCAATAAGAGGAGCAAATGCAGGCCAGAAACAAACCTTCAATATCCTGTCCATACTCAGAGTCACTTTGGACGCATATTTGTGATCTTAATCTCCTAACAAAAATTAACATTTCCTTTTGGACAGCCAACAAGAATAGACTTCCAACCAAAGAGCAGCTGGTTAAAAGGAAAATCCTAGACAATCCAATATGTGGCATTTCTAATCTTGCTATAGAGAATGTTGAACACATACTATTTGCATGTGACTTTGCCATAGTTGCTTGGTTTGAAAGTAGCTTGGGTTTTAATCTATCAAACTCATACATTATATAATTTGCAGATTAGTGGGATAGATTTGATAATAAGATCCTTGAGTCAAGCAATGTGGATGTACTAGTACGTGCAACCTTCCTCTGTTGGACCATTTGGAAGCAACGCACTTCATAGTGCTTTAATAGAGTAAGGCCAAACCCTGCAAAAGCTATTACCTTAGTTGCAAATGATTTAGACAATTTGAGAATATGCAGCTTTAATATTTCTCTGTTAATGAAATAAATGAATGTGTACAAGAGCTTTGATTTATTTCCTTATCTAAAATAGGAAACTAAGTCAACCAAATATATACAAATAATCATATATCATAGCTAAATAGAAAGCTAAAACAATGCTGAGAATCATCCTTTATGAAGGCTGACATTAAGGAGAGAATCATTCTCTATCATGCCACTATAAGGGAGTGGGTCCAAAAAGGACATGAAGCTTGGACCGATGATTAACAAAGAGTTTCTTAGAAAAAGGCTTGGTAAGAGAATCAACAAGTTCATTTGTAAACTGAACATGAGAGACTTAAAGGAGTTTTTTTGCAACCTAGTCATGAACAAAGTGAAAATTGATGGTGATATGTTTCATGCGAGAGTGAAAGATAAGATTAGAGCATAGATAAGTAACTCCCATATTATCACAGTATACAATGGGTGAAGATGGAAGAGAAACACCTAGTTTATGTAATAAATGTGTAAGCCAGTTTACTTCAGTTGAGTTAGTAGCAATAGCACAATCTTTAGCCTCTGTTGAGGAATGGGCAACTGTGGACTTCTTCTCAGAACTCCAGCTAATAGGATAGGAACCAAAAAATACAACATAAGCTAGGGTAGATACTCAAGAATCAACATGCTTTGCCCAGTTCACATCATCAAATACCTAAAGATAAGGTGAATTTCTTAAGGAGAGCAATAGCCTAAAATTAGAAGTACCCTTCAAGTAACGGAGTACTCTTTTCATAGTTAACCAATGATTCATGGTGGGGTGATGCATAAATTATGCGAGTTTGTTAATAGCAAATGAAACATCTGGTCTTGTAAGAGATAAGTATTGGAGGGACCCCAAAAATTGCAGAAACTTAGTGGGGTTGTAAAGAGGAGAACCATCATTAAGGTGAAGAGTCTTATTTGTTGACATTCGTGTTGAGATAGCATTAGCATGAAGCATGTTTGTCTTAAAAAGAAGATTTGTAAGATATTTCTTTTGACAAAGAAATAAACCATCATGTGTCTCTATAGCTTTAACTCCCAAAAAGTAACTGAGATCCCCAAGTTCTTTGAGAGAAAGTCAAAAGGTTAATTTAACAATGAATTCTTGGATGGCAACAGCATGACTTCCTGTGATAATTATATCATAAAAAGATAAAGAACATGTGAGGGCTTACAAAGAATAAACAAAGAAATATCACATCTAGAATTGATGAAGCCAACACTAGTAAAAAAGGATCAGAGCTCATTGTACGAAGCACTAAGAGCTTTTTGCAAGCCATAAATAGCTTTGTAAAACTTATAGACATAATCAGGAAACTATGAGTTGATAAAGCCTCATGGTTGCTGTATGTAAATATCATTAATTAAAGTACCTTACAGGAAAGCATTATTAACATCTAATTGTTTCAAAACCTAAACATAAGAATTAGACAAATAGTAGAAGGCTTGACTACTAGGCTAAATGTTTTAGTAAAATCAATACTCAGACGTTGATGGAATCCTTTAGTTATAAGACGAGCTTTGTAGCAAGTAATAGATCCATCAGGATTCTTTTTAATTGATAAACCCACTTATAGCTTATAATATTTTATGTAGATGAAGCAGGTATAAAAGTCCAGTTGCTATTATGAAGAAGGGCTTGTTACTCCTTAACTATAGCATTTCCCAAGTGAGAGGATTTTGATACTTGGCGAAAGGTGGGTGGTTTAATAATAAGAAAAAGTTTTGATTGTTTAGGAGTAGTGGAGGTGGTTAAAGAAAATGGTTTCTTTGGTTTATAGATAATATTTTGAGACTGAGTGACCATCAGGCTGGTGGTGTAAGTGAAGAATCAAAGTTAAAAGAAAGAGAAGAAATAAGAGGAAAGTTACTTACTTGTAATGATGATGAATTATGAGGCTGCAAGGACTAAGACAAAGTAGAAGAGTCTTCATAAGAGACCGAGTCTATCTAAAAAGTAGATTGAGTTAGTGAAGATGGGCGCAATGCAGTAAAGGAGGATTTGGAGGTGACATTATGTTGTAAGGAAGAGTTAGTGTAATACCTAAGTGTTTTTAACTCTCCCTGAGTGTGAATGACACTAAAAGATTAGATTTTTGAATGATAGTGTGGTATGGGAATGATAAGAAAATGGGTAGTAATCTTATGACCTAATGTGTGATGTTTGCTTAGTACATGATTTTATGATGATTAACTATGTTCTAATGATTTAGATAGAGTCCATATGATAGTTAAGGATGTAAGTGAAGAAGTTAGGAAAGGTAAATTAGGGAGAATGAAAGGTAAGGAATGGAATTTAAAAGGAAAACTTCCAAGCTTGTAAATGGGCTTATGGGCTTATTAATGAGTCTTAATGTAATAGGGGCCTAAACCCAACATGGGAAGGCCTAAACCCAACAATGAGTCTTGCCTAAGAATGATACAACATCCAAGCTTGTGAACAAGAAATGGTTGGCCAAGACAATGGACAAAAGATGTGTAGAGAATCAGCCTTTGATATTTAGCTCATTAGTCACCAAAATTGACCAAGTCAAGTTCCAAACCAAGTGGAACTCTTGCTCTTCCTTTACATGAGTCAAGGTTCAATTGGAACACCTAACATCTCATGATAACCCTCACCATTGTAGAGAGAATCTTAGCCCTCCATCTTAACCATCCATTAAGATTAATTCCTAACTATTAGATATAGCTTGATAATTCCTCATCATCCAATCCAATACATATATAAGCAAGATTGTGTAAAGAAATTTCATTTAGTTTTCTTTACACCAAAACTCTATACCAAAAGAAGAAACTCTCTCCATCCCACTTATAACAATAGTTTTAGCAAAGCAAAGCTAATCAAGGTGAGAAGTTATGCCTATCCTTTCTTTTTATGCTCTAAGATTGATTGTAATGACTAAGTTATTTAAAGAATTTCTTTTGCACCATATATAGGATTTGGCCAACCTAGGATAGTCATGCATAGGACATATTTTTGAATGATCTTAGATGAAGGAAAATGATTTAAAAGGGATAAAATGAGCTTTGGACGCATGATTCAAGTTTTGAGAAGCTTTGAAGCATAAACATGGTTAGAAGAGGAACTTAGTATTCTAATACTACATTGTGATGATTGAGTAATCATATATGTTATATGCTATGTTAATTTCATATTTCCACAATTAATTTGGAGATTTGATGTGAAATTGAGAGTTTTTCCCAAAATTGACATAGATGGGACGTTAGGGTTTATGGAACAAATTGGAAACTTTGAGACTTAGACTTGAAATCATATAATTGAACGAAAATCTAGCTTGGAATTGGTTAGAAATAAGAATGAATATGTATATGATACAATTGGTATATTTCTATTATAAGTTTAAGCAATGAATAAGCGAAAGATATAAGTAGAGCCACCATTAGTTACTAATTATTGTGTGATGGAAATGTGATGATTGTAGAATTGCAAGGCAAGGGCAAAGAGATTGCTCAAGGTCATGAGGGATTGTGAATTAGCCAAGAACGAATAGTCATTAGGAGTAAAGGTGTTAAGGTGAGTACTCAATAATGTAATGTAATTGTGCCATGTTGCTTGCGACTATTAATTGAAATGCCATCCTTTGATACATGCCCAAAGAGGGACATTGAATATGTATTGCCCATGGAATGTGAGCCTTTGAATTTCACATCCTTCTTATATGATAATTTGAACATGAAGAGCCTCTTACATTGATGTCATTTTGTGCCCAATGTTTGATATGCCAATTACTTGTTATTGAATGCTTATACAGATTTTGAACATGCCCTTTATGAATACCCATGATAAATAGAAAACCCTTTTGATGTGGGGTAATAAATCGGATTATGTGCACTTGGTATAAGCCTGCGGGTAGGACAAGAGTACCCAACCTCTATTAGGAGGGAATGCCTAACCGTAAGACCTGATCAATCTTGTATAATGTGGTATATGTGAGTGAGTAAGGCTTAGGTCGCCACTCTTTAACTTTTATGTATGGGAAGCTGTCTGCTTCCAAGAAATTTTTGTTTTTGCTAAAATGCACTCTAATGTTCAACATGGCCAATTTTGATTAACATCACACCATTGTTATCTTGAATTAACCCAAATGATAACATGTTACATTGTTTGCATGTTGCGTTATATTATTTTGTACTCACTAAGCTAGTCTTATTCTGTAGTTATTTATAATTTTCCAAGTTAGGGTGAATCATTAGCAAGGTAAACCCTGAGCCATGTTTCTCCGCTTAGAACTTGCTAAAGATATTGTGAAGATGTTACTTGTGTCATTTTAAGGACATGCAACTTAGAGCTCCATGGTGACTAAAGATGTAGTGTAAATGAATGTCATGACTAAGAATAGTATAAGTAACTGATAACATATATTAAGTATGTGTATACATATGATATTAGTTAAGAGTATATGGATAGTATTTGTGGATAACTAAGAATGATGTTCTGTTTTTAATCATGGTATGAAACTAAAGTTTATCAAGTATAATCAAATAGTTAAAGTAATCATTGGGAATTGGCAATGAACAACATGGTTATGATCTTGGGAGAGATGGTTAAATAGGATATGTAGGATGATAATAAGATTAATGGTGTTCTATAGGTTTAGGTCACCTTATGTCTCCCTGAACTCTTGGACAGTAATAACCTAGAAATTGGGTCATGACAATTAGGAATAGAAAGCAAAGTTGTTGGTGAAATGGGTGATGAGGACTAGAGATTAGCATATTTATTTAGAGATAAGGTGTGAACAGTATCCAGTTTAGAAAGAAATTACGACAAGATGTTAGTGTTGTTTGGTGATGTAGACGAAGAGCAATGTTGAAAGGGGAATATGGTTTCAAAGAAAACTGTATGCCTTGAGATAAACATTTGATTTTTCTTAAGATCAAAACAATAAAATGTATGATTAGGAAGGGAGTACCTGAGAAAGATGCATAGTCAAGACTAAGGTTCCAATTTGTGTTTGTCATAGAGTCGCAGCCAAGGGTAACAAAAGCACTCAAAAACCTTGAGAGACTTGTAATTAGGATGATGATTAAATATGATATAGTATGGTGAGTTGAAATGAATCACTGAGGTTGGTAACCGATTAATAATGTAGACTACTGTTTGAAAAGCACAAGGCCAAAACATTAAGGGTAATGAAGCATGGTGAAGAAGGTTAAGTCTTATCTTGACAATATGTCAGTGTTTTTACTCAGTAGACCCTACATGTTATGGTGTATAAGATGGAGAGATAAGATGTTGAATCCCATATTTAGAGAGTACAAATGATAGGCTTTGATATTCAACACCACCATCTGCATAAATAGTCTTTATATGAGCATTAAAAAAATTTTTGATTAAAGTTTTGAATCGTTCAAAAATAATTGGCACATCAAACTTTAGTTTGATAGGATAGAACCAAGTATATTTTATGAAGTAGTCAATAAAGATAATATAATAATGAAAATTTCCAAATGAGCTAACAGTTGTCGGACCCCAAACATCAGAGTATATAACTTCAAATGGTTCTTGACATTTAGTTGAAGAAGTTTTAAATGAAAGTTTGTGACTTTTATTACAAAGACATGAGTCACAAATAGAGCTAGATGAATCTGAACATGAAATGTTTTGAGATGATAAGAGTTTCTTTTGAATTAAGGAGGATGGATGACCGAGACACTAGTGCCAAAAATTTGATGAGATGGTGAGATTTGCTAATGGAAGAGATGCTGAATTTGGTGAAACAAACTTTGGCCACTCATAAAGGTTGTTTTTACTCCGGCCTTGGACCAAGGACGTGATGGATTTTAGGGATTAAACAAATATCATATGCAGTGAAAAATTAAAATTTAAATTCCCAAAATCTACTAGGATACATGTGTTTCAATTAAATCGACTAATGTTTAGATAGTTTATCTCTTATAGCAAGCAGAAAACTCTTGGTGCAGTTACACATCTGGGCTTCACAAATCAAAACAAATAGCCTTTGGATTTGGATCACAGGTGCTGCTACTTAAATGAATACCCTCTATTGGTATCCATACGAACAGAGCAAGAAATTGAACTTCAGTGTGCTAGCATTAGCCTTGAAAACATTTTTCAAAAAATCCCTTTTTTTTTTTTTAAATACAAATTTTACTCTCTATGTATCTCTCTCTCACACTAGAAAATGTATTTGTTAATACCAAAACCTAAGATCATCTTAATTTAGTTGTTTTCTGATATGATTAGAAGATCTCAAAAGATATCCTTAACTGTTAATGATATATTCTGTTATTTTTAATATTTAAAATATTTATCTATATATAAATACAAATTTTAAATATTAAGTTTACTTTTATCTTAATAAAGTAAATGTACACAGTAAGAGTAAATTAGTATTAAGTTAACTTTTAATTGTCTTTTAGTTCAATGAATCCAGACAACATTTAATTCAATGAACCTAAATAATTTCGAGTTCAGTGAACCTGAGTTCAATAAACCTGGACAATTTCCAAATTCAATGAACCTAGACATACATTAACCTATAGTCCATTTCAAATTTGTTCTAAGTGTGCGACCTTATAACTTTTCACAGTCAATGTTATAGTCTTTTTGTCACTCGATATCATAATTGAACATGAGGCATGGATTATATCACCCTTATATTGTTCAATCAAACTATTTCTTGATATCCAAGTAGATTGACTAAACAAATGACATTGATATCTCTTATCAATTTACGGCCATGCATTTTCTTAATTTCACTTATCGAGGGGCCCAAAGATATCTCTTTCAAAATGAGAGGGATAAATTCCTGCTCAATCACTCATTTTCCTCTGCATGATTCATTCTATATTCAACAACAGACTATATTACCATCCTGTTATAAATGATGTTTGACTATGTCAAAATATAGAATTCCTCATGTAGTAATCTATGGTAATTTCAAGTTAAAGGACTGAATAATAATACTGTAACAAGAATTACATATGACACCGTATAGTATTCTCAAAGTGGGTCGGACCAATACACTATTTTCTAATATGTATTTATGAGCTGACTTGATATCTTATATACATAACTAGTAAAACATGATCATCAGTCAAACTAAATACCAGTCTTAATTGTTCCACCAATAATAAGTGACTAGAGACAACATATAATAGTATCATATTTACCTCAGAGTTTTACTATCAAGTTACACACTTGATGACTTTAGGTAGAATCAACTATTCATAAAATTTATTATCAAGTCATAAAAGATTAGTTGCAATTAATAACATGATAATGGATTGTCTTTTTATTAATAAAAAATAATAATAATGACAATATTTATACTATTGACTTAAGGCATATCACTAACAGGATGACCTCATATTCATATCTTTTACAAAAAAAAAATGGTTAGAAAAGAATTCGATAGAGGTATTATTTTGTTTACAAAATTGAGAAACATATACTAGATTTTTCTTAATGGCAGGAGCATACCAAATATTATTAAGCGAAAAGGTGGTAGTGGGTGAATTAAGTATAGAAAAAATAATGTGAGAAATTGTAATTTTATTACCATTGCCAACTATTACATCTTCATCACCATTATAGTCGAAATGCACAGAGAGGTTTTGAAGATCAGATGTTATGTGTTGTGTGGCTCCAGAATCAAGAACCTAGATGTTGGAGCGAGAGCTTGAATCACCATCTATGTAATGTGCTTGCGGCTGCTCAGAAAGAGGTTTCTGTTTGGATCGACAAGTCTCAGCAATGTGTCCCGACTTGTCACACAATTGGCAGATGATTTTCGGCTGTCCTGAGTATGAATTTGGATGCCAATTGGTAGATGGAGTCATATTAGTTGAATGCCCAGCATAGGAGGAGTTACCTTGAGGATGAAAGAGATGAGGTTGATTCTGACTTGATTGATTGCTGCGATAAGGTTGTTGTTGGCGTTTGAATGAGTGTTGGCTAAAAGGGCGAGACTGGTTTTGATTATTACTTTGCCCCGAGTTGAAGAAGTCGTCTTTGCCTTTGTTATTGTGATATCGACTGTTTCCTTTCTGAGTAAATCAAAATATAATCTGGTTCTCATCTTTCCGAATGTTGCCATGCTTTTGGGTTAACTCTTTATCAAGGAGCTTATCATACAAACCTTCAAATGTGATTGGAGTGTCACGCATTCGGATTGCAGCTTTTAATTCTTTGCATTCATCACCAAGTCCATTTAAGGTGTGTGCCATAACATTAGCATCACTTAAAGAGTGGCCAATCATGGTCAAATCATCAACAAGACATTTGATTTTGTTCATGCATTCTGTGACAGACATACTTTTCTTCTTTATGTTCATCAAAAAGGAGAGGAGAGAGCATACGAGTGGTAGACTTACTGGCGAAACTTGTCTCTTACTTGTTCCAGGCATCAGCTGATGTGATGCAATTATTAATGGTAGGGCCAACAGTACCATGAATAGCACGTTGAATGGCCAACAGTACCAAAACGGTCTTGACGTAGCCACAAGTTGTGCTTCGGATCAGGTAGTGGTGGGCAAGGTCGAAAACCATCAACAAATCCGAGTAAGTCATAATTGAATAAAAGGTTGGTCATTTGAGATTTCCAGGAAGCGTAGTTTCCTCCATTCTTCATGAGTTTGAATGGAATTTGAGCTGCTGCATTTGAAGAGATTAAATTACCTCCGGCAGACAGAAGATTCCCCTAACAGCAGAAGTTGAGACTTTAATCATAAGTGTGAAGTTTGCTATTAAGAAAGGATGAAAAGCCTGCATTTTTGAATTCGATTGCAGGATAGTGGTGGACTGCTGAAATGATTTATGCAGTGCTTTTTATTGGGATATAACAACATTTTTGTTTATATATAATGATCTTAAACTTGTATTTGATTTTTGTGCTGTATGTTGGGTATTTGGGTTAGGAGAGATTGTCATAGGTTGCTGATTTTGTAGCTTCCCAACTATTATCAAGTTGTTTTCCCCTCAGTTGGCTATCTGTGTTACCTAATAGGCTGGAACATCTGTCCTGTGCAGATTTGTCTGCCCAGAATTCTTTGGAATGAAAGTATTTATTGACAATATCATGTTTGCATGGCTTGTTTTTGTATTTCTCAATTTTTAAACTCTTTTTGGAGATTTGTTGTGGCATTTATAACACTAATGAGCAGAATGGAGATCAAAGCAAAGGTAATTTTGTCTATATATAATTTTATAAAATTAATTGCTACCTGTTTGGCAAAAAAAAATTACTACCTTTTGGTAAAATGAAATTTTTTTTTATAAATTTTTAAAATATTTTGTAAAATTCATATTTTTGTAAAAATAATATGTAAGATTTTTTTTAATAAGTTTTTGAAGAATTTTATAAAATAAAATTTATCATTTTATAAAATTTTAAACATTTTATAAATTTTTAAATTATTTTGCAAAATCAAGGTTTTTATTTTTTATTTTTTTGGACAACTCTTAACATTGAAATTTTTTCGGTGAAGAACTAGTGAAGGAGAATGGTATAGAATCAAAATTGCAGCGACAATAATACAAAATCCAATCCTTGATTGATTGAGGCCCGCCCTTGCATTGCGATCCTTCAACTGAAATAACCGCCAAATGTCCTCTTCCTTCACCGCGTCCTTAACTGTACAGCCTCTTTCTCCAATCTCTCTTCCCTTCTCTTCTGTGCAAACCCACCACCAACCGGCCAAAACACTTCACAAACACTCTTCTCAATCACTCGTCTCCACTTCTCCTCTGAAACCCATTTCCCACTACCGCTCTCAGGCCTCATGGATCGAGTCTCTTCGCTTTAACGCCCGCTCCAATTTATTCCATGAAACCGTTTCCACTTACATTGAAATGATTCTTTGGGGTGTTTCACCTGATAACTTTGCCTTCCCGGCTGTTTTGAAGGCTGTTACGGGCCTTCAGGACTTGAATTTGGGAAAACAGATTCATGCCCATGTTGTCAAATATGGATATGAATCTTCGTATGTCACCGTAGCTAATACGCTTGTAAATTTCTATGGTAAATGTGGAGAGTTGAGTGATGTGTATAAAGTGTTTGATAGAATTACTGAGAGAGACCTAGTTTCTTGGAATTCATTAATTTCTGCATTCTGTCGTTCTGAAGAGTGGGAGCTTGCGCTAGAGGCTTTTAGATTCATTTTGGCTGAGAATTTGGAGCCGAGTTCATTTACTTTGGTAAGCCTGGCACTAGCTTGCTCTAATTTGGGCAAGCGTGAGGGCTTGCAGCTTGGAAAGCAAATTCATGGATATAGTTTTAGAAAGGGTCATTGGGGAACGTTTACCAACAATTCTTTGATGACTATGTATGCTAATCTAGGTAGAGTAGATGATGCAAAAGGTCTGTTTGAATTGTTTAAGGATCGTAATTTGGTTTCTTGGAACTCCATCATAAGTTCATTTTCTCAAAATGACAGATTTGTGGAAGCACTGGTATTCTTCAGGCTAATGGTTCTTGAAGGAGTTAAACCTGATGGGGTCACGCTAGCAAGCGTCCTTCCTGCTTGTTCCTACTTGGAGATGTTGGGTACTGGGAAGGAAATTCATGCCTATGCCTTGAGAAATGGTGATTTGATTGAGAATTCTTTTGTTGGTAGTGCTTTGATTGATATGTATTGCAATTGTGGGCAGGTTGAAAGTGGTGGTCGAATTTTTGATGCTATCTTGGAGAAGAAAATTGGGCTTTGGAATGCTATGATTGCTGGTTATGCACACAATGAGCAGGATGAGAAGGCGTTGATGTTTTGCATTGAAATGGAAGCTGTTGCTGGACTTTTTCCCAATTCAACAACAATGGCAATTGTTGTGCCTGCTTGTGTACGCTGTGCGGCCTTTTCTAATAAAGAAGGCATACATGGATACGTGATAAAGAGGGGTTTGGAAAAGGACAGATATGTCCAAAATGCACTTATAGATATGTACTCCAGAATGGGGAAGCTGGAAATTTCAGAGACCATATTTAAGAGCATGAAGGTTAGAGATATAGTTTCTTGGAACACAATGATCACTGGTTATGTCATTTGTGGATGCTATAATGATGCACTTCTGTTCCTACATGAGATGCAACAAGCAGATGAAGGAAATAACAAATATGATGATGAGAATCCAGTTCGTTTTAAACCTAATTCAATAACCCTCATGACTGTCCTTCCTGGTTGTGCTTCCCTGGCGGCATTGGCAAAAGGGAGAGAGATCCATGCTTATGCCATTAGAAATTCATTAGCATCAGAAGTCACTGTAGGAAGTGCATTAGTTGACGTGTATGCAAAATGCGGCTGCATAAACTTATCGAGGAGAGTATTTGATCAAATGCCTGTTAGAAATGTTATTACCTGGAACGTAATTATCTTGGCTTATGGGATGCATGGGAATGGGAAGGAAGCCTTAAAAATGTTCAGAGAGATGGTCACTGAGGGAGAAGTAAAGCCTACTGAAGTTACTTTTATTGCAATTTTTGCTGCTTTTAGTCACTCAGGGATGGTTGATGAAGGCCTGCACCTGTTCCATAGTATGAAAGCAGACTATGGAATTGAACCTGGCCCAGATCACTACGCTTGTGTGGTGGACTTGCTTGGCAGAGCAGGCCGAGTGAAACAAGCATACAAGCTCATCAATACTATGCCTTCTTGTTTTGACAATGTAGCAGCCTGGAGTAGCTTACTTGGAGCATGTCGACTGCACCAAAATGTACAAATAGGGGAAATTGCTGCTCAAAACCTCCTACAGTTACAACCAAATGTAGCTAGCCATTATGTTTTACTGTCTAATATATATTCATCAGCTGGCCTTTGGGACAAAGCAGGGGAAGTTAGAAGGAAGATGAAGGAAATGGGATTAAAGAAAGAACCCGGCTGTAGCTGGATCGAGTATGGTGATGAGATACACAAGTTTTTAGCTGGAGATTTATCACATCCGCAAAGTGAGAAACTCCATGATTATCTCGAGACATTGTCAGAAAGGATGAAAAAGGAGGGGTATTTGCCTGATACTTCTTGTGTACTTCACAATATTGATGAGGAGGAGAAAGAAACTTTACTCTGTGGACACAGTGAGAAGTTGGCAATTGCTTTTGGCTTACTAAACACTCCCCCTGGAACTACTATTAGAGTTGCCAAGAATCTTCGAGTCTGTAATGACTGCCACACAGCAACGAAGTTTATCTCAAAGTTGGAGGATAGGGAGATTATCCTTAGAGATGCAAGGAGGTTCCATCACTTCAAGAATGGTACCTGTTCTTGTGGAGATTATTGGTGAAAATCATGTTTTTCCGTCGGAAGCAATGGATTTCGGTTGAGATTTCTATGACTCTGCAATGTTACTAAGCAATTTATTTACTCATTCTAATATTGTTTTGTAAGTAAATTTTTTTTTCCACAATGTTGTGAAGCTTTATGTAGCAAGTATAAAGAGAAATCATATAATTCAAGAAGAAAAATTCTCTCATCACGTTCCATCCGAGAACTTAAAGTCATTTGGTGGCAAATTTTTTAATCTAACTCGAATAGCATCAAATTTATCATCTAGATTAAACATGGCAAAGATGTTTATTCAGACTTTAGATATTGTCAACAAAGATAGTATTTCAGCTATCAGGTTTCACAAGCTTTTGTAATTTTTCCAACATTCATGGGTTGAAGTTTCTTCTGCTTGTATTTCATCTCCTTGAAATTAGAACGGAAATAAGATGAGCACGCTTACCATAGACGGCGTAATCTCATAACTAGTCCCTGCTTGTCAGTCTTTCTTTCTTAAATGTACAACCGTACCATAATGTTGTAATATCTTGCACATATTTCATAAGTAACCATAAAGGAAAGTGTTACATACTTACCGCCCCCAGCTAGGAGCTCGTCCAATTAAGGATCTAAGGGCAATTAAATAAGGCAGGTGATATAAGCGATCGCCTAAAGCCCCCAATTATAAAGGCCCCTAATTATAAAAGTCATTACATATATGTAGTTTAATTTATAATAAAATTAATTTATAGTTTAATTTTATTAATTTTTTTAAAGTTAAAAAGTCTCATTTTTATAAGTTATCGAGGGCTCTTAAAAATATTAAGTCATTGATGAAGGATCATTCGAGTTTACAGGCATCACCTATCGCCTCATTGGCGATCTCCTTTGCCATAAAGTTACTTCAGCAGTACAATTCTATTTTTTAATATTGGTACTACTTGGTAATAGAGAATCCACATCTTAATCAATCATTATCACTTGGAGTTTTTCTCCGTGTACAAAATTATAATTGGTAATACAGTTCCGAAAAGAATTTACACTTCTGAAAAGAATTTACACATCAAGACACTCCTATGAATAACGTTCTTTTCTGCATAAACAAGGAAAGGAAATTTTAAAAATATTGGAGAGATTTAAGCTTTCTATTTCCCTTATTTACATTTTTGTAAGTATTGGAGCGGACTCTTAGACACATTGCCTAAATTCTCTAACTTATTATTGTATAGGTATCAAAAATCGTCTAACGGTGTACTTGAGATTGGGGCTCATTTGGAGCACTTCAAAAAGTAACATTTATGATTATAATGAAAGAGCAAATAAATAGTTAAATATTTAGCTAATCCAAGGATGGGACTGTAACGATAAGTAGAGATGGGTTTGAGTCAAATTCAAAGGATGGGTGTTGGGGTGACTAATTTGCAAAGGAGATTTGTAAGGGACTGGATAAATTATGATTGGACAAGAAAGGGCTAAAAATATGTTTGTCAGTGTAGTTTTAGTTGGTTGCATAAAGTTTTACAACCGTTTCGAATAAATGAATCCCATAAAATTTTACAAAATTTATTTTTTTCATATTATTGAATTTTTTTTTTGCCAATTAAAGTTTCTTGTTCAGAATATTAAAAAAAAATTATTTTTATTTTATGAATTTAATTCTATATAGTTGAAAATAATTAAATTAATTTTTTATTATATTTTTAAATTAAATATTAATTATAAATATTAAATATAATAATTTTTTAGCTATTTTGTTTTTTAATTATATTTATTATATTGATGGTATTTTAGAAAATAAAGAAAAAACAACTTAATTATAGATTTGTTCTAAATATAAAAATATAAAATTAAGTTAAATTCTATATTTTAAGTCGTATCCTTTCAAATATAAAAATTTATTTGTAAATGAATTTTACTTGAAATTTATTTACAAATAAATTCAAACTGACTTTCAGAAGTGAAAAATGCATTGGTTTGTCACTTAAAAAAGCTTATATTGTTAGCATAGAAATGGTACACACATATATATATATATATGATTGGTTTAAATTACAAAAATTTTGTTTGGTTATATGGTTTAACATAAAAGGTCTTGGAGTTTCAAAGTGAAGTAGAAAAGGATATAAACTTTCGTGGGATAATCCGTAAGTTCTTTAAGTTTTCTTAGGATAATTATTGTAGTTCTTTACTTCATTACTTTTCCTTTTTTGGTGAATTAGAAGTGTATTTTTAGTTGTTAAGACTAAAAGTTTTTTATCATACTGGATTTTTAGTATTTTTTTTTTAATTCATTTCCACATCGTCTTCATACCCCTTTTACTGCTTTCTGATTGTATACCTTCTATACAGGTGCTTTCTGCTGTAGTTTACAATCACTACAAGAGAATCTATCAGGATTCCATTTAGAAGTGGTCGGTTATATATCTTCACCACATGCTCAACTTTATCCGTTACATTTTTACTTTGTTATGTGTGTAAAATTAGAGAAGGTGTAGGTTAATCACCAGTTAGACATGAATCGTTGTCTACCGTTTTGTAGTTATTTGTGTGACCAATTTGCGAAAGACTATGTTTCACATAAATTCTCCGAAGATCATATTTTTACATTTCGAAAATATTTCTTATCTGAAAACTCATAAAAACTTTATTAAAATATTTTGGACACGTTTCTATAATTTAAAAAATTAGAAACTCATTTCCATAAATAGAAACTTATTTCTAAGTTTAAAAAAAAAAATCAGCTTACCTAGTTTAATCCCTAAATAAAAATATTCATTCCCCACTTAATTTTTCCTTATAATAATAATAATATATATATAAATTATTATTATTTTTAGTATAAATTTATATATACTTATAAATAGACTTAAAATTATTAAAGATATATTTATAAATTATTATTTTTAGTATATATATATATATATATATATATATATATATATATATATATATATATATATATATATATATATATATATATATATATATATATATACCTCCATATTTTTTATATTTACGCATTTTCTCAACATTTCGTTTTTTATATTTTTCAAAAATATTATTTCCCATTTCTGTATTTTTCATTTTCCGTTTCTGTACTACCTAGCCGAAAAATCTATTGCTATCTCTTGAAACTAATAGTGGGAGTACTCCCTCAATCAAGAGGTGACTTAATTGAGATGCCAGCCTTATTCTCTCGATGCACTCATTTTTTTAGGCTTAAGGCATATCTGTTGTATTTCTACTGCCACTATCTATTTTTCAATTTACTTGATGTTATTCTTTGGATAAACACTCAAATTAGTTCTTCAAGTTTACACTTGAGTTCAACTGCACCCTATTGAGTATAGCGGGTATAATCAACAAGATAATTGTGAAATAATAATAATAAACAAAAATAATACCAATAATTTAACGTGGTTCACCCTTAATTTTGGGCTACATTCATAGGACAAACTCCGAATAAAACTTCTACTATTAAAAATAGTAGGTACAAGAGAGTTTAAATGAGATCTCACCAAAATAGTAACACTCACCGTGTTTCCCAAAAATCCTCCAAAATGTTTTTCTCACTATTTTGTCACTCCTCTTTTTAGGAATGATTTCCCAAAACTCTAAAAAAACTCTCTCTCTTTTTCTTCTCTTGCAATTTTGCAAGTGTTGTGTGTGCTAGGCCTTCCATTGCATGCCTTTTTATAGCTATGCGAATTGCCGTGCAGTAATTTACCGTCTCCACTTTTGACAAATATTATGCTTATTTAGGCACCGATTTAATTTTCTTCTTCCTGCCTTTTTTATTTTTCTTTTTATATACATGTGAGTCCCTCCATATGGAAGGGACACCACAACAAATCTCCCCCTCCCGATCACATGGAGGGTTCTATCATTCCTGCAGCCAATTGACAGTATTTAAATGACTCCCTTGGTAGAATCTTTGTCAACATACCTGATCCATTTTCTTCCGTATGGATCTTCTCAAGCTGTAATAGATTTTTCTCCAATACATCTCTGATCCAGTGATATCTCACATCAATATGCTTCGATCTTGAATGAAATGAGGAATTCTTCCCAAGGTGAATAGTGCTCTGGCTATCACAAAACAACTGATATCTGTCTTGCTGCATACCAAGTTCATTTAAGAACTTTTTTAACCATAGCAACTCTTTACACGCTTCTATTGCTCCAATAAACTTTGCCTCAGTAGTAGAAAGTGCAATACATTTCTGTAACCTTGATTGCCATAACACAGCTCCCTTTGCAAATATAATCAGGCATCCTGAAGTAGACTTTCTTGAATCTATGTCTCCAGCCATATTTGCATCTGTGTAGCCTACTAACATAAGCTTTTCTTCTCCAAAGCATAAGCATACTTTGGAAGTGCCATGAAGATACCTAAAAATCCATTTTACTGCAGCCTAATGTTCCTTACCAGGATTTGAAAGGAACCGACTCACTACTCCAATAGAGTGAGCAATATCTGGCCGTGTACACACCATGGCATACATCAAACTTCCAACTGCTGAAGCATATGGAATCTTATTCATTTCTTCCTTCTCTTTGTCTATTGAAGGACTCTGTTTAGAACTTAGTGTAAAGTGATTAGCAAGAGGACAACTAACCGCCTTAGCCTTATCCATATTAAACCTCTGAAGTACTTTCTCAATGTACTTCTCTTGTGACAACCATATCTTCTTGGCTCCTCCGTCTCTGATAATCTGCATGCCAAAAATTTGCTTTACTGGCCCTAGGTCTTTCATGGCAAAAGACTTACTCAACTGTTGTTTTAATTGTTGATTCTAGAAATATTATGACCAACGATCAACATGTCATCCACATAGAGCAAAAGAATGATGAAATCTTCATCTAAGAATTTCTGTACAAAAACACAATGGTCTGAAGTAGTCTTCTTGTAGCCTTGGTTCCCCATAACTGACTTAAACTTCTTATACCATTGTCTCAGTGCTTGTTTCAAGCCATACAGACTCTTTTTCAACTTGCAAACATATCCTCTTTTCCTTTAACTTCGAAATCCTCTGGTTGCTCCATGTATATCTCCTTTTCCAAATCCCCATGTAGGAGGGCAATTTTCACATCCATTTGCTCAATCTCTAAATTAAGACTTGCTGCTAACCCCAACATAGTACGAATGGATGTCATTTTCACAACAGGTGAAAATATCTCATCAAAGTCAATGCCTTTTCTTTGGTTGAACCCTTTAACAACTAGTCTGGCTTTGAATCGGGGACTGGAACTGTGTTCTTCATGCTTGAATCTGAACACCCATTTATTTTTCAAAGCTCTTTTGCCTTTAGGCAACTTCATCAACTCAAAGGTTTTACTCTCATACAAGGACTTCATCTCATCTTACATGACTTCAATCCACTTCTTTTTGTGTTCATTATCCATAGCTTCTCCAAAACTTTCTGGTTCTCCCTCGTCAGTCAGCATCACATACTCATTTGCTGAATATCTGATAGATAGTTGTCTTCTTCTATCACTTCTTCTGAATGGAATTAGGAAAGCCATAAGTGCTGGTGGTTGATGATGAACATCATCATCATTTTCATCATCTGATTCATCTTCAGCATTCTCAGCATCAACTTCTATGGGAGCATCATCTTCATCAGGTGGATTATTCTAGTCTTCATCTCTAACCTCTCTTGGCACTGGTGTTGGAGGAATTAATTCCAAATCTGATGAGTCACCATTGGAATCAGGAACATCTTTCTCCATTTTGTCAATATTTTCAATGGTCTCATCCTTAACAAATACAACATCACAGCTCCTGACTAGTCTCTTCTCAACCGGATCATAAAATCTATAGCCAAATTGATCTTGACCATAGCCAATAAAGATAAACTATTTTATCTTGGCATCAAGCTTGGATCTCTCATCTTTAGGAATATGAACAAATGCTTTACAACCAAACACCCGCAGATGATCATAGGAAACATTCTTTCCTAACCAAACTCTCTCCAGGACATCATTCTTGAGAGGGACACAGGTTGAGCGATTAAACACATATGCAGCTGTCTGAAGAGCTTCACCCCAAAACATCTTAGGTAACTTTGCATGTGAGAGTAAACATCTTACTCTCTCCATCAAAGTTATGTTCATCCTCTCAGCTAAGCCATTCAACTGTGGTGTCTTCAGAGGTGTCGTCTGATGCTGAATACCATGCTTTTTACAGTAAGCATGAAATGGTCCAGTGTATTCTCCACCATTGTCGGTCTGAATGCACTTCAATTTCTTCCCAGTTTGTCTCTCAACTGAGGCATGAAAATGCTTAAAGACATCTAACACCTAATCTTTTGTCTTCAAGGTATATACCCATATTTTCCAAGAATGATCATCAATAAAAGTCACAAAGTACTGAGCACCACCAAGTGACTTTGACATTGCTCCACACAAATCTGAATGTATCAGATCCAACACATTCTTCATTATGGAAGGAGGAGAACTCTTGAAAGCAACTCTGTTTTGCTTTCCTGCCAAACAATCTGTGCATTTATCTAAATGCACCTGCTTTATCCCAGATAGCACATTCTTCTTGACCAGATAGGTTATCCCCTTCTCACTCATATGAACTAGTCTCTTATGCCATAAATCAACTGTATTATCTTTTTCTAAAGTATTCACACTATCAATGGAGAGCTTTGCATTCATCACATAGAGTGATGAGTACTTTTTACCTCTAGCCACCACCAAGGAACCTTTAGACATCAACCAATCATGAAGGTGTTGCAAAAACCTTCATCATCTAGTCTACCTATTGAAATCAGATTCAGCCGCATATTTGGAATATGCCTCACATTTCTGAGGACTAGCCCTATGCCATTCTCCATCGCTAAGCAAACATCTCCTCTACCAATAACTTTTGACAGGCCTTTATTTCCCATCCTAACAACACCAAAGTCTCCAGGTATGTATGATGAGAAGAATTCTCTACGCGATGTAGCATGGACAGTAGCACCACTGTCAATCACCTAACTGGCTTTCTGGGTTACAAGATTGACAATTTCTTCATCTTGAAGGATGTTGAATTCATTGATAGTAATTGTTTGTTCATCATCGCTGTTATCATTGTGCTTTTTCTCTTTGCCTTTGTTCTTCTCCTTTTTGAACTGCCAGCAGAATCTCTTGATATGCCCCTTCCTTTTGTAGTGATGGCACTCAACATTTGCATATTTATTTGACTTCCCTATGCTCTTATCTCTGGATTTTAATTCCCTATATTGGTTTCTCCTTCTGAATTTTGTAACCAGAACTTCTAGCTGTGATGAAAAGGTTGAATTATGTGATCTCTGTCTCATCTCTTCATTCAAAATACCATTTTTAATAGCCTCCATATTTTCAACACTTGCTACAGAAACCGTATAGGTGAACAGTACCGTATACATAAATAGTACCGGATATGTGAACAGTACTCGTATCTGTGAATAGTACCATATCAACAGTACTTGGGCTGAACTTGCAACAGTAACTGGGCTGGATTGCTACAATGACGAGCTGGGCTGCTACAGTTATGGACTTGAACAGTAACTCTACTACAATGATGAACTTGTCTACTATAGTAACTGAGTTGAAACAGTAGCTGAGTTAAAATAGTAACCATGCAACAAAATTTGCGTTATTACTATTTTACTATTCACCAAAATTCTAATTTTACAACCATTTTCGAAACGAATTGCACTAGAAAATTTCTTAGGTTTTTCTCTTCTGTGCAGTATATTTCTTTTCTCAAAATATCACACTACACCGGACTGCAATTTTATTTAGTCCCAATAAAATCTTTTCTAATGTGGAAGATCAGTCTATGCTGCAACCACAAAGCATACTAAGAATATTAATGGGTTGGGATCATCAACCAAGCAGCTCTGATACCACTTGTTGGGCATAGCGGGTATAATCAAGAAGATAATTGCAGAATAATAATAATCAACAAAAATAACACCAACAATTTAACGTGGTTCACCCTTAATTTTGGGCTACGTCCATGGGACAAACTCCGAATAAAACTTCTACTATTAAAAATAGTAGGTACAAGAGAGTTTAAATGAGATCTCACCAAAATAGTAATACTCACCGTGTTTCTCAAAAATACTGCAAAGTATTTTTCTCACTATTTTGTCACTCCTCTTTTTAGGAATTATTTCCAAAAACTCTAAAAAAACTCTCTCTCTCTCTCTTTTTCTTGTCTTGCAATTTTTCAAGTGTTGTGTGTGCTAGGCCTTCCATTGCATGCCTTTTTATAGTCATGCGAAATTGCCGTGTAGTAATTTACCGTCTCCACTTTTGACAAATATTATGCTTAGTTAGGCACTGATTTAATTTTCTTCTTCCTGCCTTTTTTTTTTTTCTTTTTATATACATGTGAGTCCCTCCATGTGGGAGGGACACCACAACACACCCAAAATGGTCTTTTAATCCAAACATTTCAAAGTCTCTATAAATGGGTCCAATTTTGACTCTCCTAGAGAATGTGTATAACACGAACCTAATCGGAAGAGTGAGCGGTAAAAAAGTAATTAAAAAATAAAAAAAAAATTAATTGCTTATATTTGTGTTGTTTGCTCTCTTTATCAACTGAGCTATGAGAGTGTTAAGTCAATTAGAATAATATCTACAACAATTCATTTGAGGATTTTGTAATCGTGAATTTACCTAGCATATTTAAGTGAGCAAAATAATGAATGAAGAACAAATATATGAATGTGGTTTTTTTTTTTTTTTTTTTTTTTGCCAGAGCAGAATCTTTGCTTTTTGTTATTCTTTTTTACGCTTTGGTTTCATATATATAAAGCATTATTAATGGCATTATAATAATAGTAATAATGGTTGTTGGTCTGTGTGGTCTATTAATGGTGGGAAATTTTGTATTTTAAAAAAAGCGAAAAGTTCAGCATTGACATTACTTTTAAAAAGTATGACATTTTAGGGGCAGTTTTGCGGTGAGTTTGTATCATGTTTTATGATGGAGTGTGGTTCCTATGTGATGCTAATGTGCATGCGCATTACAAAATTAGGTTTTGTTAATTATTATATTTTTATTTTGTTGACTGCATATTAAAGGGAATATATATTAATGAGGGATAAAAATGACTCTTAAAAGATATTTGGGCTCCCTTAAATCAAGGCTCACTATCACCTTATGCCTCCCAAGAGCATAGAAGGACGAACGAAACCCACAGGCCGAATCCTTAGTTATCCCAAACCCAAAGGCTCTCTGACGAACTTGATTTGCTTCATCATCAAGTAACTTACTGAACAAGCCAAGATCGAAACTTATTATTGACGTGTCATATCAATTGACACAAAGACGTATCCTTAGGTAATCTACACCCTATCCTGACACCTCCCTCACCAAATACCTCTAAGAGCAAGACAAGGGACATGCTTCCGCCATCATTATACCTAACCTCGCCAGACGATATGGTCGAATGACAGAGGACATCCTCTCTCAGGAAAAGGTGTTAGTCTTGCCTCATACGGAACTATACAAAAGAGGAAGAAGAACTCAAGCCCAAGTATATAGAATTCTATACTCTCTCACCTCCTTTCTCTTACAAAAATACTCTGAAGTTAAAAGAGGAGATAATCTCTCCTTGGGGATTAGTACTTTATCGATACTGACTTAATCGTCGAAAGGTCTTTGCCAGGCGAAGGACTTGGCCCCTCTTTGATCATTTTTCTCTTCTTTGTAGATACAAGCATCCAAGCCCAACAAGGAAGATCAAGCCTATCCTCCTTCATATTGATCTCGTACTGATCAAATTAGCGCCGTCTGTGGGAAACGTTGGCTGATCTTCTAATAACACCACATTATACTCCGATCTATAAAGAAAACCCACCATTATGACAAACCCCAATGACCCTGAATCTTCAATTCCTTCAAATCCTAGACATACTCTTACTCCACCTACTAATTCATCCACAACAACCCCTGTGGACCTAAACACCTCGCTCCAACTCCTTTTTTCCTAATAGAATGCAGCTGGATCGAATCAAACCTCTTTGAATCCTACAAACCCCAACCTAGCTCCTGCTTTGCAATTCATTAACACTGTAGCTGCATTCATTATGGGTTCTAAACAACAAATCCCCCTAGCACAGACTCTCGTTACTGTCCTTGAAACTACCCCCAAAAGGAATGTTGCTCGAGCCTTGGAATATGAAAGGCAGTCCTAAGGACCTGTAGAGGTCAATGAAGAACAATTGATGAACTTGGGAGTAAATCCAGAAGCGAGGGCAGAAGAGAGACATAGGGAAGAGGCAAGCTCAACCAAAGAAGAGGTGAGTACAGAAGCTTCGCTCCCAGACAGCGAATATAAGCATTTTCACAGAAAAAATTTTCATACAAATGACGTAGAACAAAGTGGAAGCTTGAATAGAGGAAGATATGAACAGAAACAATGAAAATGCAAAAAACAAGAAAGCTTCGAGAAGTACTTGAAGGAAAAAAGTAGAGTAGAGGGGAACATTCTGTTGCTAGTCACCCTTTGTGAGTGCGGGGTAAAAGATCACCCGATATTAGCAACAGTTGTCAAAAGAAGGAAGAAGAAGTGTGAGATGCTGTAAACAAATTTCTAGAAGAAATGAACCAAGATTCCAATAGAAAGGCCATGGATAAAACCTTGAAGCTTACTTTGAAATATCCTTTTGTTAGATCCATCAGAGATTATATTATGTCTAGCAAGTTCAAGCCGCCTGTGTTGAGAAAATACAACAAGGAAACCGATCCTAGAGTCCACATTATTGACTACAAACATACGGTTGAACTTCAAACGACAGATGACTAAGCTCTGTGTAGAGCGTTCAGGGGATCTTTGGAAGGAGCTGCAACCAGATGGTTCGATGGCCTAGAAGAAGGGAGCGTCAAGTCCTTTATGGAGCTAGCCAAGTCCTTTATGCACTGATTCACTTCTAATATTCTAGTGGAGCAAAAGACCCAATATTTGGAGACAATGGTGCAAAAAGAAAATGAATCCCTAAGGGATTATATGGCTCGTTTCAACTGAGAAGCCTTAAAGGTTACTCATTTAGATCAAGCCCGAGTAGTGGAAGCCTTGCAAAATAAGACGTCCCACACGGATTTTCTCAAAGCCCTTTATCGCCATGCTCCTCACACCCTGGAGGATGCAATGGCGCTGGCTCAGAAATATATATGACAGGATGATACTTTGGCCTTCAATCAGATGACGAAGCGAGGAAGAATGGAGATCACTCCTAAAAAAGAGCCAAAAGCAAAACGAGAAAAGAAGGTGGAAGAAAAGCAAGAAGAGAAGCCTTCCGATGGATGAAGGAGAGGGAGAGGAAGAAATAATCAATCGCGATCCAACTTTGATCCAAGTAAATTCACTCCTCTCAACGCTAGTCCAGCCAAAGTCTTCACAACCTTCAAGGATCAAAATATATGGGCTCATCCCAAACCCATGGCAGCTCCCCCCAAAAAGAGATATCAAAGCAAGTATTGCCTCTTTCATAAAACTCACGGTCATAATACTAATGACTGCAGGCAGTTAATGGAAGAAATTGAGAGATTGATTAAGCAAGGCTATTTGGAAAAATTTGTAAAGAGAGAAGAGTTGGGCAGGGCTGGCCCCAGCAAAGATAGAGGAAGATACCTGAAGAAGGTTAATGATGGTTCAGCATAGACCATCCACTACATCACCAAAGGACTAGACGAAGCCCGTGAAAGTAGAAATAGTACGAAGACCCTAGCCAGACAAAGAGAAAGGCCTAAGTACATTTACTATGAAGGGGTAAGAAGTCAATTGGAGAGACTAGATGGAAGTACCCTTCGCACCCCCCATGTGGACCCATTGGTAGTTCAAGCAATCATAGCTAATTATGTGGTCAAAAGAATCTTAGTAGATGGAGGGAGTTCAGTCAACTTGTTGATGGAGGAAGTGTATCTGAAGATGGGTCTCAAGGAAAAGGATTTGGAAGAAGTAAGACACCCAGTTCCCATCAATAGGAGTGGCAAAACTACCTTTTACCATTGGTACAACTCTCGAAAGTGTGACCACCATGGCCACCTTTATTGTTGTCAAGACACATTTAGCATACAATGTCCTGCTGGGTAGATCACTATTGTATGACCTGGATGCTTTGATGAACATTGAACATCTGAGGATGATGGTTCCAAAGTCAGACGGAGGAGTATTCCATGTCTATGGCACTCAAGATGGATAGAGAGAAAGACAGCAAAACAAAAAGATAAAGAAGTGAGAAGCCACGGTCGAAGAAGTGGCTGCAGTCGAAGTCGCTATTCCTGAAAAAAGGACTGAACCCATTAACAGACTGGAAAGGGTGATGGTCAAAGAAGAACTTGAAGAATTTCTGATGATTAACTCTTCCTTGGAAAATGAACAGAAGTCGCTTGCACACTAGTTCCTGAAGGAACGCATTCATAATTTTGCTTGGTCTTCGACAGAGAGGGAGGGGGTAAGACCCAAGGTAATAACGCATTAATTAAATGTAGATCCTGCCTATAGACTAGTTAAGTAGAAGAAGAGATGTTTTGGCCCAGAGCGGTAAGTAATCATTAACCAGGAAGTAGACAAGCTCTTGAGGGCAAAGTTCATTAAGGAAGTGCAATATCCGGAATGGTTGGCGAATGTGGTGCTAGTCAAGAAGGTGAATAGGACCTTTCGGATGTGTATAGATTTCACAGACTTGAATAAAGCCTGCATAAAAGACTCTTTCCTGTTGCCCATGATCGATAAATTGGTAGACTCAACAGCTGGATATGGATTTTTATCATCCTTGGATGCAAAGCAGGGGTATCATCATATCAAAATGCACCCAAACGATGAAGAGAAAACCTCATTTATAATAGAGAAAGGCATTTACTGTTATGTGTCAATGCCTTTTGGTTTGAAAAATGCTAGAGCCACATATCAATGCTTGGTCAATATAATGTTCAAAGATCAACTCGGTAGAAACGTAGAAGCATATGTAGATGATATGATCATGAAAAGCAAAAGCTTTAAAGACCACATCTGTGACCTAGCTAAAGTATTGGCTGTAATGGAAAAGTCTGGGATGAAGTTTAACCCAGAAAAATGTGCATTTTTCATTCAGGGGGGTAAATTTCTGGGATGCAAGGTCAGTGAGAAGGGAATCAAACCCAATCCTGACAAGGTGAAACTATCTTGGATATGAAAGAAGTCCAAATATTAACAGGGCGAATTGCTATGTTGAACAAGTTCATGTCCAAATCTGCTGAGAAGTACCTTCCTTTCTTCAAGAAGCTAAGAAAGTCATAGACATTCGAATGGACGAAAGAATGCCAAGCAGCGTCTGAAGAATTGAAAGGCTTCCTGAGTTCAGAGCAGATCTTGAGTAGGCCCTTGCCGAGTGAAGAAGTATTAATTTACTTGTCTGCTTCTGACCAAACGATCAGCTCGGTGTTAATTAGAGAAAAAGGAATGGTCCAAAAGTTGATCTATTACTTCAGTAAAGTCCTGCAATGAGCAGAATTAAATTATTCCCCAATAGAAAAGTTAGCATATGCTCTGGTGCTCTCCTCTCGAAAGTACAAAGTATACTTGCAAGTACACCAAGGAGTAGTGGTTACTAATCAGCCATTACAAAGGGTGCTTCACAAGCCAGAAACTTTGGGAAGAATGTTGTGTTGGTCTATGGAGTTAAGGCAGCACGGATTATAATACCAAACAAGGTCAGCAATTAAAGCCCAGGCATTGGCAGATTTCATCTCCGAATCTCCTTCAACTCTGAGGATGCGAAAGGGGACCGAAGTCTGGAAAAGGACTTATCAGCAATACTCTCGGATCTTCAGTGGGAACTTTTTGTAGATGGTGCCAATAGCAAGGAAGGAAATGGTATAGGCATCATACTCAGAAATGCTCAAGGATTCTCACTGGAATATGCTTTAGGATTAGATTTTGAAGCTACCAACAACAATGCAGAGTATGAAGTCGTGATTCAAGGATTACTCTTTGTTGATTGCCTCCACCTAGAGCAACTCACAGTACACAGTGATTCCCAATTAACAATCAGACAAATAGAAGGGGAATTCGAAGCTAAAGAACCAAATATGACCAAGTACCTACAGAAGATGAAAAAGATTATACAAAGAATGAAGGATAGAGGGGTCAAGCTACTCTTTCAGAAGATCCCCAGAGAAAAGAATTGCAGAGCAGACAGCCTTAGTAAGCTAACTGCCTCTCATCTGGTCGAACTTCCTAAAAGGATTTACCTAGGCACCTTGACCTCCTCTAGTACTGTGGAGGGGGAAGAGGTCATGGAAGTTGAAGAAGAGTCATGTTGGATAGATCCCATTAAACTTTATCTAGAAAAGGGAGAATTGCCCGAAGATGACAAGGAAGCAAAGAAAATCAAGCGAAGGATTGCTCACTTCTCCTTGCATAACGGAATTTTATATAAAATAGCATACTCTTTGCCATGGCTAAGATGGAATACATCCTTCGAGAAATACACGAAGGATCCTGCGGAATGCATATTGGTGAAAAGGCGCTGGCAACAAAAGCAATCAGACAAGGGTACTATTGGCCAAAAATGAAAGACGAAGCTGTAGCATTTGTCAAAAGATGCCCCTCATGCCAAAAGTTGGACAGTGGAAAACATATCCCAGCAGTAGAACAAACCCCCATTTCTAGTGCTTGACCCTTCGCCAAATGGGGGATGGACATAGTAGGACTCTTCCCAGTAGCATCAGGATAGAGAAAGTTTCTCTTAGTGGTAGTTGAATACTTTGCCAAATGCATAGAAGCTGAAGCCTTAGCCACTATCACCATCAAAAAAGTGATCAACTTCTTATGGAAGAACATTGTATGTAGATTCGGCATCCCGTACCAACTTATCAGCGATAACAGCAAACAGTTCGAGAATGCTAAAGTTAAGTCCTTTTGTTCAGGGCTCCAGATCAAGCAACATTTCTTGTCCGTAGCTCATCCCCAAACAAATGGCCAGACAAAAGTAACAAACCGGACTATTTTACAAGGCATTAAGTGAAGGCTAGATGGGTATGGTCGAAATTGGGCAGACAAACTACATCATGTGTTGTGGGTATACAGGACTACTCCCAGGCAACCCACAGGAGAGACCCCATTTAGTTTGACCTATGGCACAGAGACAATAATTCCTGTGGATATAGGCCTTCCTAGCAGAAGAATCAATTACTGTGGAGACAAACACAATGACCAGACAAGAAAGATCGATTTGGATCACCTAGAAGAACTCAGAGAATTAGCTAGCATTCGAATGGCTAATTACAAGCTGCTAATCATTTCAACAAGAAAGTCAAACACAGAGTATTTGGCAAAAGAGATCTAGTGATGACATTCTTAGAGGCTACTGGAAAGCGCGAAGGCATGGGAAAGCTCGTACCCACCTAAGAAGGACCTTTCCAAATAAAGAGAGTCATAGGTCTTAGCACCTACAAACTTATAACCTTAGAAGGCATTGAAATTCCTCATACCTAGAACATTTAACATCTCAAGATGAATTATCAGTAACAACAATAACAGATATGCAAATTATCCCAAATCATCTCCACTTGCATCAAAATAGAAGAACTTTCCTAAGGGAAAGCCTAAGTCCTAGTGAACCTAGGCACGAAGCCTCACCAAGAGTGAGAAGAACTTTCCTAAGGGAGGGCCTAAACCCTAGTAAACCTAGGCATAAAGCGTCACCAAGAATGAGAAGAACTTTCCTAAGAGAAAGCCTAAGCTCTAGTAAACCTAGGCACGAAGCCTCACTAAGAGTGAGAAGAACTTTCCTAAGGGAAAGCCCAAAGCCCTAGTAAGCCTAGGCACGAAGCTAAGTAAGCCTAAGGGAAGAAGAGGACGAATGCTTTTGAGCTTCGACCTGAAGGACGGCTTAGCTAAGGCACTTTTCTCCTAAGTAAAGATGCTCCCTAACAAGAAAGAGGTAGAAAAGTCACTCTTATAATCCTCACAATGTGCGGTCATCGGATTTAAATATGTATTGGATCCTTATAAAAATAGTTAAGGCATGAAGAACAGGATTTGCAAAAATACATGTGCATACAATAGAAATACAAAGACTATATTATTTTATTTCAAAATAAATGTATTACATGTTAAAATTTGTATACAAAAAGAATGAATAAATACAAAAAGAAAAAGAAAGAAGAAAAATTTCAAGGCAGAGGATCGCTTAGAGGAACCACTGCTATAGTTGATGGCGGAGATTGGCCACTTATAGAGCTTGGCTGAACAATAGAAAGGGGTTCAGCTTGTTAGAGATCCATCCCAATTGGAAGCCCTTCATCCACATCCCCTTCGCCTTCACTAGATATTTCGGGAATAGGAGACGAAACTGGGACATCCTTATCCTAAGCAGGGAAATCTTCAGGTCGAGGAAGACCTTCATCTCCCTCTGGGATGAGATCTTGGAATTCTAAGAGATTAGGAGCCGGAGGTTCTTCAGCAACATCCAACTTAGCTACCACTTGTAGTACATCAGGAAAATGCTCCGTTGCATCACGAAGCACATTATTGTAGTATCCAGCTGCTACTTTATAAGTGTAGTAGGTGATGGTATCATCGAAGCTCTTAGACTGTATGAAGTCCCTCACAGCCCTTCGCTAACCTTCTTCAGCCTTATTAGCCTTCTCAAATGCAGCTTTAGCCCAATTAGAGGCTTGCGTGTATCCAAACTCTGAGACTCGGAGCTCCTACTGAGTCTTCTTTAAATTATCTCAAAGAGCAGGAACCTCATCAGCCTCTTTGGTGAGCTCCTCGTTAGCCTTCTTCAGCTTATCTAGCTACATGCTGAGATCAGCAATGGCCCTATCCTTGATTACCATTGCTTCAGTTAAAGCACTAACCTCCCCTTTAGCCTTAGAGCAAACCTCTTCATAAGTCTTCACTTGCTCCATAGCTTCTTTAGCCTTCGCCTTAACAAAGAGTAGCTTCTCCTCCAACTTAGAGCATAACTCTAGTCTCTCCTTCGCAACTCGTCAAGCATCCTTGTAATGATCCCTCAGAAGACCAAAGTCGGTCCCTAGAATTTTGGAATCAAGAACCACCTATAACAAACAAACAACAATAGTCAAAAAACACAACCAACAGTCGTAGCTAGAATAAGAATGAGTATACCTTCTCCAGCAAAGCCTCCTACCTACTAAGAGTATCCTCCACTGACCCAAAAAGGGGTGTAGGGGCTAGACGCAGAAAGGGCAAAGGGGCCAGTGTAGTAGCAAAAGGAGTAAATGATGAAGGAGGATTGACCGATACATCAACTCCTCCAAGCATGAGGGTGTCCATTGCTACAGTCTCAGCAGGCTCTTTGACCCATTGTCTCTTACTAGGCGAAGAGGCCTCTGCTATTATCCCTTGCAAAGGGGCTAACACTTCTGCCACCACCCCATGTGAAGGGGTCCCTGAAGCAGAGTGGACTTCTTACACAGTGGCAGCAGTTGCAGCTATGGGCCTCTTTCTGCATAGGAAATCTCCCACAGTAAGCTTTTTCTTAAGTGGACGAATGGGAGAAACATCCTCAGTAGTAATAATAGCCCCTGGCATAGCCTCAGAAGAAGCAACAGCTGAAGAAAATGCTTTATCAGCAATTATAATAGCAGCCTTCGTCAAACATTCGTCCAAAGCCCCAGCCTTTTGGGGATCCGCATTAATTGCAAAAAGAGCCTCAAGAGAAAGCTTCTGAATAATAATGTTTGCCTTGCCAGCCAAAACTACAGAATAAAAACAAGAATATTGACAAACTCAAACAAACAGACAAAAGCACATAAGGAAGTAATGAATAAGGCAAGAATTTGCCTTTGAAGACGAAGGTCTTTCCTTCGACCACTATCTTAACGGGGAGGGATAAAGCTTCTTGAGAACTACCAAATTAGGATATGAGATCCTTTGCTCCTTAACAAACTTCTCTCAGGCCTCCACTTCCTCAGTACTATAAGGTCTCCTAGGCACAACCTCTTTAGACCATCTTAAACATTTTCTCCTGATGACCTAAGGATCCCTATGAGATGAAGGAGATGGGAGAGAAGGAAGGCAAAAATTACCTGCCCCAACTTCGATCTCTAGGGCATTGAAGTCATCCACTAACTTTTCAAACGCGCCTTAAATTCAACATCAGGAATGTCCGTCAGAGCCTTTTCCAAGTTCGCCAATTACTCCGCTCCTTAAGAAGAGTGAGCAATGGTGTCAAGGATACTGGACACTAGAGGCCTTTTCACTTCCAATTTCAGTGGAAGAGGTAGAAGTTTTCCCTTTCCTTTATCACCAACGAGAGGAGGCAGAGGTGAAGGAGGAGGAACTCTGGCAAACCTAGAAATTAAGATTTCCCTCTGGGAAGGGGGCTTGGTGGTAGCCGTTGCAGTGTGAGGTGAAGGGATACTTCTCTGCACAATAGGAACAGAGCGATCAAAAGCCTTAATAAGTCGTATTCGAACAATTCGAATCGACTTCATGTTGACCACGCTCACCTGGGCCCCTTCTGATCTGATGGCCGAACCAGGCCCGGCAAGAATATGCTTTGTCGACTTATCCTTGCGAAGCTTCACCAACTGGGACTTGAAATCAAAGGAGGTGCGTGTTCAGAGCCTCCCGGTCTAGAGGTCAAAGACATGAAGCTTGGCCTCCTCATTGAAAGGTCTTGGGAGAACCCCTTCTGTCTTTTTCATTATATCCTAGTAGTGCCTAGGATCCTTGGCCTCCACTGCAATCGAAATAATAAGTATAACAAGGTTAGTAATCCATCAGCAATTAAACTTTGACGAATAATCAAAAAATTATGTCTTATGTCTCTTAATAAGAATCTAAGAGTAGGAAGGCCATGCTCGTCCTCCTCATATAAGGAGGCCATCATCCTCTCAAAGTTGTAGATGAAGCCCTAGTAGATCAAAGTCTTCAGGTTTGCCTTCTCCTATGCAGATAGTTTATCGGGCCAGTCAATTAGGCCCTTAGTCAGACGCAGGAAGTGGCCAGGGAAACCAAATCCTGGAGATTTGTCACCGAGACCATTGGTGACCTCTTCAACCCAAACTTGCCTCTCCAGTCCTTCACCTTATTCTCCTTCCCAAAGAAAAGACTCCGGCAAGGACTTACAAAAGTCATGTAAACCCTAGGTGACCTCTGCACACTCTGGATTCTGAAGAAGCACTGAAACAAGCAAGCGGAAAGACGAATGCCATACGCAAAGCTTAAAACCTAGAAGAGGTGCATGTCCCTTATGGAATTCAAAGTTAGCATCATGGGATTCACTCTGAAGTAGTTGAAACATTCAACCTTAAATTTTGTAGAAGGAAAAAGGAGACCAGCCTCCAACTAGTGGTAGAAAATAACGTAATGGCGATTATATTTAGGGAGAGCAGCTTTAGGGTTATTGGAATAAACCCTCTCATAAGCCTCCACACAACGGAATAAAAACCAATTACTGCCCTCCAAATTTTGGCCAAAGGCCAAGAATTCGGCTGTCTTCCCAAAGGGAGCAATCTCTCCCCATTCTTCCTCCAATATTTTTTAATATTGGGAAGCACTAACTTCGTCCCTTCTGGGAACGTTCTCCTTCCTGAGTGCCATTGGAATGAAAGAAAAAAGTTGAAGAGGTATAAGAAACATAGATGCAGAGAAATGGTAAAAGCAAGAGGTTGAAGAAAATAATCGGGAGCCATAAAGTAAGAAGCCAAAAGAATATATATATGAAGAGTCTTCTTAATAACCGTCACCATAATAATTGGGGACATTAAATGGGCATTCAAAATTCAAAATCCATGGAAAACTTAACCGCCTGTTGAGACACGTGGCGAGACGAGGAGAAAGAGGAGACACACATTCAATGCACGTTCTCATATTCAATGCATGTTCTTGTCAACCATCCATACATTAAATGACTCTATGATCTTCCACCTATCCTATGAAGGTTGTCCCGGCAAAAGACGATCTCACTGGAACAAAGCCCTTCCCCCAGACAAAGGATATTCTTTAAAGAGATCAATTAAACGTTCAGATGATATGAAGCCTCCCAAACTTGCGAGATATGAGTCCCCCCTAAAAGCTACTTATTGAAGCCAAGAGAATGAGGGGACCCCTTTGCTGCTTACTACAAAGATGACCGCCTTCGATCTGAGGATTTCGGAACGATGCTATAGAGATGAGAAACTGTTTTACTAAGATTCAACCCTCCACCTTCGTCTTAGTAAAACAAGGGGGCCCTTGATGAGGGATAAAAATGGCTCTTACAAGATATTTGGGAGCCTTTATATCAAGGCCCACTATCACCTTATGCCTCCTAAGAGCATAGAAGGACAAATGAAACCCATCGGCCAAATCCTCAGTTATCCCAAGCCCAAAGGCACTCTGAACTAACTTGTATTGCTTCATCATAAAGTAACTTGCTGAACAAACTAAGATTGAAACTTACTGCTGACATGTTATATCAACTGACACAAAGACGTATCCTTAGGCAATCTGTATCCTATCTTAACACCTCCCTCACCAAACACCTTTGAGAGCAAGGGACATGCTTTCACCATCATTATACCTAACCTCGCTAGACGATATGGTCAAATGACAGAGGACATCCTCTCTCAGGAAAAGGTGTCAGTCTTACCTCATATGGAACCATACAAAAGAGGAAGAAGAACTTAAATCCAGGTATCTAGAATTTTACACTCTCTCAACACCTTTCTCTTACAAAAATATTCTAAAGTTAAGGGAGGAGATAATCTCACCTTGGGGATTAATATCTTATCGATACTGACATCATCGTTGGAGGGTCTTCGCCAGGCGAATGACCTAACCCCTCTTTGATCATTTTTCACTTCTTTGTAGATACAAGCATCCAAACCCATCCTCCTTCATCTTGATCTCGTACTCCATTATATATATATATATATATATATATATATATTATATATATATATATATATATATATATATATAATATATATATATATATATATATATATATATATATATATATATATATATATATATATATATATATATATATATATATATATATATATACATACATACATACATACATACATACATACATACATATATATATATATACATACATATATATATATATATATATAAACATACATATATATATATATATATATACATACATATATATATATATATACATACATATATATATACATATACATACATATATATATACATATATATATATGTATGTATACATACATATATATATA